>CM053792.1:239188685-239608685 GCA_028749045.1 Cupressus sempervirens
AAAAATCAAAGAGAGGTGCCTGCTAATATCATCACAATAGTAGGAACAATATTTAAATATGGAGATAGGAGCAGAGTGGCGACAGGGACAAGGACTAGGGAACACATTGAAAGGGATGAGGGGCTAAGGAGCATAGATGCATCTTTATGGAACATAGTTAAAATGACTACATAACCGATTGGTTTTGATTGTTCATATTCATAGGACCTCTGGGTTTTAGGTCACTAGTATGCTCTCACAGCTCTATAGAAGAGAACTTGTTCTTTGAGGTATCTGTTGGTTCCCAAAATTGCAGATTGGAAATCCAAGGGCCTGCCACTTCTCTGAAAGGATTCCACAATCAATTCTGGCCAACGAATGAGAACCACCTTGATTCCTCTACATTTCAAGCTCCGCTACACCTAGGCGAGTAGACCTTCTCCTTGAACCTGATTACTTGGTTCAAAGCTTTTCTAAAGCGAATTTAAGCTTTGGAATTCTCTGACTAGCAAAGTCTTCAAACTCGATCAAAATAAAATTGAATGCTGAGTGCTTTAGAATGGTTGAATGTTTTATATAATGTTTTTTAATAATGGATTTGATGCTTGTAGGAAGGAAGATATATATTTTTTGACTTAAAGAATAAAAAGACTAGTGCCTCTGCTCATTTGGGCAATAGAGTCAACTTCAGTGAAGATTTTCATGTAGAACATTATAATATTCTATGCACTTATACTGGCAACAATTAAATAATCAAGATGTGACAAATCAAATGTATATGCAATCTTGGATTAGTCCAAATTGAACTTTAACTCCTCTGGTAGGGAGACAAATTGGACATTGATACAAAAACAACCATATATTTCTTTATATCGAGGATGATCATATTCAAGATGCTAAATGACCATGTCCACTTATCCGACATTAAAATTGCTTCCAAAATTTTTAAAAATGATTATAAAGGACAAATCAACCGGAGTTTAAATCTCCATGCCATTTAGAGATATACATAAGACATTTTATTTTATTATTAAAATAAAATAAATTAATTTATATTACAAAGTCATTTTAAACCCTTATTCCTCCTCTGTACAAATAAATAAATATAAAATGCTTCTTGTTGAATATGGATGTTTTAATATGTCTTGTTCCCTTTTTTCTAGCATTCCATTTGCCCTTTTATATTTTATAATGTAAAGGAACATGACTTTCCAAAAGGTCGTCTCTCCTTTAATAAAAATCATCTTCCTTAATCACACCACTTTAATAATTACTTTTAGTTAAATGGCACCTCTTCAGATTAAATAATTTATTTTTGTCACCCATGCTTGCACATACTCCTAATCACATCCCCTGTAAAAAAATGACTTTGTGTAACTTTTATTATCAATATTTGATTAATTAAACATTATTATTATTCTGTTTTTATTAGAAATCGCTCTATATACGCTCTTTGTCTACCGTAGGTTGTGGTCTTGTGATGAAGAATTTTGGTTTTGCCACACAATTTATGACTGGGATCGCAGTTTGTTAATAGTTCATTCTTTTATTTCATTTATTGCGTATGAACTTTTTTGAAATGATTCATCTGCTTAATGGGCAAACTAACTTGCGAGTGTTTTGATGCCGTGAAATGTCCAATCTTCCCATATTTCTTCAAAAACTATCAAGGTTTGTTTCAAATGGTGATTTGGCAAACCATGTATTTAGACTGATTATATTCGATCATCAAGAGGGATAAGCAGAGAATTTTGAAGAGGTTTCAAGGCAAATGATAATTTTCCTCGCCATCGCAATGACCTCCTTACGACTATATGGTGGGTCACTTGGTTCCATATTTGCCTGTGTATTTGGAACTCCAATCATGGCATGATGCGTTGGGTGCTTCAAGATGATAATTACGATAATTTTGTTGACCACTATACCCTTCTGAATTTCTTTGTGTCCTCTTAATACTATGACTTCTGCAGTTCAGGCTGAATGCTTAGTTTTAATAGGGGGTTGCTGGGTGGAGACAGGAAGGCCTGATCATCTCTGGGTGGCTGCCAACACTTATAACTTCCACTGTTGACTTTAATTGATTGGTATGCTGGGAGCCATCGTTGTTTGCAAGTTTGGATGTTAATTGTTCAGACTTGTAGGAATTACAATACATATAAATGCAACAAGGTCAATTTGAGGCAATGATATCTAGCTCTATAATGCCATAGTGCTGCTGTAAACATGTAAAATAGAAACATTATATTGCTCATATGGTAATAAAATCAGATAAAGTATTCAAATGGAAGCCTCGAATTTGAAAAGGGTTCCATCAGTACCAAAGGAAATTGCTTATTTCCTCAACTTGAAAATGGATATGGGAAGGAGGGTTCATGTTATGTAGCTTCCATTCTTCTTTTCTTAAAAGTTGGCTTATGTTAGAACATGGACAAAATTTATGATCATTCTCTCTTGATGGAGATAGATTTTCTACAAAGACATCTCTTTGAAACTTGAGGCTTGAGAGAGGAGGAAGCCATGGCACATAAGTGGACTACTGGGATTATGTCCATACATGTAAGAGTGAGGTTTGGAATTCACATAATTTCACTTGGTGTTAAGGTGTTTTACAGTCCAAAGATGATCTAGCAAGTGGGTTAACCCATTCTCAAACCTGTCCAAACCTAATGATATAACATTTTCAAAATCAAATTAATTCACCATACAAAGGTTTAAAGCTTTTTGACAGTCATTTGCAAGATATCAAGTTTCTTATATGTGACAACACAATAATGAAAATATCTGTATGCAACTAGTTACTATTTAACAGCCATTCTGCAATTAGAGATTGACTAACTGATTTTCTTCAAACAGAACCAGTTTCCTAGAACACTGGAAGCGCTTATCTTTCATGGGCTTTCACCTAAAGCTGCAGAAATATTGACACAAAAATTTGATGAAATAGACAAGGAAGCTGCAAAAGATGAGAAGTATGTTATAGATTTGATTTAATACTGCCAGTCACTGAATTTAAAAGCTTCTTTGAATTACTTGTGGCTTAAAGGAAGTTAAATCTTTATTTATTACATAGTCAGCAGAATACATCTTTCAGATACTTGTAATGGATTTCATTTTCTTATGTATCAATATAAATTATAATATTAAACACAAATGTTTCCGTTTCATTTTTCTGCAGGGAAGAATTTTTCAGATTATTTTACAGTGTCTTTGATGATCACCATGCAGCTATGGAAGTTATTTTAAATAGAAAGGAATCCTTTGCATTCCTGGTATGATACACACTCTTCACTTTGTGCTTGTTGTTTTACTCTCTTTTGATTCTATCATATTGTTGTTAGGTGCAGATTTTGTCCTAAAACATTATTAGAATAGACACCTTATACCTATGATTGAAGAGAAATTAGCAATCCACAGGTGCAGAGATCTCCAATAAATGGATGATCTTCCTCTAGAGTTTAGAGGTACAACTTCCTCTTATGATGTAATTGTTCTGGGGTATGCTTTTAACCGGAAAGCTGGAAAGGAAAACTAACATCCACACAAGTATGATACAGATGCAATTATAATTTCAGATAGAGCAGCAAGAAGGTAAAATGACACAAAGCTCATTTAATAATATAGCACATGGAAAAGAAAAAGGGTTGGATAATTTAAACCCAACTGAGTAAGCACTCCAGAACACACAGTCTCTAAGCAAAACATTTGTAACCAAATTAAATAGATAAGCACCATGAGGAAACTGTCATAACGCAATGTTTAATTCACAGTATAGAAAGGATATAGAAAATGCATAGTTTTGATATATATTTCCATTCAAACATGCTCATAACAGAACACAAAGCTCGTTTACTTTTTTTATACCAAAAATGGCTGCATCCCATAATTTCATTTCCTAAAGCTATCCATCCCATCCAATCCTCCCTTCTACCAACTTTCAAAAAGTCTATATATAAGTGCAACACTCGTATAGGGATACAATGGATGGGGGGATGTTGGGATGAGTTTTGGATGTGGGGAAAAAATGGCCTCTAGATGGAAAAACTAGATCCATGTCTCATCTCCTTCTAATCTTATATGGGATGATGCTTCCTTTATTTGATCTTTGTAATATTCCTTGTGATTTTGAATTTAATTTTCTGATTTTTTGACCTGGGAATTTCGTCAAACACTTTGTACACAAGGAATATATTGCTGATCTAAGTTTTTTTTTCTTTCTAAATGGCAAACTTTAATAGATACACTTGCAAAAATATCTACCAACAAAGATGCAAATATTTTTTGTATTTTTTGAAATGTATAAGCATTTGTTAATGATGAGAAAATATGCATCTACAACAGGACATCAGGGAAAATGCCTGCTATGCACTTTAATGATATTCTAATCCCTTTAAATCACAGCTTCTGATATAAATCTGATTACAATACTCCACAATTGATTACTAAATCCCTACAAATGTCCAGGATACAATGCAATACATAAATGTATGGGAACCTAGAAACTGGCTAGAATATATAGATGCTACTATAGCTGTGGCACTGTACCAACACTGTTCACCTTAAGCTATAAGAAAATCTTCCAAACTCTTCCAAAATCATTATCCAAATATCCCAGCCTACTGCAATATATCTGAAAATTAATATCAGAAATATTTCTTCAATCTTACTCCTCAAATCTGGCCCTAGGCCACAAATTTGGCACAATGAAAAGACTGATTCGTCTTCTCCAATAATTGGAACCGTTCAGAGGATCTTTCACCATCTCAGTTATGCGAATCAATGAGAGTGTTCATTCCTAATGACCAATGTAGAAAACTATAGAAACTCTTAGCTCCATAACTTATTAGGCAAAGCAGTTGACAACACATTCAATATCCAATAGTGAAACTTCCCTCCCTATTTATTCTTTTCCTCCAAGAGGTGGGCCTCCTTCATGAAGAAATAAAAATAATATTTTATTTCACTTTTTAGAATATTCACCTTTTCTCACAATAAAATTTAATTGCACTTTAAAGTAATATTAAAATATAATTAATATAAAGGGCAAATAATATCATAGGCTACACGAAGTCCATGGCTGCGAGAAGACTGACAACAGTAAAAAACAACCCACACGACCCTCTCGTCAACACCTTGGCCTATGAGGGTTCGATTATAGGCCAAATTCCATTAAATCGGAGTGCTATTGAGAAGGGTACATTACAATCCGACATCCTTGAAATTTATTGTCCTCAAGCAATCTCAACTTTGGATGTTGCAAAATCTCATCACCTTCCCAAGTAGCATCCTCAACCAGCAAGTCCTTCTATTTGATAAAAAATTCCTTGATAACTTGTCTCCTCAGTTGTTTCTCCCTAACATCCAATCTAGCCCCAGGTACCAGAATTAACTTACTCTCATCATCTAAGGGTGGTAGAGTTGTGGAAGGAACCTCACGATGTTTTAACGCCTTCTTGAGGTGTGACACATGAAAAACATTATGGACCTTACTATCAACTGGTAACTCCAATTCATAAGCCACCTCACCCACATGCCTAATGATTCTAAAAGGTCCATAATATTGTGGCTTGAGCTTCTTTGCACCATTCTTCTTGAGTGTAGATTGTCTATAGGGCTACAACATCTACTACACCATATCGGCTACCTCGAATATAAGTTCAACCCTTTTTTGATCCGCATATTGCTTCTACTGGTTTTACTCTCTCTGAATACTCTCCCTCAGAGCCCTCATGATATCTGGATTTTCTAGCAACAAAGGTCCGGTACCAAGCACTCTACTGCCACTTGTTAATATATCAAGAAAGTTGGGTCCCTCATACCCATACAAAGGTCATAAATGTTTTCATTTGAATAGAAAGATGGTAGGTGGTATTATAGCAGTATTCACAAAGATATATCCACTTAACCCACGCTTTTTTCTACCCTACAATGTAGTTCCTAAGATATGCCTCTACCCATTTGTTCACTATTTTTGTCTGGCCATTAGCCCGTAGATGATGACTAGTACTCAAAGTGAGTTCAATCCCACATAATCTGAAAATCTCTTGCGAAAAATGACTCATGAACCAACTCTCTCTATCACTAACAATGCTCCATCACAGCCCACACAATCAAAATATCTCATAGAAAAACAATTCTGCAACTTATGAAGTTGAATATGTAGTAGTGATTGGAAAGAAATGAGCATATTTAGTTAACAATCAACCACCACATAAATACAATCTCTGTCTTGGACTTTTGGCAATTCTGTAATGAAATCCATAGATATACATTCCCACTTCTTGTTAGGAATCAGAAGTGGCTAAAGTTAGCGAGCAGTGAATGTGTGATCTTGTTTATTTTGTTGGAATACATGACATTGTTTGACATAGCAAAGAACATCTGATTTCAACCCCTTCCCAGTGAACCTCTCCCATATCTATCTATAACTTTTGAAGTACATGGGGTGTCTAACCATAGATGTATCATGAGAAGTCCTCAGCATTGTGTGTTTCACCTTTGGTTTGGGTGTCAAGAAGGTCCTCTCTTTGTAAATGATAAGATCATTCACAACTGAATATTTGTCATCTTGTACCAACCCCTAAATAATACCTGAAGCCCAAGACTCCTTGGCATACTCGGCCACAATCCGATGTCTCCAATCCTCTGAAATCTCAGCTATGGAGCTCAAATGGGGATGACAAGATAAGCATCAACAACTATGTTTTGTGTTCCTCTGACAAAAGAAATGCCAAAGACATAAGATTGCAACTTGCTCACCTAGTTTTGTCGATGGTTATTAAGATTATGATATTGCTATCAGGATTTAATTGTGTAGTTTTTGAGTCAAACTCATTGACCTATGTTTCATGAGTAGTGATTCACATGAATCCATTTCATGAGAATAAATTGAACACTTAGCACTCATTAATTATAGGTGATGCTCACAAAGGTGAAGCACTGAGACTTCCCGGGAGATCACCCATCCCAGTACTACTCCAAATTGAGCGCGCTTATCTATGGAGTTTCCTTTATGGTTAAACCCACTCTACTTGCAACCTCATTGCAAAACCTTCACCAAGTGTTGTGCCTTATGAACCATTCATTAGAAAGCCCCTTAAGCTCATCAATTGATAAGTAGGAGATATTTTCCATCACAAGTTAAATTATGATATTGCTATCAGGATTTAATTGTGTAGTTTTTGAGTCAAACTCATTTACCCATGTTTCATGAGTAGTGATTCACATGAATCCATTTCTCATGAGAATAAATTGAACACTTAGCACTCATTGGATCTAGGTGATGCTCACAAAGGTGAAGCATCGAAACTTCTCGAGAGGTCACCCGTACTACTCTAGCTTATGTGTGCTTAACTACGAAGTTTCCTCCATGGTTAAACCCACTCTGTATGCAACCCTATTTGCAAAACCTTCACCAAGTGTTGTGCTTAATGAACCATTCATTAGAAAGCCCCTTAACCTCATCAATTGATAAGTAGGAGATATTTTCCACAGCAAGTCAAATTATAATATTGCTATCAGGATTTAACTGTGTAGTTTTTGAGTCAAACTCATTGCCTTAGGAAATGCCTCAAACTATTGTGGCTTGTTTTTACAATGAACTTACTACCCACTAAGTATTGTCTGAACTTGGCCAATGCATGCATAATGACCAACATCTCTTTGTCATATATATTGTATCTCCTCTGAGGACCTCTTAGCTTCCTACTCTCAAATGCAATTGTATGTTTGTCCTGCATTACAAAGATTAAGTGTAAATTCACCTATATCATGAAGCCATGCCATTCCCAATACCATATCAGTCTCTCTCATGCTCACGACATAAAAATATGCTTTCAACTCAATGTTATTCAAACACATGGGTAGATTTGAAGTCTTCCTGTTGCACCTAAAAGTGTAGTCCTCTGCAACCTTAACTCTTATACCCTCAAAGTTCTTTGTTTGTATGTTGCGTCTCTCAAAGAATTCAACCCAACCAGGGAACTTGGTGAAAAAGCGTACCTTGGGGTTGCTATTAAAAGAAAGGCAAGGTTATTAGTGGCACAATTGAGGATGGGATCTCATCACCTCAGGTGTGAGATGGGAAGATGGGAGAGGCCCAAAGAGACTTGGGAGCAGAGAACTTGCATATTTTGTAGGTGTGGAGCGGTTGAAACGGAATGACATTTTCTCTCAGAATGTGCAGTGTATGACAACATCCGATCTCTTTACGATGTCATCTTGATGGCGGACAACATGCATAGTTTATTTTAAGGGGATAAGATAAAGCAGATTGCTGGTTTTTTGGTTAAGATACATACCAAAAGATAAAAAATGGAAAGGAATTCGGAAATTACCTAGTGTGGTTGATCTTCGGTCCCTTAGACTGCTCTGGTCTCGTGTACGTCATTAAAAAGCATTCATTCACTAATTCAACCAACCAAGCATCAATGAAGTGATGTGTGGCTTTTGTGTCAAGCAAAGTAATGATCTTCTGCCTAGCTAAAACTCTGCCCATTCTAAAGCAACCCCCCCCCCCCCCCCCCCCCCCAAAAGCTATATGCTAGTGAGACATGCTTCCTGTAGCTAAACTGTCTCTTCCTTTTCAATCTTTTCTTCCTCATATTCTGATCCTCCAGCTCCAGAGTCTTCTTGATCAGATTGCTGATTTGAATTTTCAGATTCAAAATCCTCATAAGATTCCACTTAACATGGTTAGCCTTCCCCTTAGGCCTTAATGGACAATCATGGTTTCCATTGTACGACCCTTTGCAATAAAAACCCAAATTCTTTTTGTGCAAATCATTAAATGTTTCTTGATCTAGGGGTGTCACTAATTTCTCCTTTGGATCTACCTTTTCCTCTTTCTCGGGAAATGTCTTGTTGTCCTTGTGTGAAGATGTTCCCTTAGATGTAAACCTACTTTGGGGGGCTGCAAATTCCATGTCTCTAGCCTTTTGCATTGCTTCCTACAGTGTCGGAGGATTAAAAGCTTTTATCTAGCCCCTTAAAGGTTCCAATAGGGCTTCCATAAATAGAAAAACTAATTGCTTCTCTGATATGTTGGAAACCATCACCAATAACTTACTAAAAATTACCAGTAAAATTCTCCAAATTCCTAATTTGTTTGAGCTGGACCGAATCCTTGAAATATGTCTCAAGATCCTTCTTATCAAAACCCTCGATCAAACTATCCACAAACTCCTGATAAGAAGTTACGTGACATGTTGTAATGTGGTCATCCCATGATACCACCATTCATGTGGTACACCTTCCAAGTGTAAAGTGGCATATTTTGTTGCATCCTCCTATGCCATGCGTCGAAGATTCAGGAAAGTGTCTAGCTTGTGAACCCAAGACTGAGCTTTAAGCATCCCATTACCATCAAACATAGGTAATGTGAATTTTTTGCTGCATGCTTCAGATTTTGTTTTGGTCTGTCAGTCTTTAATCTCTCCTTGTCTTGTAATGCTCTCTCCTTTAACTTAGACATTGGTCAAAGCTCAGGTGTTCCCTAACATATGGTGTTGGTGCAGGAGCACCTTCCCTAAACCCATGGTTGTTCAGGGATTAACCCTTTCTTTTCTTCTTTACGTTGTAATAAGGCATTTTTCAAGTTCTTTTAATGATTTGTAGCTTGGTTTATTACCAACTTTATTGTAATGTCCTCATTGTACCTAATTGGGCAACGATAGTCAACTGTGGTCAAAACATACCATAACTTGGCTAGAAGGGTCCTAGGGTCCTTGGATGTCATTTTGTTTGATAACTAAGGATTTTGATTTGAGTAGAAGGTAAACTTGCTCAAAATGCTTCAAGATGTAAAAAGTTGTCATGATGTTGCAAAGTTGTCAAAGTGCAACTTTGACACCTTTTGCAAAATGATCATCAGTTTGTATTGCAATGGTCAATTAGTTAAAATGTTGGTTGGAACAGTTTGGAAAAGGCATGTTTTTGGCCTTTGAGCTGATGTATGGTGTAACTTGGAGTTTGGGAATACAATACAAGGAATTTTGGTGTTGTTTAGTAAGGTTTTTCATTGTTTTTTTTTCTGTTCAATGTGGTTGTACTGATTGGTATGCATTGAAACTCTAAACCTACGATCATGAATGGATAGCCACATGAATTATCCTTCCACTGCATTTTGTTTGATTTCATTTGGCTGTCTTTGGAGGAAGTTACAAGCAATTTAGTGCAAACTGGTCTAAGGAAGCAGTTACAGCAAGGGTTTCCAAAGTACATGGAATTTCTCCGACATTCCACTATAGGAACTTGAGGATACTTGGAGGAATGTTAGGTCACTTTGTATACTTCACAATGCCCTTGGTTTTAGAGCAATGTCATCAAAACTTGATTTTTTCTGTGATGCCCTATGCTTGGCATATAGATGTCACAAGCTAGTTTGAAGAGGAAGTTGGTGTTGCAAAACAATTCAAGGTGTGTGGGTGTTAAATAGTTGTTGGGTTAAAGTTCTTAAACATGAGAGAGACTAGATCAAATGTCATTTAACCTTGATCAGTCCATTTAGGGAGTGTTTGAACCAGTGTTATGAGACTCAGGACTTGCCTCTGACTTGGAAAGACAAAATCCAACTCGGACTCGGACTTGGAAAATTGAAAAATGCATGAAATTCAAAGATTTTTTCATGCATCTTTTAGTCAATTAACATCAAATACACAATAAGTGAGATAAATAGAAGCTGCTTAATACACATACACAATTTTTCATAGATCACATAAGTATAAAAACAAATTTTTAAAGGAAAAAAACTGAATAACACAATATAAAGTAATAAACATAGTGTCACTACAGTGTCAAATGTCTACAATATTCATGGATTACGAAATTCATGGTATCAAAAGTTCAAAACATATATCAAAATAACAACTAAAGTGTAGAACAATAGAAGATTAAGCCTCATAGTAGCCTATGTCCTCCTACAAGTACGCCTAAGATAAGTCATGGAAGACTGTTGAGCCATCCTCTGTCTCTCTGTCTTCGGTTGAACCTCATCCTCATCCTCATAATCCTCATCATCAGACTCAGATCCATCACTCCTAGCTTCAGGGTCCTGCACTCTGTCTTCTTGCGCTCTAGCCTCCTCGACTACCATCGCTACTACCTCAGCCTCCCAATCCACCTGATCAACCCACTTCACGTCTTCATCGCTGAAGACATGATCAACAATCTCTGTGTTCCACTCTGCATGTGTTTCAACATTCTCTAATACAATCAGTGATGTATTAGTGTCTAGGATCTGTCTATGGGGAAGGCGAAGGTTGTAGTGAACAAAGACAAGATCATTCAATTTTTGCATTGCCAACTTATTGCGCTTCTTCGAGTGTATATGTTCGACTAGACTTCAATTATGTTCGCATCCTAATGCACTAGATGGTTGGCTCAAGATGTGAATTGTAATCATTTGTAAATTTTGCACCTTAGCGCAAAACGTCTCCCACCATGCATTTGAAACAAGAAAATTTTAAATCAATTCAATAACTTTCACTTTATCAAATCAAAATGGTAATAGAATTAGAAATTAGGATGTAGAATCATAGGTTTTTAACAGGCATCAATTCTGTCCTATTTTTCTTGCACAACTCTCGTGCAAATAAGTTCCTTTGAGCTTTCTTAAACAATTCAATCTCATGGACTACAATTATTCCAACTCTTGAATCAAGTGACATTTTCTCTACAACATCATAAAGGCCACTCCACACTTCATCATCAGCCTTGAGATGTGGGCTGAATTGGTATGCTGGATTAAGGAAGTAGGCCGTTGCATGTATAGGCTTGTGAAGTAGATTGTGCCAACGTCTATCAGTGACATCCCATATAGGCCCATACCTATCTCGATTCCCTGCAAAAAAAGAGCGAATGGCCTCCTTGACCCTATCCGTGCCCTCATAAATGTAGCCCATTGAGGGCTTCTCTCCATCAACAATTCATAGGCGAACAAAAAGAAACTTTATGAACTGCATTCATTATGAAAGCTGAAAGAGAAACAATCAGCTTTAAGTTTTTCTTTAAAAAATGAACAGTCATTTATAAGATAATTTCATAAAAAAAAAAGTTGAAATGAGGACAAAAAGGAAAATTACCTTCACAATCTCAACGATTGGTGATCCAAAGGAAGCCTCATAAAAAATACGATCAGCTATATCAGTCCCTGCAGTGGTCTTTGCATATGATGATGCGATCCACTCCTCACTTACAAACATGCATCTCAAACCTCCCTTTGAATCAAGCAAGGATTGCAATGTGAGAAAATTTGTTGCAAATCTATTTATCCCTAGATGAGACAACTCCTTTTGTTCTGTGTATTTCTTCATGAGGTTGAGGACCCATGTATGACTATATATGAATTTGCATACACTTCTTCCTTGCCCTATAATTGTTTTTATTCAAGGGAATTTACCAAGATCCTCTAACATGAGGTCAATGCAGTGAATAACACAAGCGGTCCAAAATAAGTGAGGGTGTGTCTCCATAAGAAGCTTTCCTGCAACAACATAATTTTTTACATTATCTGGAACTATCTGCACCACATTCTCTGCACCCACGTCCTTTATCACTTCATCCATTACCTCACAAAGATATTCAACATTCTTTGTTTTTTTCCTAAGGCATCAATTGATTTCTAAAAAATCGTGGCACTTGAAGATGAAGAAACAAATTAGTGTAATGATCAATGATCAGTAATAAATTCATTAATTTTTAAACTTAATCAAGATTCTAAATTTTATAGTACAAGTTCTACTTCTAAATTTTCAATGTCTACAATTACCTGATGATGAGACAAGAAAGTTGAGGAGTGTTCTACTCCTACCAATCCAACCATCAGTCATGATGGTGCAAACCTTCGTCTTCCACACCTCACGCTGCTCCTTGATTGCACCTTCTACATCAGCCACCCTTTGGATCAAAATAGAGCCTCCTAGTTCGTCAGCTTTAGAGGCTTTGAACTCCAAACCACAAATAGTATGTAATGATCCCTTCTTGGTTCAGTCAATAAAACTCTAATTTGAACTAACTGACTTCTTGTCAAACAGTTGGTGTGTAATCAATGGATTTTAAGCAAGCACTATTTTAATATCACTTCACTGATTTACAACTCAGGTGCCAAAGAATAGTTATATTATCCATGAAATGGTGACTTCACTGATTTACCACTGTAATAATCCCTGCTTCTCCTAATCACAGAAAGTCAAACTTGGACTCGCAGAATTTTGTCAAACAGTTGGCGTGCAATCAAGGAGTCTTAAGCAAGTACTACTATAACATCACTTTACTGATTTTCAAAACGAATGCCATGGAGTAGTTGTATTATAAATGAAATAGTGACTTCCAGATTGTACATTAATACTGATATAATAACAACAATCTGAAATACTGATTCATGACAATAACAACAAATTATCATCTATTTTTTAAGACACCATTGACTAGGCTTCAATATTTGAGGATTTACATAAACGAACAATACTGCAAGTGCAGTTTGGAGGAGGAAATACAGACCCGATTTCAATGATTACCAATGGTTGGGGAATAGACTATCCTTGTGGCTTCCCTATGGAGTCCCTGTTAGACCAACATATGACACCTGTAATCTTCTTCGATCTGCTCTCTATCTCATCGTCAACTCCTAACTACTACTGCTGCATTGAAGGTGACCCCGTGTGAAGTGTACCCCGTAGAATAGCTAGGCGTTGGCTAGCTGCTGCCCACTGTCACACGCATATACCACTGTTGCTTCACTGCTGGGAGGAACGTAGACAATGAAAGGCCTTTGTATGACCTGGAACTGGACTCACGTCAACTCTATCTCAGCTATGTGATGGCTGTCCAGTTTGTTGCTGTTCAAACTCCAAACGACCAGACCATGTCCTATATGTGCCACTGTTCTAGACTGATTTCTCATGCCCAATCTTCTTTTTGCTGTGAACTCCAATTTGTCTGAACCTGCTACGTGTATGTTACCACTAATTGGTACTAGGTTTGCGTCCACACTCACTATTTTTCTTAAGGGGTTTCGTCCTTAGGAAATATCCAGTCACATTTAAGCAACCTTTAGGATTTGTAAAATAACATATATTCGTTGTGGCAATCCCAATGCAAATGCTTTCCTTTATAACTTCGAAATGAGGAGAGGTACGAACAACTTAGCAATATGGGATAAAAGATTGATTCGTCTTTTAGTCATTTAAGTTACTTTTGTCATAAATTAACTTTAAATCATAAAGTAACTTTATATTTGTACTTTATAATATTAGCGTGACTTTATTATTATAAGTTACTTTATAACATAGGAATCTCTCCTTAGAATTCCCCATGTGACCAAATATACTTTCTAAAAATAGAAAGGGTCCATCTTTATTACTCCTAACTTACTATACATGTAAGTATGGAAAATAAAGTCCAAATGATATCGAACAAAGGCCAAATCCATAAATCCTTGAATGTTGGAGATGAATCAATCCTCAAAAGACCCTCTAACCATCCTTATTAGCCTACGAGGGTCCAATATTAGGCTAATCCCTTAAATTTTGATGCTGGCAACAAATGGTGACATTACATAGTAACATCTATTGCAATTTGCCAATAAGGAGACCTAATACAAATTAAATAAAATTTAAACAAATTAGTATATTATATTATTATTAAATTTGAAAACAAATTAAAATAAACAAAATAAGCATATTATCGTCTCTTGAAACTTGAAAGCAACAGAAGTAAGACATAAATTAAATAAATAAGTACCTTGCTGAATTGAATGAAATGTCGTTGTAGATGAAGAAGTCTCCAAGTGCCAATTTTGCATTATCATGCTTGTCCTTGTTCCAACCCATGCTCTCAAGTGATGGTTGTGCACTTGAAGTCATGTGTGGAACAAATATGGAATTAAGTTCGATCTTTTCTTACAAATGTGAGGGCCAATGGTCACAATCGTAGAAGCAGTAGCAGTAGTAGGTGGAGTAGAGGATGATGAAGAGCGAAAACTAGAAGATCCCTCTTGAGCTAGTTGTGCCATTTCTTCTTGTTGCTTCTTTTTCAATTCCTTTTTGTCCATTTTTTCTTCTAGAAGAGCTTGCATGTCTCACATAACATCCGGGGGTACTTCTTTGTATTTTTAGCATCACGTCTAGATATATGTGCCAGGTGATACTTCAATCTATTTATGCCTCTCCTATTATATATTACACCGCAATGCCAACATGTAACAACTCCCTTTTTGTGGCTCAGGATGGTGTGTTTCCAAGCCCTAGCCCTTGCTATTGCAGTTGGGTTTGCATCAGGGTTACATGCAACCCTAGTTCCACTTCCACAAGGCTCACCCTGAAGCATGATGTCAATGTGGGTGCTGCTGCAATATGAATATATTATAAATAGAAAAAAGTTAGCATCAAATCAGATTTTTAAACTTTAGGGCATTCTTACTTATTAAGTGCAAGCTACAAAGTTGCACAAACTATCAACAATCGATATGGGAGAGCCAACCGGTTTGCTAATTTCTCTCTCAAAACCCCAATACTCTTCTCTAACTCTTTCCTGTCTATCGCAAGCATTAGCAAAGGGTGGAATGACCTTTTTAGGTCAAATGGATGTTGTACAAAACAAAAAAAAGAAACTTAACCTTTTATTTCAATTTTTTTTTTGTTTTTTTTGCTTTAGCTGTTGGCAAGTCTTGAGCTTGGGACTCGACAAGTCTGGTGAGTCTGTGGACTCGGTGAGTCCATGTGGACTCTACCAGGACTCTGCCGAGGCCGAGTCCAAATGCCATTTGCCTCGAAAAAGTGGACTCTGGCTTGGACTCGCAGAGTCCCATAACTATGGTTTGAACTAACCCTCACTATTTAGGGGTTTATAAGCCTTTGTTGCCCAATTCTGGTCGACCCGATCGATGCAAAATCCACATCCCAAATTGTGAAGTTTCATTCTTGTCCCAAAAGGGTAACAAAATCCAAAGTTTATTTGGGGGTTATTAAGGGAATTTCGGAGAAAGGTCAGATTTACTCAATTAAGAGGGCTAATTGTTTTAGGTCTCTTTTAGGCTTGTCTACATAAAACATTGTTGTGGGCAAATACATTAAACATTGTTGTGGGTTTTTGCCTATGCCATCAGGTGGGTCAAAGGGGACATAATGATCTAAGGAGAGTATGAACACTCACACTCATTGTATATGCTTTTTTAAGAAGATCCTAGTTTGTAAGTGAAGGAAGTTGCCGAAGAAGATCTTAGGTAAGTAGGGCTTGTTGAAAGGGTTTGGATTACAATTGTAAAGTCAGATTACTCTAGTGAAGAAAGGACCCTAGAGGGGTAACTAGGAGTAAGGCTGAAGGAGAATTCAATCTTGTGATTGTTGAAGGGAAATAGGGCCAGGTTTGGTGCCTAGGAACATAACCTTGTAGCAATACCCTAAGGATTCTTGTGGAACATCTTGTCACTCTGCATCAGGTATCAACAATTCCCATTGAACATTTGCTGCCATAAGATGGTCTGCAAATGTTGCCTCTCCGTCAGCATTATCATCTTCAATTTCATCCCTTAGAAAGGTAGGGCGTGTAGGCCTATCAATGGTATGGGTGGGAGCTCTTTGTGCTATATTCTTGTCATCATCTAGCACTTGGTTTTGTCTATCCTATGGGTTCACTTGTTATATTTGTTAATGATTGCAGCGTCAATCGGATAATTTCAACCAATGAAATCAAATGTTTGATTGACCTATCGGACTCAAACATTTGATATATATATCCTTCACGATTATTATCATGGAGCATTAGTATTATTAATAATAAAGTAGAAATATTATCACATTCTTAATCATGATAATAAGAAAATGTTATTGATAACTAATAAGAGTTAAAGATACATCTCTCTATGGAGACATGCCTCTTAATATCATATACATATGCATTGAGAAGGTAATTTGAAACACAAAAAAAACATCTACAAGTGCTATTACAAATTACAACAATGACAAATCTAATAAAACTTAACATGGTATCAAAGCAAAGCTTGGAAGGAGATTTGTCATTTCCTACAAATTTGATCTAGAGACTTACACATACGTTGGTGGAGGAAGAATCTTGGTTGCTTGCTTGCCAAGAGCAAGAGCAAGATCAATGATGGGGAATATTTTTTGGAGGTGATTTGTTAGGTGCCATTGATGTCAAGAGCTTCAATTGAAAATAATAATTTAATATTTTATAACCTTATGCACATTATTTTTTGTAGGTGAACAAACATTCTGAAAATGGATAACCAATATTGTATTGACAGTATATATCAGATATAATTCGCAATACTTGTACATGATGATTTCAGCAACAGTGAATATTAGAGACTCTCAGATGGACAACACAGTAAATTCACATCAAATGGCACGTGGGAAACACTAATGATAGAATCCTCATGATGTAGAGGCCAAAAATTGTGTATGTTTGGTTACAACGACTTGATATAGAAAACCTTGTTAATTCCTTTGCATATATCTCAGCAGCAAACCTTATTTCAAATAGGGCCAGGAGATAGTTCGATGTGCTTGTGAGTAACACACAAACTAATTTCAATTCCCATATGCCAGATAGGAGTCGGTTTCCTATCTTACGTTGATTAATGCCACATCACAAACTTCAAGCACTGTTTTGAATCATCAAATAATGTGTTGTGATAAATTGTGCGTGAATTATGATGGTCATCATTGAAAAGAGTTTGTCTTTTATTAATGAATATAATATTCACTAAATATACTTAATAATATTCAACGTTATTTATTACATAATTGGTTTAGTTGCTCTTTTATTATATATTCCTCTGTTCATTCACAAGATATTAATTGATATGAATTGATTAA
Source organism: Cupressus sempervirens (assembly GCA_028749045.1). NCBI lineage: Eukaryota > Viridiplantae > Streptophyta > Pinopsida > Cupressales > Cupressaceae > Cupressus > Cupressus sempervirens. The sequence continues at coordinate 239,206,496 of CM053792.1, forward strand.
AAGACTAAAGGGTATTAACTTGAGGATGCAATATATTGGTATCGAATAACAATTGAATGGTAATTTTTTAAAAAGCTCGATGAAGAACTGAGATTAAGAGAATTACATCTTACGGAAATGATGGGACAATCGTAGCAGATTGAAATTCTAAAAAAGAGCAGATAAGACCATAGAAAAGACTAAAAGACATTTGCATTTTGTTTAGTCAGAGATACTCGCCAGTGGTAAATGAAGGAATCAAGATTGGAGAATGTGGGCAATTTAACCACATACTAGCATTGATAGTGGTAATAAGATAGGGAAGAGATAGGATACCGAATATATGGAGTTTAACAACACAATGAATTAAGAAGGATAAGATAAGATAATTATTAATGTCCTACAAGAGACCACAAATGGGCCTAAGGGATTGAAAGTACAAATAGAGGCCAATAGGCAGCAAGACCACCAAATGATGTTCGAGAAAAAGGAAACTGACAAAACAACTAGTGGTTCATAGTCATCGAAAAGTAGCTCATAACTGAATCATTAACTGCTTGTGTGTAGAGAAGTACGAAGTCATTGCCAAAGTGAGGACCACTGTCGCTAATGGTGCATGTGCATGTGCATGTGCATGCAATCTCTACGTGGTTTCACTAATCTGATGTGAGTGATAGTGGACGGGATCCAAGATTGCTTCGTTCCTCTAGGAGAGGTAACTGGAGTGAAAAAGGAAGTAATAAGTTGATGATGGGATGCAGATCCAGAGGGGGATAACACCCATAGAGTGAGATCCCGAAGACATAAATTGTCCTGGAGATAGAGTGCATGGTATCACTAATCAACATATCTGAAAGACATGGACCTACACTCTCTGAATAAACAATAGAAGCTCCCTCGAATCTCATAGTAGATCAGACAATAGAATAGGAAATGGATCTGTCTCAACCACACCCATGTCACAACACTGACAAATCGGCTCAATTCTATTGGTATGGTAATTTGTCTAGATATAAAGCTAGTGAGAACCTAATTGGATACATAAGGCATGGGGGCACCGCTAGGAAGAGTAATAAGGTTGAATGATAATGCCATCCTAAATGTCAATGTAGTGCTCCACATAGGGCATACAAGGGCAAAGGCCCCCCACTGGGTAGACCCAAGTCATGTGAATATACCTCCTGTAGATGTCCATCTTGGTAATCTCGTTCAACTCCGATTGAGGGAGGAGATGAACCAAAGTGTTCAGGGAATACTGAAAGGGAGGAAGGCGGTCAATATCGATTGTGACAACTTCCAAATGTTATCAGTTGTATTTGTTATAGTTGTTAGAAGGTGACGATCTTACACAAACTTAATCTTCTATTATGATGGATATCTTATGATGTCTAAGCAGAGCATGATAGATTATATCTTGCATGGTGGATTAATTTCCTGAAATAGACGATGAATATAATGTTCCTATGGTATGTATTATTCAGAATACGTGTACACATACCTTATGAACATTTGAGTACATGTGACTTGATATTCTAAGGTCATTACTCAGGCTACTTGGTGAATATCACGTGACTTGATATTTTGAGGCCATTACTCCTGATATAATGAGATGATATCAAAATGGTGATTAAATTATGATTAACGATAGTCTTACACATGCCATGCCTGATATTGTATTGAGTTAATATCTAATCATGTTGTTTGTCTTACCTAGCTAAGAGGGAGTGTTGATGATTGTAGTGTCAATCGGATGATTCCAACCAATGAAAACAAATGTTTGAATAACCTATTGATCTCAAACATTTAATATATTTCCTTCATGATTATTATCATGGAGCATCAGTATTATTGATAATAAAGTGTATATATATGTGGTGTGTGTGTGTATGTATGTATGTACGTACGTACGTACGTACGTACATATAATATATATATAAGTTATTGTCACATTCTTAATCATGATAATAAGAAAATGTTATTCATAACTAATGAGAGTTAAAGAGACATGTCTCTACGGAGACATGCCTCTTAGTATCATATATTTTCATTGAGAAGGCAACTTGAAACACAAAAAATAAAATTACTAGTGCTATTACAAGTTACAACAATGACAAATCTATTTTAACTTAATAGTATCATTGTAGCAAAGTGCTCGTAGAGCTTCAGCTACCTATTGCTGCCCCACAGCAAAATGTCTAAAGAACTCCCATGCTTATCTTTCTTCATTGTATCTGCCATCTCTTCCTTCATTTCTTGGTGGTTCTTTTCCTCTCCTGTCACCCATTTCTTCAAAGGGTATATTGTCGAACTGAATTTCCTCTTGTTCTTCTTTTGTACAAGTGTAATACCTATATTGAGCTCGCTGTTGTGGTTGTATATGAACTTCACCTCTTCAGGTTGGCAGGATCAAAACCCTAATAGCACTGTAATATTCCTTGCAATTCTGAATTTAATTTTCTGATTTCTTGACCAAGGAATTTTCTCAAACGCTTTGTCTGCAAGGAATATATCGCTGATCTAAATTTTGTTTCTTTCTAATGCCAAACTTTAACAGATATGCCTGCAAAAATATCTAACAATGAAAATGTAAATATTTTTTGTATTTTTTGAAATGTATAAGCATTGGTTAATGGTGACAAATATACATCTGCAACAATAAGACATCAGGGCAAATGTCTATATGCACTTTTATGATATTCTAATCCTTTAAATGACAACTTTTGATATAAAATTCTGATATGAATCAGATTACAGTACTTCCACAATTGATTACTATATCCCTATAAATGCCCACAAAACAATGCAAAACATAAATGGATGGGAACTTGCAAACTGCCGAGAATACCTGGATGTTACTGCAGCAGTGGTAGTGTAGCAGCAGCACTATAGCGACGACATTGTAGCAGTGACACTGTAGCGATGACATTATAGCAACAACGCTGTTCACCTTCATCTATAAGAAAATCTTCCAAACTCTTCCAGAATCATTATCCAAATATCCCAACCCTACTGCAATATACTTGAAAATTAATATTGGACTTATTTCTTCAATCTTATTTGATAAATCTAGCCCTAGGCCACAAATTTGGCACAATGAAAAGACCGATTTGTCGTCTCCAATAGTTGCGACTGTTCAAAGGATCTTTCACCGCCTCAGTTATGCAAATCAATGGGAGTGTTCATTCCCAGCAAATTATAGAAACCCTTGGCTCCACAAGTTATTAGGCAAAGTAGATGGCAACACATCCCTCATCCAACAATGAGATTTCCCTTTCTATTTAATTTCTTTCTCCAAGAGTTGGGCCTCCTAGAAGAAATTAAAATAATATTTAATTTCACTTTCTAAAAGATTCACCTTTGCTTACAATAATATTTAATTGCACTTTAAAGTAATACTAAAATGTAATTAATGTAAAGTGCAAATATTATCATAGGCTACAGGAAGTTTGTGGCTGCAAAAAGACTAAGACAATAGTAAGAAATTACCCACACAACCCTCTCCTCAACACCTTGGCCTACAAGGGTCGGATTACTGGCTAAACTCCATTATTGAATGCTAATGAGAAGGGGATACTACAATGTTAGACGAGACAAAGTTGGATGGGAACGAAGGATAGACTCATTTACAAGGGGGCAAAGGCAAGGCTCATCTCTAAAATGAAGGGAACGAAGACAAGTCATAACTAAACTCCTTACTTAGTCAAATTTAGCTCTTCTTAGCTCACTTCTACTTTCACTCTCATCCTCTAGAGTTAGCCATATTTTACAAAAAATCACTCCCATCTGATACGTAGGCAATTAACTCTAAGTTACCACCAAATCTTATTCCCACTTAAGCCTACTGACAAAAAGAGGCTTCCCCATTTGCAATGGGGCAATGGAGTGAAAAGCTCACAACAAGTAAGCAAGAAAATTTAGCAGTTTTCTACTTATTTTATTGGTCCAACCATTAGTCATGATGGTGCAACCCTTTCTTATCCATAACTCATGTTATTCATCAATTGTGGCTTTAGCATTAACCAATTGTTGACTTAAAGTAGTAGTATTTATCTCCTCGCCATTAGAGGCTTTGAACCCTGTGCCATAAATAGTAATTGCATCTATTATATTTGTTGTTTTATTAAATAATGACAAATTGAGTTTGTTGAATTTCCGAGATTGCTGCATATTTATTAGCACTGCCATGGTTTTGGTATGTGTTTTCCAAAGGCAGCTCCCTCTCATATTTATATTAAGCATAAGTCAGAAAAGACATGTCTATTTGTTAATTTGATAATTAATATAATAACAAATTATAGTCACACACACGCACACATCTCATTACTTATATCTCACATATCTCATATATATATATATATATAGTTAGGTTTATTCCATTGAAGCTAGCAAACATCAACTCTTCCTCTTAGCTAGAGAGGATAAACACAAGACATATATTATACCATTGGTAATACTAGGAATGACAAATTTTAAGGATATCTTTGATCAGAAGATATCCACCATTTTCATATCACATTTGATATCATGAGTATTGGCTTTTCAAAATATCAACATATGATATTCACCAAATACTTTGAGTATTGGCATATTAGAATATCAACACATGCTATTGACCAAGTACTCAATAAGGTTTGATATCTCATTTGATGTCTGAGTATTGGCCTATCTGAATATCAACACATGATATTCACCAAGTGCTCAATAAGTTAATGGCATATCAAAATATTAAGTTACATGACATTCACCAAATACCTATCATATATCTATACAAACAACTCAGATTGTCAAGCGAATGACATCTAAAACTTATTTGTTGATTTATAAGATATAATCTATCATGATCTATTTCAACATTCACATTAAATGTATATCATGATATAAGTTATTGTAAGATTGCCACCTTCTAGTAACTTCTACAAATACAATTGATAATTATTTGGAAGTCGTCACTTCCTCATGTTGTATATAAGGCGTAGGCCCATACACACATGAAGTCACCACAGATACTATCATGTGGTGTTGTCATGACTGAAGATTGATAGTATTGCAAGATTTACAATCCATTTGCTGAAGACTGATAGTAGACTAGTGTGCAGGAAATCTTGTTAGAGATAGTTGTTGGTAAATTGGTTGTATCTTATCTGCGAAGCTGAATAAAGGTTAGCGAGCTTGGATCGTGGTTTAAGACATGTTCGTGATAGCATATCTTGTATATCATTATGGAGAGGTCACAAAAGTAAAATGTGTGATATGTTTCACTAGCAGATTATCTTGTTAGTGTAACGTGTTGATATTTATTCCATGAAGTGTTAATTGTATTGTAAGGTGTGGCAACATTATTGTAATAATTGTAATGATACTTGTGAAAGTGTGTATGTCTTAATAAAGTCCTATGTAATCATTGTATATTGGGAAAGTCTTAACAGGTTGGACTAATTAGTTAGTTGGATGAAAGATGTTTTCCTTGGATGTAATCATCACACTGTGTTGTATTGATGTGGATATGATCAGAGGATGCAAATTTGATCAGAGCAGAACAAAGATAGAGTTGAATGTTGGATTTGGACTTCAAAGCAACCACATTGACAATTGAGTTGTGCAGTATTGATCTGTTCAACTATTGGATTTGTTATTGTTACTAAAATTTTGCACACTTGTAAAATTTTCGAATTGAGGGCAAGTAATCAAAAGTGCATGGATGTTATTCATTGTGTACCAAAAGAATATAAATGTCCTTGTATTTTCATTCCTTGAAATACAATTGATATTTACATAGAGTGAAACGAATATGAAATGCTCGAAATGGAAATCTCACACAAGCCGTGAGTCTGACTACTACTTTTACACATTGAAAATAAGAAAAAACATAGCATAAGTAAGTAGAGTCAGAGGTAACCAGCCATTGCCTTTCAGCCTTTGACTGGTTATGTGATCTTGTTGCCGCTCCTGGTCCAACTCTCGACCTGATGACTCCGTGATGTTCTTCCTCCTGCATGGGAAAAGATGGGGTTAGATCTTAAACGATCTAAGCAATGACTGGTTATTACCAACTTGGTACCCACACATGCTATATAATTCCTATTCTGAATACGTGTAAGAACAGTAGAATAAATTCTAAATGCTTTAATGTAAAAATCAGAAAATATAATGTTAAAGGGACATATTATTTCTTTGATATGAAACCTTTCATCATAATCAAGCGTAAGCATATTGATCTCAAAAAACAGTACTCTAAATGTTCAGATACACATCACAGAGAGATAATTTATGGGTGTCACGAGCCCGTGCTCGAACCTCATAGATGACATGCTACAGGGTACATGAAAGGCTACAGCAGATAATTATTATTAACATTGCAGTTCGCAGATGCATAACTTACTACCAGAAAGTATGAATGATAATCAACAAGAAATACTTCAAGCAATGCTGAACGTTAAGGTGTTCATTGCAAATGTAAAACGTGCTACTGGAAAATGTCTTTAAAAGTCTCAAGATGCAAATATAGATGTTTTTTTTTTAAGGACAGACAGCTACAACACAAATGGATGTGTCTCATGCTGAATTGAAGAGGTCCAGAACATTGCAGCAGGCCTTTGTGATGGTAGTACACTTGGAAGATGATTTTACATGCGGGAGATCAAAAGGATTTTCATTTGCAAATTCTTGCTGTCATAAACCAGTCAACACAGACAATAACAGTGCCCAGTTTGAATAACATGAAGAACACATCAGACACTCAGAAGCAGCCTGGACAGCGGTTTCAATTCCCAAACAGCAAAAAAAAATATAGCAGCAGATCTCAATAAAAGACTCAAGAGGTTTCTTTTAATCGGCCATGGTATTTAATCAAAGTGAATCACGCTGACCCAGTAAATGAAGGCTCCAATATCATCTACAGATCCAAATAAAAGGTTGATGCTCACGTAAAAATCAATCATGAGCAGCTACAGGGAAGATCACAAGAGAAAATCAGAACAAGCCCTTTTTCTTTTCTTTTTTCTTCATGGACTGGCGTTAATAAGAAAATTGCATATATTCAGCATATATTCAGAAAATCGCACCAAGCAGAGTAGAAGACCCAAATGGCGACTCAAAACCCTGCAAATCAAAAGCAAAAGGCATACCATTGGAGTTTTGAATGGCGTCCAAAATTAGAGGATTTAACAAAATCCGAACGTAGGAAGAGGATCCAGTGAAGCATACATAGAAAACCTCATAAAATGTGTGGAAGGGGTGGCTTTTCTTCCAACTCAAAGCTTTCAGTTAGAGCTTCCTTCAAAGCCACCAAAAGGAAATACATGGCAGCTGTAGTGCAGAGAATGATCCATGTTTTGAGCAAATGAAATGGAGAGGAAAACGTGCCCAGAAAATAGAGACAAAACTTCAGAGAACTCTACGCTTTCAACTCCAAACCCTGTTTCCATGGCGGCTACAACCAGAAGACTCAGCAAGGAGCATGGGAGAGGGGTTTGGTTTTTTCCATCAAACCCTCGCTTTTCCTCATGGCCGCAACCCTTCTTTTTGCAAGTGTGATACACCAAAATGAAAAAAATGTGGCATCTGTTTTAGGTTTCGACTTGCTTTGTATGACACGTTTAAGGAAGGCTTCCTGCCTTGTGTCATTTGTTTTCCAATTCCTAGGCTTGACGCCATGTGTTGTAATTCAACAAAAAAGATAACATTTCCTTTACCTTGGCTCGATCTTTAGGTTATTTTATTTTTGCAATGATAATGTTGTTAATTCTTTTAAAGGTTTTATTAGACATTTATTTCTTTGTAAAATAATAAATTATTATAATGTAATTCGTTCTTATTATTTTAGTAAATACTAATTATTCTAATAAAATATTGAGTGGTTAAATGTTATCACTCAAATATTTTATATAAAATAATTAATACTTATTAAAATGAAAAAAGAACAAACTATATTATAATAAACTATTATTTAATAAATATTAAATGCCTTATATTTTGTTACAAAATATAAATCGTTTAATAATTATTATTTTGCAAAGAAATAAATGTTTAATTTTCTTTTAAAAGGTTAAAAGCAGCTTTTTTGCAAATCATTATGACTAAATATTGAGTCATGTGTTGATGGGACTTGGAGGCCAAGGAGTTATTGCATTTTTGAGACTTTTGGAGGTCTGCCAGGGGATATGACTGCAGTTATGAGGGGTAGTTGATGATATTATCAGACCATGCCTTTTGGGGTTTTTGGTACACCTTTTTGAAGTCTTTTTGAAGACTTAAGTTTGTCCTCAAGGGCTGAATCCGACCCAGCATTTATGACTTTCAAAATGCAGTTGGATAGATAGTGCATAAGTATGAGTTGAAGGCTCATTTTGTGGAGGTTCTTCTTTTTCTCTGCTTGGCCTGTTTTGTAAGTTTTTCAGACTTCTTGACAGGAGCAGGGATCCTTTTGTAACCCATTATTCAGAGAGATATACAGATTTGCAGCACTTTTGGGCATCGATTTCAGCTTGTGCCTTCTCTTTTTCTGTATTTGTGTGTCATGTTGATGCCTTCTACAAGATGATTTCAGTTTTTTGCAGGTTGAAAGTTGTGTTACAGAGCAGTTTTGGATTGTGAGTAACTTATTCTCCTTTTAGAAACTGTTATTTTTAGCCCTCTTATTAGCTTTTGGCAAGGATCCTGATTATTGAGTTGTGCAAAGCAGGTTTGTTGTTGCTGTTTTATTGTGCTGGTTATGTGTTAGATCTCAAAGATACTTTTCTGGTGCATCATGCTTAAGTTTTAGATTTCATTTTCTGTTATCCTTCTCCCCTTTTCCTCCATCAAAAGAATTAGTTTCAGTCAGTATAGAGTGATTTACCAGATAGGAAGCCGGCCTAGAATCCGGAGATTCATTCCATCCACAGTTCACCCACAACCTTGGAATGTTTCCATGTTACTCCAAAAGCTTAAGTTTTCTGCGAACTTAACAGGGTGCAATTTTGGAGATAACAGTTATCTTGAAGATCTACTCTTCACTGTTGACTGAAGCAGTTTGAATAGCGGGTTTAGTTGTCTACCTACAAGCCTTTAATAGGGTTTGAACCTTCTAGCAAGGGTTCAAGGTCTTCTAACAGGAATCTGCCCTTTAACCTAGACTATACAATTGAGTTGTGCAGTATTGATCTGTTCAACTATTGGATTTGTTATCTTGAAGATCTACTCTTCACTGTTGACTGAAACAGTTTGAACAGCGGGTTTAGTTGTCTACCTACAAGCCTTTAATAGGGTTTGAACCTTCTAGCAAGGGTTCAAGGTCTTCTAACAGGAATCTGCCCTTTAATTGATTTGATTGCATTCGACTCCTAACAGGGTCACATCTTTTCACAAAGAACATTTATATTAGTAAACTATCTTGTGGGTACCATCGCCACCGGGGTTTTCACTCTGATCAAGGGTTTCCCTAGTCAACAAATTATCGTGTCATTGTGTTTGGTTTATCTCTTGCTATGGTTCATTGTTTTAGTTATTGAAGTTGGATTTTATAAGTTGGATATAAGTTTAATTTGCTCACAACTGATTCCTCCTCCCCTCACCCCTCCCCTCAGTTATGTGGGCAGACTTTACTCTCTAATATATAGTGCCAGTGAAGTATTTACACATTTGCACCTTTTGACTCCACTATAGTTCTGCAGAAATATTTACATATTTGCACCCTTTGACAAACTAAATAATTTCCGAGGTCAATATATATCTTTGTTTCTTCATAAAAACTTCATAGGCTGGTAGGGGAAGATCAGCTCTAATACCATGTTTTATTAAATAATTGCAGATTGAGTTCACTCTTTTCCAAGAGGAAGATTTGATCTTCCATAAGTATATTGGTGGCATCCCTTCAGCAAGGATTACCACTCTTGACCCATTAATTAATTCAAATAATTATATTATAATAACTATCATAATAATATTATAATATAATTACATTCCAATAATAATGTTGTTAATATAATTATATATCATAATAATTTATCATAGACATCACCCTGACACTATTCTTTCAACATTATTTTGCGAATGAGATTTTAAAAAAATTAAATAAACAAGATAAGTACTAACATAAAAAAAAAATACATTTTATTAGTGCTGGGCTCTGTAAAAAACAAACAATAGATATAGAAATCAATTTTTTTTTCCTAAAACAAAATGATAATAGTTACCTGACTGCATGAAATGTAATGGTGTAGTGGAACCAGAAATCTCCAATTGCACTTCTTCTAATACCATGCTTCTTATTCCAACCCATGCTGTCAAGTAATGATTGGGAACTTGGAGTCATGTGGAGGAAAAGATGAATCTAGTTTTGGGTGATTTACTTTTACAAATCTGAGGTCCAATAGTCACACGCCCACTACCATTGCTACTACTTAGATGTCCAAGTAATGGATGAATTGGTTAACGCTTTGCTCCAATGTTTTCCATTTCTTGCCTTTGCTTTCTTTTTAATTCTTTTTCCTCTTCAGAATGCTCTAGTTGGCATTGCACATCACCTACAGCATTAAGAGTTACTTTTTGGTATTGTTTAACATCATGGCATGGTATGCTTGCAAAGTGATTATTCAACCAATTAACACCCCTACATTGTACTTCATTTCGCAATGAAGACATTGTTTGAGCTTCCTTTTTATCTAGGGATGACATGTTTCCAACAAGGATGCTTTCTATCAAGCTTGGAGTAGACATTCTAGAACCATTTGTAAATGAATGGAAAGTTGCAATAAATGTAAATGAAACAAAAATAGTATTTACGCTTTCTAATTGAATTATAATAAACAAAATAAGAAAAAACTAAGAAAAATTAAGGTTTGTGCTAAAAATTGAGGAAAAAAACAGATAGGGTTTGATTATTGGATGCCTAGGGTTTCTCTTTTTCCCATTGACATAAAATTAAATAAAGCAAATGTACATTAAAATGGAAATTTGAAATTAAAAAACTTAAAAAAAAAAGTTTTTTTAACTTATCTCTTCGAATTTTCTACAAAAATGAAGAAATGCAGTTTCAATTTAGTAGAGGCCTCCTCCATATTATTCTCAAAATCCTCTAAATATGTGAATGCAAGCTACTAATTTGCCCAAATGATCCACAATCACTATCTTCTCTTCAAGCAATCTGTTGATTTTCTCTTCAATGCCACATTATTTTTGTTCAAATGGCTCTTTTTCTCTCCTCATACTTGAAAACAATAAGAAAAAGTATTTAGAATTGAGAAGAGAATTTCTTTTGGGGTGTGAACCAATTTTTTTTTCCATCTTTTTTGTCACTTTTCTTTTGTTGGCCTCATAGTAGGGTCCAAAGCTCGAGACTCGCTAAGTATGATAAGGCTTGTGAATCTAGTGGAACTACCAAGACTCAACGTGTCCAAATTGTGGGAAGCTAAAACATAGGAGAACTTGCTTGGCCTTGGACTCTAGGATTCTACTAGAGTCTTGGATCTATGGTCTCATGTAAGAGCCCACACTAGGATATTATCCCAAATCTGATTTATGTTTTCAATTTTGGATTTTTGACATTTTCTCAAACACTTTGCATGTGAGCTCTGACACCACTTGTTGAGCTGTCGTTTTGCATGATGCTTAATGATAGGAATCCTTTCGAACTCTTCTCTTGAAAAGCTAATCTAGGATCAACTCCAAGGTTCCAAGCGATCTTGCGACCTATTGGAATCCACTCAATTGAAGATAAATGTGTATATTCACAAGGCCTTTGATGGTTCGAATGATTTCAGATAAGATGTTTGATCTGTTGTTTGAAAAGTAACCACAAAAGAGATATTTTTGGTATTTTCTATTTTATGATGAATGCAATTTATCAATGCAACTATATGAATTCCTATTTCAACCAAGGGTTAGGAAAGCAAATAACAAAGATAACGTAATGAGAGATTAAAGAGAATAATTTGAAAGAGATATTCTTAACAGAAATAAAGCATGGTAACAACACGTCTGCAAGTTAAATCATCGAAAAGATTGGGTAGGAAACCAATGAAAATAGGAGCAGTGCTTCTTCAATTCCACTGATGCAATCTTCCATGGGAACTCAATAATAACCGAAAGATGTTTCACTTCTCATTGAATTGCAAGGTCCCGAAAAGTGTGCTCATGTGACACAAGAAGCTATGCAGGAACAATAGGTGGTCTTTTCTCCAACTTGGTACATCTGAGAAATTCGTTAACACAAGGCAAACACCAGAACTAAAAGGTCGCACAATCATAATAACACAATAAAACCATTGACTCCATTATTATTCATGAACATGTATTCAAAAAAATAACTCTCCGGCAAGAATAACTATACTAAGAATGAGAGCACCAATTACATATATTATTGCATGAAAATAATGGCCTGGAGTACATATTACATCCATGTATGGCCTGGAGTACATATTACATCCATGTATTTATAAGAAATCATCTCCTCCCTTTGTGTTAGGAGAGAGAGTTCTTAAAATGCAAGTCATGCTAAAAACTAATAAAACAAATCTAATTATATACAAACTAACTCTCTAAATGGTGCTAAGTAGGTCCGCACCCTTGTTTATATCAATTAATGAGTGCATGAGCCTTTACATGACTTAAAACAATAAAAGAAGAAGCAGATAAGAAGAGAGAAGCCATAAGATAATCTGAGAATCTCTAGAAGCTCTGAAAATGGAAACTCGGCCTTCTCTAAGCATTTCTGGGAGTTCAATTGCTGTCAAAATGCGTTTTCGGTGCATGGAATATTCTAAAATAGGAACTGGTAGTTAATAGTTGGCGCACTGCTTCTTCAAAACTGTTAGCGCACTTCTGTGAAAAGCGCACTTGCGCACCTTGACGACAGGTTCCAAAAATGCAAAATTTTCCCAAGTGTCAAAACCAAATTTCCAGCATCTAGGTTTTCTTCCCCTTATACCAAAATGATGTTTGGATGTTTGCTCTTGAATTTCTCTATTTTCTCTATCACTTGTGTAGCTTCTGGCAAATCCAAAACTCCATATTTATCCTTTACTAATTGTCGATAGTTGCTGACTTCTATTCGGGTCGTCACAAAATCCTCAAGTTTAGTGTCCAGCTCCAATGATACCTCTTTAGTCTTCAATGCTTGCCTGATATCTTCATTTGATGAAGCATCTTCGAAGGTTCCTCGAAATTGTTGGACTATTGATTGTACTGTATTGACTCATCTTCAAAAACCTCAAGCCAAGCAGCGTTGTAATACCTTTTTGCTTTTAAAATTTGCTCTTGAGTTTGGTCTCTTATTTTTTGAATATTTGCATGTAGACCTTCCATGACTTTATTGCCGACAGATATCTTCTCTATCCAGTCGTCCAACTTATCAAGCTCCTTAGCGGTGAATGCTTCCATGAGCATGTGATACCTGTGGCCATTTATTGATTGCAGCATCTGGAGGTCTTTAGCCTAGGTATGTACCTCATCCATCAATCCAAAATCCTGGTTCACTATGGATACTAGCTTATTCGCACTCGACTGAATATGATGCAACAGGTTCAAGTTCTCTTGTATTATTTGTACACCTTTCTCCTGAAAATTGTCACACCATTCTCAACATGCCTCCAAAAATGGGTCTAACTGTACATTCCCCTTTCTTTCCTTTCTAATGCCGTAGCAAGAGTGATCTCTTGGTTATCCAAGTCTATAGGGCCCACAACTCCATGCAAATAGCCTCTTAAAAGCTCGTTCTGTTTCTGTAGCACAATCAACTTGGACTCATCTTGGTCCATATGTCTAAACACCTCTTTCATCCCCATAGTGATCATCACTTTAGCAGTGTCTGCCGTGGATCTACCCAACATGACCTCCTTTATTTGATAGTCCTTAGGAGTCAGTTGTTCAATGTTAACATGCGGAGGAGGAATAGTTACACGCACAAGCAAGTCTTCATCTCGGTTCTTCATTATGAATGCTAGTGTTTGTGCATCACCTGTAGGTGGCTCATGCTTCTTAATGGCTTTGACCAGCTCTCTCATTCCCTCCTAAGTAGTTAGATCTAACTGCTTCTTTTGTCGAAATATAACCTCCCTGTCCAGCCATGTTGGTGTAGTGCCTATTGGAGACATGTACTTGACTGAAGAGGTGGTTTCCACTGCAAGCCCTTTTCCCTTATCTATCCTCTCTAGAATTTTTTCTCTTTGAGAAAGATCACCAGTTGGAGTCTCCGTATTTGCTTGGGCTAAGGTCCTAGCCTTTGTATCGTGAGGAGTTTGTTGAGGCTCTTCAGGTATTTGCCTTCCCTCCGATACTTCATCGGCAAGCAGTTGTTAGGGTTCGGCTTCCTTCGTTGCTTGTTCTTTTGTTTTTGTAGCTCGAGGAAGTGGTGTTACTGAGCCTTTGTCCAGGAATGTTAAGTCCTAAGATGGTGATGGTGGGATGCCCAGAGGTTCTTTAGGCAAAGGCGACATTAGATTCTAGTCCTCTCCTAAGAGTTCACTCGTGGGAGTATCTCTTATGTTCTCTCCCACCATCTTAGTATGTATTGGCATGAAATCAAAATTAGAGAGGTTGAAGACATCAATTTCTTAACCCTCCATGTCAGCTATCCACTACTGCTGCTCATCCTTTGATGTACAAACTTGAATAAGTTCTTTTGGAATGGATGGAGGCATCAAGGTTGAGCTTCTTCTCCTTTCTTCTTCTATTGCCCTAGCGTCCTTTGACTCAAAGAGGCATATTCAATTTGCTCCCCTTCTTCCACTTCATCTTCCGAGATTGTTTTAGGGACCTAAGGAGATGGAGTAGTTTTCTTCATTAACTTTCTCCTCCTTGTTCTTGCCCCCTGTGATTCAATTCTTGCTCCTTTTGGAGCTGAGGGGGAGGCTTCTTCGTCTTGTATAGCTGCTGGTAGCACCCTTTGGTCTTCGAGTTGCCCTTCTTTTGCCTATTTGTCTTGCACTTGTTCTTCGTGTAGAGGCACTTATGGCTCTTGGATGGGCTCTTGTTTGGGTTCAGTTTGTGGCTTTGCTTGTGCAAGCTGTACTTGTTCTTGTTGAGGTACTTGATCCTAAGTCATCTACTTCTTTGCCTTTACAGGAGCTCTCTTCCTTTTGACACCCCTATTTGCTTCAAAATACTCAACCTCCTACTCATGTCAATGCACTGTTTCCGCCCTCATGGGAGATTGAGCCAGGAAGGCTGGTACTGTAACTTTTGTACCTTTACCCTTCACAAGGCATGATGTGGCTTGAAGAGGAATAAGATGTCTACATTTTCATCTCTTCCAATCTCCGCATTCATTATAGGCCTATCGTAAATCTTGTCCCTATTGTATAGAGGATCCAAGATGTCTTCTGTATCTTTCTTGACAACCTTTAATGGGATCTTCATTTTGAGTGCCTTCTCTACCAAACATAGAGTCATCCTACAATAATCCGTTATGCGGATATCATAGTCATCTACTGCATTCATCCAATGATCTTCCAATGCATCCTCATGTACAAACTGCTTCCTTGCCAGATGTTGTACCATCCCTAAGTTGTCGAAGTAAGGGCAAGGGGAGTTGTACTCTTTTAGTGGATATTGGTCCCACTCAGAATCAAACGTGGCAATATCTTGCTTTTGCTTGACCTCAAAAGCACCAATTGTAATGGGCCATACCCACATCTTCTTATGTTGATTCCTCACTTTGTCGTATGCAAAAGTGAGCTGGTGTACAATTTTCAAAGGGATGAGCCTATCCGATGGATACCTTGCGAGTTTCTTTGGATCTTCAAGAGTTTCAACCACCCTAAGATATGTAAATGTTTTGAACTAGATATAGTATGTGCCGATCTTTGTGATCTTGGCCGTTGCTTCTACCGACATCCTTTTAGCATAATCACCCTCAATGAACCTGATGATTACGAATATGAACCCATCATTTACTACCCTGTATTCCCCACTTTGCAGTGGGAGCTTCTTTTTCACTAGTTGTGGATATACCACGTAGGGCCAAGCATTAGGATCTCGCATGCTTCTCTTCTTTTAAGTCCAAGGTAGTCAGTAGTTCGAACCACCAATAAGTACACCAAATATGATGTCATGTAGAACCTTAGATTGGCTTTGATGGCTACCAATTTTGTCATCTAAGTTATCACTTAGAGTAGTGGCCCAATGAATTGGCATTCTTGCTGTCCTGATTGTTTCTATGAAATGGACCATCCAAGTTTGAAGATGTCCTACCACAGGAAGTCCTATTGCTCTGCTCAGAAGCACAATTGCATATCCTATATCATCTTTCATGTATCTCGATGTCATGTCCACTTTGCCAACTTTGCGGCCTACTGGTGTTCTATCTATTAGGAAGGAATTTTGAATGGTTTCTTTAGCTTCCTTTTCATTTTCTCTATACCATCTCTCAGCTCCTTCATAAGAAATTTGCAAATATTGATCTTCCCTTAGGAGATGAAATACTTTCTCAATGTTCTAGGGTTGGAGGTCGAGGACTATTTCTCCTGTGACACTCTTAATGACCTTTTCTTCGAACATAGTGTTCTACCAAGGTCATTATCAATTCCAAAGATTGGACTGAAGTTAGGTGTGAGTCTATGTTTACGAGGCTTGAACACATAAGTGTAGATACCATTGCAGACGGTTCTTTAGGCTTATTGTAGATCGTGAGGAAGGTGTTCCAGTCTATATGCCCAAGCTCTGTGTCTTTGATCTCAGCATGCTCGTCTTGAGACCAAGATTTCCTCGGTGCATCTTGGTACTTGAATACAATAGGTTTCGGAGCTATCTTTTTTGCCATTGAAGAGGATGATGATGCCATCTTATCTGTACAAGAGAAGAGACATTAGTCTAGAAAGCTAAAGTTTGACTTAAAACAAACCCTAATTGACCCTAAATAGATTAAAAAAAGAAATGCAAAACAACCCAAAATAGTTAGAACTCAGTCCGTCCCCTCCAAAAGCCTTGTCATATTGCTTAGCGCACATACTGCACCCTTATAGGTGCGCTGGTGCGCTAAAATGGCCCCTAATTGGCCATTTGTGCGTAGTTGCGAACGTGCATAGTTGCACACATGCACTATGCGAGTGCTTGTTGTGGGGGAAATGACTAAGTTTTCTTAGTTTTGAGATTGTCTTTGTGCATCAGGGTGCACATATGCGCACCTTGATGAGGTGTCCATGTGTGCAAGTTGATATGCTTGTGTTTTGGAAGGTACAAAGGTGGAGGTGTGCATGTGCACACCTTTGTGTGCCTTAGGTGTTTTGCAATTTGTGTTAAGAAGGTGTGCACATGTGCAGCTTGGGGAGGTGTGCATGTGCACACCTTCATAGTGACTTAGGTTTGTGTCTTTAGGGTTTAGGCTTGTGTTTAGATTTTAAGTCTTTAAGAAGGTGCGCACATCTGCACCTTGAGGAGGTGTATATGTGCGCACTTTCTTGTGTTTTCCAACCTTGTGTTTTGTGATGGTAGGTTGGGAGGAGCTGGGAGCACACATTGGAAGGTGCAAAGGTGCGGTTGGAAGGAGAGCATGGAGTGAAGTGGGAAGGCGGAGGGGTGTCTAAGGTTTATATAGACACCCAGCCCCAAGTGCACCCTTGTGTGGGTGTGCACCTTTGCAGGTGCGCACCCTCTGGAGGTGCAGTGCATTTGCAGAAGTAGATGAGTGCACACTTGTGCACTGAGCACACCTACGCACCTTCCCAACTTGTGCACCTTGGGAAGGTGTGCATGTGCGCTAGTGCACTAGTGCACACTTTAGCACTTAAAACACCAGAAAACTCCATTTTTTCAAATATCTGGCTCTCCAAACTTTTCTAGTCAGAGACTGGGGATTGACCCAGATTCCTGAGGGAGGCCAATCATGACCCAGGCCTCGACCTACGGGTTTGGGAGACAAAAATTTAGTAGGGGATCTCCATTTCTAGGGGAAATGGGGCATGCGTTGTGAAACCACAACACCACTGTAAGAGCTGTATTGGTTCTACCTCTAATTCTTTGTCATTGGAAGATATTGTTTTGCAAGTCTTATAGTTTTTGTTAGTTTCACCAGAGTTTATGCCTTTCTTGAATTTTTTGACAATATTTGAATTAACAAAATAACAATGGTTGAAATACATGTATCTATCCCAACTATGCACCCATCAACTATTATTACTAGTTTCCAAATTGAAATAATTACAATGATGATGACTTGGAATTTTTTTATTACTCAAACACAATGGAACTTGGAAATATGATCACAAGTAATTATGGATATTAGAATTTAGACATAATTCAATAGGAAGCCATATCATTCGACACCAAAGTTGGAAATATGTAGTTAAGGCACCAAAGATCTAAATATATCACTCGAACCCTATATTCGTTTCCTTTAGCTCTCATGTGGCCACTAAAAGCAATGTGGCTGCCTCAAGACTTCACACACAAGTATTGAAGGAGCTTCTTCTTCTTGCTAAATTTTGCAACAAATTATATCAGTTTTCACCTGTAGATGAAGACAATGTCTGGCCCAATTCAATGGGCATTTAACCACCTCAAAGTGCTGAAAAATTACTAGAATTTGACAAATTCTCCAAACCCGTCTCTATCTCCTCAACCCAATTCAACAAAAGATCATGCACAAGTATGAAAGAATCAATTTCCTCATCTGAAGGCCTTTTATAACTCACCAAATACAAATTGAGCTTGATGCTTACAACTCACATGACTTAAAGGACTTATATGCTTTTGTTGCAAAGTTTAAAATATAGTAATTCATGATATTTCCCTCCATTGTAATGTGCACATAAAGTATATCTTAATAAATACTTACATCTCTCTTTAAATTGACACTTAACATTATTCCTCATACTGTCATATTCCCATTTTAAGCTAGAATTTTAATAATAATTAGATAATACAATACTATTAAATAAATAATGATAAAGAATAAATATTTACAATGTAATAGTAAGAAATAATACTTAAATATATAATCTATTATCAATAAAATAATATTTAAAGTAAGATTTAAAACAATAAAATTATAATAAAATTATAATGGATGAATAAATAAATAAAATAAAATACAAGAGAGAATATAGTAGAAAGTATGTTACCCTTTTAAATAGGATTTAATAATAAATTGTAATAAACACAAAAAAAAAAAAGTAAATAAATAATATAATATAGAATAATATAAATTAACTAAATCTAATGAAAAATCAAGAGATATGTAATAAAGAGATGTGACTCCTTGAAATTAAGATATAAAAGAGAGGAAAGTTCATTTTAAAGAGGAAGGAAGAAGAGGAGAAGAGAGGAGTTAAATGACTAATGGAAGAGAAAAGGAATGAGAGGAAAACAAGGAAGTGCTTTTCCAAATGGTTGCAATGATGAAAGGATGTGACTATTTATAAGGGTTATATTTAATAATATGAAAAGTTCCATAGTAGTTATATTCCAATTTATGGCGAAACTGTGCGTCAAAGTAATTTAATTTTAGGGACAAGAGAATAGTAGGGGTTGTAGAAGAATGACAAGGTATGGTGAAGAAAGGCGGAGGCGGAATAAAGAGTTTAGTATTCCTTGGTTTGGAAGAATTGCCAAGGGGCTAGGGTCTCATCATCGCCATTGCCTCTCCACAATACACAGTGGGTGATGATGAGCATTGTATGAACAATGGATGTGTTGTGTCAGTGGCTGATTGCACCGTGGCTTCATCGCATTAGGCAACAAAGTGTATGTGGCAGGCTGTGAGGGCGACTCCCTGTACTGGGTTCATGTCTAGACTCTGTAGGATGGGATTGTTATCCGACTAAGAGAGTATTTCAACACCTCTTTAATTGTCACCGACTTTAAATCAAAACCCTCTTCGTTGCTTTGTTTTCCTTTGTTCTCCATTCCTTCTATCAAACTGTTTGGTTTGTTAAAGTATTGGGGGCTAAGAATATTTGTTTTGTTATTGTAGAGTGTTTGGTTGCTTTGAGTGTCTAGAAATACCAAAGTAACAAGAATCGAAATCAGATCGGAATCGGCAAGGCCAAATTGAATCTTGAATCGGCCATGAATTGGAATCAAATTGGCTATGAATTGGCAAATTTAAAAAAAGCCTTTAAATTCAAAGATTTTAACAATTTAAAACTTATTTCATGCACCTTTTATTGAATATAACTTAAACACATTATAACATCATCAAATAGAAGTTAACATACATAAACATGGAACATAAATGGTAAATGCATCACATACGTAACTATGTTACACGTAAAATGTAAATTGTAGGTTGTAGCTGAAGTAAATAGAAATCATATGATCGTAATGGTTCAAATCAGTAAGATGACGATCCATAAGACATCAGATCATAAATATATGTAAGAATCTAAGATGAAGATCCATGAAACATATGTCTATCAATATTTGTAAACAAAATGAAAAAACAAGGCTCCAGCTCAAGCCTCATCATCGTCCTCAAGCTTGGTCATAGCCTCAACCTCAGCCTCTGAGTATCTAGTTTTCCTTCTTAAAAGGCGTCTAAGTTAAGTCCTAGAGGACTGCTGAGCCATAAGCCCCGCATACAAGATGGGCTCACGAACAACATCACTATGGCTTGTGTTTGTGCATGCGCATGTGCGTCTACTAGTGCCTGAATGTGCTCTAGCTGCCTCCTCTGCCATGGCCACAACCTCAGCCTCTTTATCCACCTAGTCAACCCACTCTGGTCCTCCTTAGTGAAGACTGGATCCATAGCCTCAGTGAGCCACTCTGATTCTGGCTCAATCTCCTCTTGAATGATTGAAGAGGAGTCAACGCCCAAAATCTGTCTGATCCTAAGACGAAGGTTGTAATGAACAAAGACAAGTGTGATTTGCCTCAATAGTTTGTAGAGTGCAAATTGTAATATCATGTCCAGGTATAGCAGCACTGTGGTATTTGAATCTATAAATACCACCAAAATTTATTTCTTTACAGAACTTACATCCGTTTGAAATTTGTTTCTTCCAGCAAAGTCTTTGGTATATTTCCAACATTTATCTTTTTTACCCATTGTGGAAATTGAAAGTTAAGGCTGCTGCAATAAGAAAATTCAAGTAAAACCTCAAAGTTTGAAACTAACAAACAAAAGTTACAAAACAACAAACTCTACTTTGCAATTTAGTAAAACTAAAAATCATTCAAGATTTGTAGATGAAAACTAAAAAAATTTAACAAAAAATGCATAATACACTAACATGCAAAAAAAATCAACACTTACCTCTTGCAAATGAGTTGAGTGTTGCTATTGACTCCTTAATGCTCCCAATGCAATCTTATGGCCTCCCCAAATGGACTTTTGATCTCTTTGGTGCTCTTCCTTCTTGCTGGTTGGAACCCTGTGGTTTTTCTTTTCTCTTCTCTCTCACTTCTCCTCTTTTCCTCTCATTCTTTCCTCTTTGTTTTAACCCTAAAGAGAATTGCATGAATTGGCTATTCATGGCAAAAAATCAGCTGAATTAATTCACAACTCCAAAAAAATCAAGCCTAAATCGAATCGCCAAACCGGTGATTTTGGAGATTTTCAGGTGATTCTCAGAACTATGAGAAATACAATGAAGACTAGCAATGGTTTATAGGCAGGTAGTGTCTTTGTTAGATCCCCCAGTCAATTGATGTCCATGTTGCAAAAAAGGCTATGTGTATGAACATTTGAAGCGAAATATGGGCCACATTTTCTGTAGTTTTTTAGCCATAGTTGAGGCCTAGACAATCTTCTCCAACTCTGTATCTAAAGCACTGGTGGCCTCGTCCAACATGATTAGTCAAGGATCTCTCACCATAGCTCTTGCAATGGCTATTCTTGGTTTCCATCCTCCAAACATTTGAACCCTGCTCTCTCCTACCTGTAACATTTAACTCATATTGATCAATAAAATGTTCTTGCTCTTTCCCAAATTAGACGAAACACAAAATTACAGAGCCAATAAGAAGTTGGTGAGAATTAATAGAGTTTTTAGAATTCGGTGGAGCCTTCTAGATTTTTGGTGGAGCTTTCTAGAAATTTGTAGTGTTATTGGTATTTTTTGAATTGGAAAAATAATAATTACCCAATTAATATATAAAAATTAATTTAAAATTAAAATATTGTCTAAACTTTAGAAATCCAATAAATTTTGGCCTAAAACTTATTAAGGCAATGGGGAACATTTGTTTCCTGAGGGGACTAATAAATTGAACGTTATTCTTAGATCCCATGATTCCATGAACTGTTTTGTCTCATAAACATCCTTAAAATCAATACCCTAATCAGGGCATTTGAATCAGAGAATCGAATTTGAGAAATGGAAAAAAATCATTTCGAGCAATATTTTTGATCAAGGCAACATAGATAAATTTGTGAATTTGATTGTGTGTGTACTGAGCATGCTCTTGATTAAGGCCACAATGAAATAGATGCCTATGATAAACCTTGTTGTCAACTTGTGCGTAGATCACGAGTTGTGTCATTCATGGAGGTTAGGAAGCTTTTTTCAAATATTCAATCTTATTAATGCCCAGATCTTTGAGAAATGATAGATTAGTGCTAATCAATTCACATTTCATGGCCTCTTTTGTCTCTCATATTATCATTCCACTTTTATCCCTTTCTCTGCAGACAAACTTTGATCAATTAGATTTAATGTTTAGACAAAATTCAACTACTCTCTCAACGTTTTCGTGACCAGCTTTTTCAGAATGCCAATACAATCCTAAAGGTAACAATCTCTGCACGGAAAAAGGTATTGTGGGCCAAGACAAGTAACTACCACATTTAATACAAACACATGTTGTTTTGGAAGTTTTATAGTTTTCTTGTTTTTTTTTTGTTTGTGCAGAGTTTATGCTTCTTTTGTTTTCAAAAATTGACAATATCTGAAGTAACAAAATAACAATGCTTGAAATTCATATATCTATGCTAAATATGCATCAATCAACCTTTATTGCCAATTTCCAAATTGAAATAATTACAATGATGATAACATGCAATTTTCGTATTGCTCAAATAAAATGAAAGAAACCTGGAAATCGGATCACATGTAATTATGGACATTAGAATTTGAACTTAGCTCAATAGAATGCAATATCATTAGAAGCCAAAGCTGGAATTATGTAGTTAAGGTACCAAACATCCAAATATGCCACTCAAGCCCTAACATCACGTGGCCACAAAAAGCAGTGCGGCTGCCTCAATATTTCACATGCAGGTATTAAGGGAGATGTGATCTGTCATTAATATCTACTCTCGACCCTTGCTTTAAAGTCTAAAATAAAATGAAGCTGCTTCTTGATAAATTCTGCACCCAATTTAATCAATCTTAGTCTCTGGATGAAGCCAACTCATGGTGCAATTCAATGGACATTTAACCACTTCAAAGTGCTGAAAACTCAGTAGAAGTTGACAAATTCTCCAAATCTAAAACTCAAATCCTTGTCTCCGTCTCTTGAACCCAATTCAAAAAAAGAAAATGCACAAATATGAATAAATCAATTTCCTTATGTGAAGGCTTTTTATAACTCGCTGATTACAAATTGAGCTTGAAACTTGAAGTTCACACCTCGGAAAACTAAAAGGACATGTACTTTTGTTGCAAAGTTTAAAATATAGTAATTTATTATATTTCCCTACATTGGGTACACAACAAAGTAATATAAAATATATCTTACTAAACACTTATATCTCCTTTTAAATAGGCACTCTACGTTATTCCTCATTTACACTTTATAATCATTAAATAATCCCTTTTTAATAATAAAATCAAATAATATTTAATGATGTGCACTTTTTACTAATTATTAATGAAGTATTACTTTATTAATAACTAAAATGTCAGAACTCCGAAAGTACTCATTATTTCTCAATTCTATCAGAACTAGGAGATCCACCATTGTTCCCACTACACATCCAACTACCTTACTAAAAATAGTAAGGGCCCACCTCTAACACCCCCAAATTTTCTCTAATTGGTAAATCCTTGAATACCTGATCAACAAAGATGCCAAGGGTCATCGTTGCAACTGAGACTGGGCCATGTGCCCTGCCAAATATAGAAATGTCAGATAAATGACTTACTATAAATAGTAGGTGTACCAAACTGACCAAAATAAAGAGCAATCTCGAACACCTCTGACATCCGAAAGGGAATGGGCCTACTGAACTAACAACCTAGACCTTCTAACCAACTAACTTAGCAAATGAGAGCCATTGATAGGCTAATCCAAACCACCAACCTTGGTGAGCTAAATAGGGGACATTACATCTCATCCATGCATTCTCCATCTTGAATTTTTCACTTTTATTTCAACATCCCTTTTACACATCCAACAGGCATGGGTGTTGATGTTCCCTTGTTTTGAGATCTTGCCTGTTTACCAAGTTTTTTAAAGAAGAGATTATGTTGTGACCCTTGCATTTTATTCTGACTTGGATGCCTTTTGAGCTCCTGTTGTCATTGTCCTGAAAAGTCCTTCCCGGATTCCTACAAGAATTCTAACCACTTTGACACCAAAATTTATCTATGAACTCTTATTCTAGAATTCCTACTCATTCGGCAAATAGTAAGTTAAAACAACTAAGAGGAATTGTGATCAAAACAGAAGTAAATGAATAACTCAACATGCAGGTTTTTGTCTTGGAAAATGCAGTGGTGGAGGAAAACCTGTCTTGTGATAGTGACATTCTGTATTACCCGACAATTAATAATTTGGAAAGAGCTTATCACAACATGTGGACGATCTCCTTACCTTGTACTTCTGCCATTTCTCCTGGTCATGAACAAAACCAAGAAACACAATCGTTCTTGTGATTCTCCAACTTGTAGACATGCCTTTGATGCTTGCATACATGTTTATTTTTAGATCTCTAATGATAGATGAATTTTCCCAGGCCCGAGAATGATTCTATCACCAGAAGTTGTACAAATGCCTATTTGGTCTGGCCTCTGAGTTTTGGCGTGGGTACTATTGGTGGACGCTTCCATAATTGCAGTATAGTCCCTGTGTTTTCTAGCTCTGTGGCACTGCCCAACGGATGTTCATACACCTAAGTTTGGTCCTGTTTAAGTTCTTTTCCAAAACATTTTGTAGCTACTTTTCAATCAGCCATCTTCAAAATTTCCTGAAAACTATTGAGCATTATATTAATATTCTTTGGAATGTATTCTGCTGAACTTGTTTTAATGATATTCGTCTGGATTTGTATTATTCTCTACATGGTTTTGAAAGTGTTTTTATTATTATTTGGCAGGCATTAAAAAATGTTCTGGAGCGATACCTGGGACTAAACTGTGAATGGCCTCAACCGTAACTTCCAAAAGTATCATTTCTGGAAGAACAGGTTTTTCTTCATTCTGTTCTATCAATATTTTTGTTATAGTTTGGGCAATCTTCTAGTCATTTTACCTGGAGTACTAGTTTAGCTCAATATGCAAGACATGCACTTGTTTTGCTTTAAAGCATTTTGTTTACGTGCAGATATCTATGCTGTTTAAACTCCAAAACAGGGCTTCTAGAGATGACAAAATTTGGAGACCTGCAGAACCTGGATGGATGGCAGTATGTTTGTAAAAGCAACGAAACGACTCAAATTCTTGACGCTGTTGCTCAGATACTAATTAGTTCTTCATATGAGATATTATGGCTTCTAAGGTGCTTTCAATAGCTCTTGTTGACAGAGATTGGTGCTTATTCAACCCTGTAAACTAACTGTAGACATCCTGTGCTGAAGACCGCAACGTGCTTCTTTATTATCGCATGCTGCTTTCTTTTCTTTTTGAATGGATATTTTCATTATCTTAGCACTTGAAAGAGAGATTTAAGTATCTGCTTAATTTCACAGGACGTGAATGGACAATTATGCAGGCCAATTGTTTAATCGTATTTTTCTAAGAGCTCTTTAGGATGTGAAAGGTCATTTGTATTTATAACTTTTCATTAATAAACATTGAAATTGTATTGCATTTAAACATGCTAATTGAATTGCTAATGTGCTTATTTCAATGATAAGAATTAGGCACAAAAAAAGATGCTCTTGTTTTAAGTTATTGCATGTATGAGGTCCTTTACTGTGTTGTTATTGGAGTTTCATGCTGTGAAGTCAGTCAAAAGATTATCGAATTGTAAGTGTGCACAATTGGAGCTTCTTTCAGTTGTTCATGCAAGATCAGAAAATAAGACTTGCAAAGGCATGACTTTATCTTCATATTCTGTGTTCGTATATGCAACTAATGCTTATCATATCCATGTGCTAAATTACAGTAAATTCAGTTGAGTGTGACCATATGCTTCTTCGCATATTTTCTTCCGGACATGTAAAGAGTTTTATATGGCCAGATAAACAAATATCAATCCGTAAATGGCTAGATTCAGGCACAATCATTGCATATAATATGCAAATTATCTACACAGTTGCATGGCATGAAAAAATTTCTGTTGGCGTGTTTTTTTCGCATATCAAATATGTGATCAAGTAGAGCATTATGCAATGTTTATTTTATTATTTGAGGAAAGGAAAAATTAGGCACTATCATTTTTTTATATTTTTTTAAAAACTGTAATGATATCTAAATATAATATACTTATCAAGCATGAAACGGTGTATGGCTGATGCTCGTAGAATAGAAGCAAGAGATTAGAACAGTAAGGATAAGGTAGTGATGGAGATTGTGTAATGTCCCTTGATATTCTCATCACAAATTACCTGCAAAACCAGTATTAGTATAACATAGCATCAAAAATTTAGTAAGAAATGTAATCTATTCTAAAATAATAAGGGGAATTGATCCTAGGATTGCCTCTAGGTCGGACATCATGCTGTCTTTGCATAGAGCACTAAACCAAGATCTCTTGGATACGGACACTGTTATCCAAGCCTACGCATATGCATATGACTGGTTTCAGTATATATTGTGCCCATGGGAGTTTATGGAAACCATAAGTTCCTTTAATCCCCCTCAAATGGGAATCCATCTGTAATGAATATATATAATTCATTTTACATGGTAATCATATTTGCCTAAATTTGGTTATGAACCCTGAGGCTATGGCGACCATGACAATCACCGATAGCCCCCCTAAATATATCGAGATCCATTTCGAATGAGCATTACACTCATCCTCTATGGAGTCCTAGCCTCATCCCTGAGAATGTATCTCTGATGAATATTGCATTCATCTTTTATAGAATCCAGGATAAAGAAAACTATGTAAACAGGATGCAGAAGAAATTGTAGAAAGAGATAAATTTTTACAGCAATTATATATATATATATATATTAGCTTCTAAAATATTGAAAAGTTGCTTGTCTATTAGCGCCCTGTCGCTGTGGTCTATCCTTCAAACTTGGCGAATTTCTTGTATTTATAGGATAGAGGGAGAGGGAGTCACGTCCCCTCCCTCAGTCGCACCTTACGAATTGATCATAGCTTTTCACTGTGATTCAATCACGTCATAAGGGTGACTATTAACACTGTTTCTTTAATGATTTTATTGTTTTTTCCTTTTTTTAATATTTTAAATGTATTGTTCAGTATATATAACACACATAAATAATAATAATAACAACAATATATTATAATATTTAATTATATATATTATATTATACATATATTATAATATATAATGTTTAATTATTATTATTTATATATTTTAAACAAAATAAAAACATATTTATATTAAATTA
Organism: Cupressus sempervirens; assembly: GCA_028749045.1. Lineage (NCBI taxonomy): Eukaryota > Viridiplantae > Streptophyta > Pinopsida > Cupressales > Cupressaceae > Cupressus > Cupressus sempervirens. The sequence continues at coordinate 239,234,083 of CM053792.1, forward strand.
TGATAATTTTTGATATATTATAATGAAAAATTACAAATGTACAATTTATATTCATAGATATACCCTATTCGAGGGTCATCACAATTTCCCCCTCTTGATTTTGCTTATCCTCAAGCAACTTAAGAACTTCCTCCTTTCCTAATTGACATCTTCACTTGGCAGATGTTTCCATTTAATTAGATATTTCATGGCAGGGTTTCTTAATTTCTTTGCCCGAGTGTCTAGGATAATTTTGAGACATAAGATGAGTTTTCCTTTGTTATCTAATGGGGGTAGTTCATTAGAAGGAGTTGTGCACTGTCCAAGGACTTTTTTAAGTCAGGACATGTGAAACACATTATGGATTTTACTAACTTCAGGGAGTTCAAGTTCATATGCTACCTCTCCAATTCTTTGTAATACCTTGTAGGGTCCATAGAAACAAGGCTTTAATTTTTCTGCTCCATTTTGTTTAAGAGTGGACTGTCTTATATGGCTGCAATCGTAGGAATACAAGATCTCCCTTTTCGAAGGTCCTTTCTATGCGTTTTTTATCGGCATTGATTTTTTGTTGATTTTGAGCTTGATGTAGATTTTCTTTTAGGGACTTCATGATATCTCTATTTTGTTGAATGAAGTCTTGTGCCTTAGGTACATTACTCTCTGGGTGCAACAATTCCCTGAAAGGTGGAGCTTCATCCCCCATAGTGCCTTGAAGGGACTCATCCCTATTGACATGTGATATGTAGTATTATAGCAATATTCTTCCAAATGTAACCATTTGATCCAAGCATTTTGTTGTCCTATAACATAATTTTTGAGGTAGCCTTCCAACCACTTGTTTACTACTTATGTTTGTCCATATGTTTGGGGGTGCTAACTTGTGCTAGGTGTTAAGGATGTCCTAGCCAATCTGAAGAGTTCTTGCTAGAATTTACTGATGAACTTATTATCTTTGTCACTGATAATGTTGAGGGGAAGTCCATGAAGTCAGAATACTTCTTTGAAGAAAAGCTCAACAACCTGATAGGCATTAAATTCAAAAGAAACTGCAAAGAAATGTGCATACTTAGTAAGCCTATCCACTAATACAAAGATACCATCCTTCCCTTGAGTTTTGGGCAAACCCATTATGAAGTCCATCGATATACTTTCCCACTTTTGATGAGGAATGGGTAATGGTTGAAGTAACCTAGTTGGATGGGTGAGTTCAACCTTATTATGCTGCCATATCAAACATTCTTGCACATACTTTCTTACTTCAAATTTTTGACTTTTCCAAAAATATCTTTCTCTGATGTGTTTATATGTCTTATAGTAACCTTGATGCCCTACTGAGGGCTTATCATGAAATTCTTTTAAGTATTTTATCTTTAAATTGGGATTGGGGAGAAAGCATTACATATATGAGGTTATCTCTAATTTTATAGTCTTCATTAGGTAGGTTGCCTTTAATGATTTCTTGAGCTTGTGAATCTTGGTCATATTCCTTGATAATCCCTACCCTCCAATCTTTAGAAATGTTGGTGATGGCATTAAGGTGAACCTTTCTGGAAAGTGCATTTGCTACTCCATTATTTTCTCCCTTCATACATTCTTTATCGAAATCATAGGCTTGTATTTTACTCACCCACTTTTTTTGTCTATCATTAAGGTCCCTTTGGCTAAAAAAGAAATGTAGACTATTGTGATCTGTTTTGACCACGAACTTCCCACAAACTAAATATTGATGAAATTTGACCAAGGCATGCATTATAGCCAACATTTCTTTGTCATAAATATAATAGTCTTTCTGCCTTTGTAAGTTTGTAGCTTTCAAAAGCTATGGGGTGTTTCCTTTGCATGAGTACAGCTCCAATCCCTTCACCGGAAGCATGAAATTATAGTTCAAAGGATATGGAAAAATTAGGAATAGCTAACACTGGGCAGGAGCTCATGGTTATTTTAAGTTGTTCGAAGGTTGACTAGGCCCTCTCGTTCTAGGTGAAAGCTCCTTTATTGGTTAGTTCTGTGAGAGGTGCGGCAATTTTTGAGAACCTTTTTACAAAACATTGATAATAGCTGCATAATCCAACAAATCCTCTTAGTTGTGTTAAGTTTTTAGGAGTTTTCCACTCTTGGATTGCCTTAATTTTTTTCTTCATCTATGCTTACTCCTTCCTTGCTGATTTTGTGCCCCAAATAAATGATTTCCTCAAGTCCAAATTCACACTTTGATGATTCCGCATATAGGGACTCCATTTCTAAGATGGTTAAAACTTCCTCAATGTGTTTGAGATGTTCTTCCCATGTCTTGCTATAAATGAGAATGTCATAAAAAAGAGGAGTAAAAATTTCCTTAGTTGTTGACGAAAGATATGGTTAATACAAGATTGGAAGGTTGCAGGTGCATTAGTGAGGCCAAAAGGAAGAACTAGGAATTCAAAATGGCCATAATGACAACAGAAAGTTGTTTTGGGAACACCTTCCTTCCTCATCCTAATTTGGCGATATCGTGATCTTAGAGCAATTTTTGAGAAGTATTTGGCCCCATGTAATTCATCCATTAGCTCATCAATTCTAGGAATAGGGTATTTGTTTTAATTGTCTTTTTATTCAGGAATCGATAATCTATACACATTCTCATTGTTCCATCTTTCTTTTTCACAAGGACTATTGCTAGGTTGAATATGTCCCATTTCCAATAATTCCTTAATGGTTTTTTCAATTTCTTCTTTAAATTTGTGAGGGTGGCGATAAGGAGTGGTGATTATAGGTTTTGTTCCTTCTTCTAATTCAATTGAATGTTCAAATCCTCTTTTTGGGGGTAGTCCGACCAGAATATCTTCAAAGACCCTCTTATGCTTCCTAAGTATGGGTTGAATGTCAATATGTGTAGTGTGGTCATGGGTGGAGGATTCATCAAGGATCATACATTGAGCTATCCATTCTCCTTGATTGTGCCAAAGAATTTTTTACATTCTGTTACATGATACCATTTTTGGAGAGCCGTTTAGTTTTCCTTTAATGTTACTTCCTTCCCTTGGTGTTGAAATGATATCTCAAGGTTTGGGCTATCCATTGTAAATCTTCCCAAGGAATTTATCCATGGCAGTCATAGAATGATGTTGTTTTGTAGTTTTACCATAAAGAAGTTTCTTTTGATTATATGATCTCCTATCCCAACTTCTAACTATGGAGTAATTTTGGTACATCAGTCCATGGTACCATTGCCCATGATTACTTTGAATCCCTTGAACTCTTGAGTGGCTATCTTTCATCTATCCACAAGTTTGCTGGCTGATAAAATCATGTGAGGCTCCTGTATCCACTAAGGCAGTTACCTTTTGTCCTCTAACAATTCCTTTAAGTTGGAAAGGCCTATTCTCATTTTCTTGAGCGATGATAGCTAATATCCCATGCTTGGAGTCCTCCATTATAGCCCTTTTTGTAGATCCTTCATTGAATGTCTCCTCCAGAATATTCATTTGCCCTCTTTTGCATTAGTGCTCCTTAGTCCATGGTTCCTTACACTTGAAACATAATCCCTTCTTAATGAATTCACCCCTTTCTTTACATTGATGCTCTTTATCCCATGGGCGTTGACAAAGAGAACATTTTGTTGGTCCCCTTTTTGGTCCTTCATTTCAATTTGTTTTTAGGGGACTGATCTTTGTTTTGTCCTTTGAAGTATCATATTATGTCATTTTTGCTTTTTGGATGGCTTCTGCTAGTGTTTGAGGTTTGAAAGGCTTCACCCTTATCTTTATATGCTCCTTAAGACCTTCAATGAACATATAGATCCTTCTCCTTTGCGATATGTTAGTAACCATGATTGATAGGCTTTGAAATTTGTTGGCAAACTCTTCAATAGTCCTGATTTGCTTGAGTTGGGTTAATTCTTTAAAGTACCATTGTGGTTCTTTTTGGTTGAATCTGCTAATGAGTTTCTATGTAAATTCACCATAAGTAGTTATACTATTGTCTCCTAAAGTGATAATACCATGATGCCACTAGTTATGGGCTTCTCCGGTTAGATGGATTATTGCAAATTTAATGGCATTTTCCTCTATCATAGGGTTGAGGGATATGTAAGTATCAAGTTTTTGTACCCAAGCTTGTACGGTTTCTTTCCCAGAACCATCAAATTATGGTAGTGTCATTTTTCCTATCTTGGTGTGGAGGTCTCCTCCCTCATGATTTCTATGTTTGTTGTGGTTGGCTAGAATTTTGGTTTCATAGTATTCTTTAAAAGGAATAATCGTTTGGATCTCAGGTTCTAGCCTTGCATACATTTGAGTTAGTTCTTCCATGCTCTTTGTGACCAGTTCACCTTCTTTGATAATAGGCTCTTTCCTTGGGAGGAATGATGCTAATGTAGGCCTAAGGAAAGAGTTTTGAGGTGAGTGCTCGTTCTCAAAGTGAATAAATTGAGTATCTCTTGAAGTTGGAGTGGTTCTTTCATTTTGGTTATTATTGCTCATATTTTGAATGGCTTGGAGTATTAATTGATTTGTCCTCTCAAATCTTTCATTGGTTTATTCCATGAATTTTCTTAATTCTTGGGCTAGTTGTTCCACCATTGCTTTTCTCCCTTTGGTACATTGGTACGTTTGCATTAATTGTAATCCATAGGTTGGCAGTATTATGCTCTGATACCATTGTAATGTCCCTTGATATTCTCCTCACAAATTACCTGCAAAACTAGTATTAGTATAACATAGCATAAATTTTTTAATAAGAAATGTAATCTATTCTAAAATTAATAAGGAGAAGTGATCCTAGGATTGCCTCTAGGTTGGGCATCATGTCATCTTTCCAAGATCTCTTGGATATAGACACTGTTATCTAAGCCTACGCATATGCATATGACTGGGTTTCAGTATATATACTACCTCTAGGAGTTTATGGAAACCATAAGTTCCTTTAATCCCCCTCAGATAGGAATCCATCTTTAATGAATATATATAATTCATTTTTTATGGTAATCATATCTGCCTAAATTTGGGTATGAACCCTCAGACTATGGCGACCACGACAATCATCGATAGCCCCCCGAAATATATCAAGATCCATTTCTAATGAGCATTACACTCATCCTCTATGGAGTCCCAGCCTCATCCTTGACATTCTATCTCTAATGAATATTGCATTCATCATTTATAGAATCTTAGATTTAAAAAAAATGTAAAAAGGATGCAGAAGAAATTGCAGAAAGAGATAAAATTTTACAACAATTATATATATATATATATACCTTCTAAAATTTTGAAAAGCTACTTGTCTATTAGCGATATGCCGCTATGTTTTGTCCTTCAAACTTGGCGAATTTCTTGTATTTATAGGATGGAGGGAGAGGGAGTCATGTCCCCTCTCTTAGTTGCACGTTATGGTGTGACTGATTGTAGCCTTTGGTTGTGATTCAGTCACGTTGTAAGGGTGACTGTTCACATTGTTTATTTAATAATTTTCTTTTTTTTTTCTTTTTTTATATTTTAAATGTATTGTTCAGTATATATAATATAATATAATATATATTATAATATTTAGTATATATTATATTATATATATTATAATGAAAAATTACAAAGGTGCAATTTATATTCATAGATATAACTATTTGAGGGTCATCATAGATTGCCAAAGCAACACAATAATACTCCAAAAATTTGAGAACTACCATTAGTAGAATATACATGTTTGATAGATGGTCATCCTAGCACCTTGCTAAAAGTGAATCTAAGACTACAAAAGTCTACTTTGATTGTGCAAGGATCTACTTAAATTTGCAACAAAAGCTCTGTTAAGCAACCATATATCTAAGAACTTTCTACTTCATTTGATGATCGGTCCATTATTTACACTAATTTGAATTGAGTAAATTTTCTTCAATCCAAATATCAAAGGGCATGTCAAGGTACTCACGACTAGAAGTACTCAATCAATTGATGGCATCTCTTCTCATAATCTACAATACCAGACATTTACTAGCATGAGAACTACATACAAGACAAGTATGACAATTCTATTTATAGCTCTTTTGGACCAATTGTTTCAAATTATGCATGAGGCCCCAACCATTAGCCTAATTCAAAGGATGATCCCTAACTACAAACTAGTCACAATATGCCAATTCTATTTATAGCATATCTTAGCCCATTAATGTAGCGGGTCACCATTTCCCTTTTACCTTATTATGTCTAGCCCTCATACTAAGCTTGTGGAACTCTTCATTATAGGATGCAAAATCCAAATCCTTATTCCTTAAACTGTGGAATTTTCTAGTTATTTGAATGTCATAATCAGTAATCATGAAATTTCCCTTCAACATGGCTGCCATCCTATTCCATCTACCAATAGGATGCTTGCCTTGCCTCTCCCTCTCATTTTGGGTGTAATTTCACCATACCAAGGCTAAGCCTTTCAATTTTGCTTTTGCAAACCTAATTTTCTTCTTCTACTCATAGTCAACATACTCAAAATTGGTATCCAAAGTCTCAATCCAATATTTGACCTCTTCACTATCCAACTTCTCAATGAATATGGGGACATGTACCTTTGATTCATTTTTCTTCTTGTGGGCATCCTTGATTGCATTCACAAAAGCTCTTTGGTCTAGAGGCATTATGTCATCCTTTGACACTTCTTCAACCTCTTCTTGTTCCTTAAATTCTTCACTCTCTTCAATCATCTGACATCTTTTGGTTTGAAGTTTCTTCTCCATCTCTTGAACCTTGGCTATCCATGTTTCCCCTATCCTCTTCTCCATTTCTTCAAATTCTTGAGCCTTTCAACATTTTGGAGGCATATTGTCAACCTCTTTAAACAATTGTTTGTGTGACATATACTGCAATCAAAACCAACAAGTTACTTTGATACCACTATGATGTGAAGGGTAAGGTGTTTGATCCAAACACACAACCTAGATTTCAACCACCCTATAAGATCCCTCATGGACTCCTATCACTAGACCTAGACATGAAATCTAATTCAAGAATGGACTTGCCTATGGTCCCTTCTCTTGAACCCCTTCAAGACAATCCAACCTTCCCTAGGCAAGTTTTACCACTCACTCTTCTAGGCTTCTCAATCTAGGTACTACCAAAAACTCTTTCCCTTAGCATTTCAAGATCTTCCCTAATCACACCAATTCCTTCTTCCAATAGTTAGTCACATGAGAATGCCTAGCTATCAGTTCCTTTCAAACACCATGGAATCTTTGGTTGTCATGCTAACAATCACATAAACATAAAATACATAAGAAAATCCTCTATTTCATTGAGAATGAGGTTTTCCCATGGTGGAACTAAGATGAATTGCACATTTATCACATAAGGCCTGACTTTGAGGGTTTTAGGACCTACAATCACCACAATGTATAGATCTTCCTCTATACAATGAATCACAAGTTCAAAACAAAAACATAAGAAAAATATTTCTATGCTTTGCACATTAGAATGAATTTTAATATTTTTCCAATTAATACAAGTCCATATAGACCTCTAAAATGGTGAATTTACACAAGAAAAACTCAACATTTGCACACAAAAAATCTTTTCAATTCTTCATTTCCAAATATTTTGTCTATCCCCTTGGAAATTACATTTGGATGCCATAGACACAATATATTAGTACCCACCCAACTCCAATTGACACAACATAAATTTGAACCCAATAACCGTTGAGAAACTAGATATCATAGTTTCACAAGACACAAACTAAAACAAACTGAGAGACTTGTGAAATAGTGAAATTTTACGCTTTTGCAAGGTACAGACTGACGAACTTGTAAAATAGGAAATTTTGCAATTTTATAATGTACAAATTGACAAACTTACAAAATAGTGAAAGTTTTGCTATTTCACAAGTAGCCTATACTCTTCCTTTCAAAATGGCAACAAGATACTTGGAAAGCTCTTAGAAATGACCAAATGGCCTTAAAAGAATTCATTACAATATGAAAAACAATATAGGAATCTCCATTAGGACCAAAACAACGGGCTACTACACCATGCATACATTAACTTAAACAAATGATTCCTTGCCCATTTGATCTCTAAGAGTTTACAAACTAGAAATAGAAATATTTTTGGTTGATGTGAGATTTCTCTACACCCTATATGCTCTTGCATTAGAGCATGAGGTGAATATATCTAAATTTTGTGATACAAAACAAAAATATGGGGAACATTTATATCATTCCTACAAAGATTGAGACATTTGACAAAGAAAGCACCCTATGATATTGTTAAAAAACAAATGATTAAATTATATTATTACGATTTGAACAAAGAGATTAGGAAAGAACATCATCTTAAATTACTTGATACATTTAAGGATGTTATAAGACCCATGTCTCTAAGAAGTGTTAGACCATTAACACTCATTGATCGCATCTAGCCTCAGTGATATTACATCAATCTTACATTAGAATTCTCTCTCATAATTAGACATTCTTGTAATCACACAACAATGGAATGACATCAGTAAATAATGTATAGATCATAATATTGATACATCAAAACTACAAAATCTAATCTCTAGGTACAAAATTCCTTGTGGGGTACAAGTTGTCCTAGAGGGTAATTGTCTAGGAGGGCATATAACCCATCCTAGGGTACATGTGACCTAGAGGGTACATATCAACTTGGTAGTATTAGGTGCATAGTAGCCTATAATGTGATATGGTGTGAAATTCAAAATTTCGTATGGATAATTAAAATTAGTGGTACAATGACATACATAGTCCAATGGTGTCTCATCCTCCATTATAAATCTTTAGATCTCAATTAGCATAGATGTGGTCGATCTCCTTCTCAAGATCATTTCTCCTCTTTACATGCACAAAAAGACAAAGTATGACAAATGACATTCTAAATTGTAAAGCTTACCATAATTAATGTGGTAAGGTTTCTATTTTACTTTTTGGTTACTTTCTTCACTTTTATCTGTCATTTAACATGCTTATTTTCTTAATCAATCATTACTTGAAACAAAGAGCTATAATTTTCACATTGTTTATTGCTTTGTTATTATGGTCCAATTCTCTATTTATCCAAATGATCTCTAGAAGATATTGATAATGTTTAATAGAAAAATGGAAGTCAATATAACTCAAGTTAGATTAGTAGAACTCAAATAGAATAAAGGGATGCTAATACTAACACTAAATTATTATAAGGAAGTACACAAGCAAGTCCTCTCTCATGCAATGTTAATCAATTTTAAATGTGCAATGTGAATGTAGATTGAACCAATTGAATAAATGAAAAGAGTAAAATTAACATAGATATTATATGTGTGAAATCAACCCAATTAAAATATGGAAATAAGTCTATGCTAAGAGATAAAAAGAAGGGAAAAAAATTGCTCTTGAACTATATAAATAAAGATGTTTTTTCCACTCTAAAATTGTGGATTTGAAACTTTGATTAAGACTATGTGTTGATTTGTAATCAAAATAGAAAATCAAGAAAAAAAAACTCAAAAATCTTAGACCTTTAGGTACATGTCAATTTGGGTGACATTTATTGGTAGCTAAGGGGATGAAGTACATGTTCTTGGGGCATTGTAACAAAGTCAACCTAGATTTTTTTGGAAGCTTATCATTGATACTTTCCAAATCCAAAACCACAATTTTGACGTCATGTTCTTGCACATAAGAATTTTTTTTTTTTTTTGGGAGGATTTTGTCTTGGTCAAGCCCATGTTTGCGAATTAACATTGAAAGAAAATGAAACGTAAAACATGTAAGAAAGAAAGAAAAATGTAAATATTCAATTTGATTGAAACTCTTGTCAATAAGAATTTTGTGATGCTTGAATGTTGTACATGTTGAACCTTGAATGAAGAATGTAGGAAATCTCCATAATCGCAATGGATCTCACCAAAATCAAATCATGAAGAGATGGATGTAGATGTGCACAATGGAAGAGGAAGAAGATGAATGCCACAATGTGGATCTCTACCCTTAATGGCTTGTAAAATGCTAGATCCTATAGAAGAAATGCTCAAAAAGAAGTTTTGAATCTTTGGAAACACCTTTGAATGCTTGATGAATACTTGAGAATGCCTTGAAATCATCTAGCTTGAGTATCATTAAGAGTTGTTGCAAGCTTCTATTCATGTGTGTGGATGTCTAATGATGTGAAACCACTACTACATTTGGCCCACATTTTTGATGGCGGGTCACATTTTGATTTTTTTTCAATCAACCCCCCAATATCATCATAATATAGACTACTTATAAATAGAAATAGAAATTCTAACAATTACACGGTAACATTAAAAAAGACAAAAAATTTCATTCTTGCTATTGTCAATGTGGAAAAGGCACGTTTTGGCCAGCATGAGGTTTGAGCGCTAAGTTTTCATGTGAATTGACAATGCCTGGGTAAGGACATGTATTTGAAAATGGAATTTTTTGAAACCTTAGTTATGTGATTTGAAAATGAAATGGAATGAAACCTAGTTTATGTGATTTGAAAATTAAATTGTTTGAAACTTGATTTTTGTGATTTGAAAATGAAATTGCCTAGCTTGAAACTTGATTTTATTTGAAAATTAAATTTTCTTGAAATCACTAAAAATCTATGCAAATCACCATCAAATACACCCAAAGAAAACTATAACTCTTGTTGCATTTGAGGAGAACAATTTTTGGCCCTAATATTTTCAGGATGACTTCCTATCAACACTAACTTGCAGCACAAATGCAACCCCCTTCCCCAATTGTACAATAGGACCATTCCCATGGCATTCATATATTGATTTAGTATATCTGTTGACCCTAATTATGTTTTTTTAAAAAAAAATTCTAGTTTGTGGGGATTTCATTTATAAAGTGAGGTGGGATTCGATGAGAAATAGTTGGGATTGATTTTTCCATGGTGGGTAAGAATATAAATAGTCACGAATGACTAGGCATTGAATAATGCAGCTCCTTTTTGTACATAGATTTGATGTGGTCTTTTGACGAAAAGCTCTTCGCTCTTTCCTCTTTACATACAACAAGCAATCAAAAAAATCCTTTATCGATCTTAGCTATAGCCCCACAAACTTCTTTCTATTCCCCTATGATCTAATCTTTATTCATTTACTTTCTACCATTACTAACAACAGACACATTCACTTAGTTCCATTTGTGTTCATTTTTAATTTTTTTTTCCACCTCTCCTAACACCCATATAAGAAGTGAACACAACTAGTTATCCTATAGGCCTTTCAAACACTTCAGTACCAATTCAACTTCATATACATCAATAGTAATAGCTCGATGATCTCATTCAACTTTACAATTCAATCTTGTAATCAATCTACTTCAAATTGTTATCTCACTATTTCTATTATTGCCATGTATCAGAAATATACCTTAGCTCTACCTTACTATTACTTAATTGTTATTGAGTTGCAATATTAAGTGAATACCATGAAAATCAACCTGCAATGTAAAAACACTCACATTTGACACCATGATTTAACATGGAAACCCTGTAAAGGGAAAAGCCACCTAGATCGACAAACCAAAAAATTTCACTATTATGAAGTGAGCTCCATTAGGAGTCAACATTGTTAAAGTTTACATGAACATTTTTAGTGTGACCTAGTTAGAGGGTTTTAACATAAAGATCATCTAGACCTTATCACTCCTTAATCTTGTCTAAAGAGTGGCCTACTCTAAAAGACTTACAAACATCACTAATCAATGTTATCATAGATGATTTTATAGACTTGTTAGGTCCACTTGGTTAAGATATTTTTCTGTGATATGGTAAGAAAGTAACAGTCAAATGACCTGTAAGATTTAGCATTACCTTTATTGTTTAGATCTCTCTTCTTGTCTATCTTCTTTCTCTAATCTCTACTTGGCTGATTCACTTCTTCACACTTTCATTCTTCCCTAACTTAGCTTGATCTTCCTTTTGCTTTGGTAAGTTCACTTTGCATCTTTCCTTATCTTATTTTATGTAAATAATTCACTTCCATTCAGCATTCAACTAGTGACCAATAACTTTCTTTAACATTTCCTTTAATAGTGAGCTCTATGCTTCCAGATTTTGCCACTTAACCACGTATGTAGATCTTAGATTCAATATATTTAGTCACTTAGAAAATAGAACTTTCATTGAACTTTGTGTTTATCCTTATCTTGAATAAATCTTCATTAGATCTTTATTGTATTTTTCTAGTCATAGATCTTGTAACAAAGTTTGACTTTAGCCTTCAGACTTCTCAAACATTCTTTATTATCACCATAAGTCAGCCTCAGATTCCATCTTTATTAATTTGTTATTCTAGCTCATACTCAATGAATATTACATTTCACTCGGTCAATATATCACTTAGTTAACATATGAATTACTTGGATAACACTAAACTTTAACTTCCTTTTTGCCAAATGCTCGGGCAATATTGTACTATTTTCACCTTGCCACTTAGTGTAGCTTGTATCGCTTGGCGGTTACATAGACTACATCATTACATTACATGATTGTAAAATAATCAAACCAAAATTACATTATCACTGTCCAACTCATTCAAGTGCCCATTGAATACCATACTTATCAACTTTGCCAGCATCATACTTTCTTCAAATCCTCTTCATCAATCAAATGATATGGCACTCTACTGAATTAGCATAATGTTTAGCCAACTAAGACTTTGACATCAATGATAACATAACAACTGATATGACTATTTCACATACATTCATAGCATTCTTAGTTACATCATCAATTGGGGCTAACAACAACATCTCCCCACAACTCACATATCGGATTTTGCAAAAGGCTAAGCGGGTAGATTTAGAAGAGAATTAAAAAATGGAGGATCTTAACTTTGGTCATAGTCATGATAACTCTGGCACACAACTACCTCCTGGGTCCAAGTTACATCCCACTAATGAAGACTTGATCATAGCACAACATCACATGAGAAAGGTTTTGACAATATTTTCACAGGAAGGGCCATTAATGAAGTGGACCTCAACAAGTGTGAGCCTTGGGACCTCCCTATTATGTTCAATTCCCTCCTTTATTGTTCCATGCGTGTATAGTCCCACACACCCATTTGATCTCAAGTGATGATATGTGCATAATGAATGTTGAGAATTTGTATTGAGTACTCCAAAATCATCCATTTCTTACCTTCATTTGCACACAATATCTTTCTAGTTTCTTTCTACTCACCCACCCATTTCATTTCATAAGATCATCTAAAAAATTGTGTCAATCTAAGATCTCAACTATTTCCTCTTGTTTGATCATCTCATAACCACTAAATGATAATTATTGTAGAGGAGTAGTTCCAAATTTTAAGAAATAATAATCATTTGGACCTATTAAGTTGAAATGGTAAATGATGATTAATGCAGAGGAGTGGTTCCAAATATTGATAGAAGTTATTGAAGAGTGAACTCCCCCTTAGGGACTTTGACCAACATTGACTCATAGACTTGATTTTTGATCCACATGACCTTATTGGGTCTAAAGAAAAAAACATCAAACAACATGATGACCCTAAACACATCAAACAACTTGTTTGGTGCTACTTATGTTTCTAGAAATATAATAAGGTCATTCACATATATGTTTGTTTGAATATAGATTTCTATCTATAACATAGTTAATCTAAGGTTAATGATATAAGATTTCTTAATTCAAATATAAATAAATTTGATGTTATTTCTAGATTAGATTGTCTTAATATTTTAATCCAAGTTTCAAGTCATACTAACTATGATATACTATCAGAATGGTAGATGAAACCTTGATTAAAAATTGAGATAGCTTTCTACATTTTTACTCTCTCTCTCTCTCTCTCTCTCTCTCTCTCTCTCTCTCTCTCTCTCTCTCTCTCTCTCTCTCTCATGCGCATTAGCATGAATGCTAATGATACTACATTGGGGGAGTATCCTAAGCATTAAAGAATATTGATATGTTGCATTGATGACTACATTTGCCATCGATGTCAACATAGTAGTAATTTTGTTAAGATTGGAAGAATAATAGTCAATAATCTTAGTATGCACAGAAGATGAGGAAGTTTTAGATTATGTGTAGTGGAGGATATGTTCCTAAGTTATCTTGATGAAATGGTTTAAAGGACTAATTTTGATTTGATGTTGTACAAAAGTTACACTTGTTTTACTAGAAGTAGTGTAGAAATAGAGCACCTGCTTGGCAGTTTCTGATGTTTGCATTATATCTTTTAGCCAAGATGTAATGAAGGTGATGTGTAGATAAAAGTAATAGAGAATAGTCATGTGATGATGCCAACATGTGTGCAAGATGTTGTTTCACACATGTGAAGTTTTGTATAGATTGTGAGCCGATAGGTTGTGAATTTATTAATTATCTTATTTTAATTAATTGAGAAAGCCTCAAGGATAAATCAAGGAATTATTATGAAGATATGATATAAAGGAAAGTTGTTTTCCTTTTTTGTAAAGAGACTTGGATTTAGAGGATCAAGTGGAATGTAGAGTATTAATATGTAGCTCAAGAAGGAGTAAAAGTCTAGTTGATAGGACAGAGACAAAGGAAGAAGTACATTTCAGTTCTATTATTTTGCAAGGAATAATACAGAGATCATTTGGATAGTAGGTTCTTTGATCTTAACCTTGAAGCTGTTTGGGTAGTGGATCCAATTTTCTTCCACAACTCCTAATAGGGTTGGAATTTCCTAACAGGGATTCAAAGTCTACTAACAAGAATTCATATGTACTGAATGTTGTAACAGACTCCTAATAGGGTTTATCCTCCAACAAGGAATATTTATATTAGTACATCATCTTTTGGGTACCATCCCCACTAAGGTTTTCCATTTGGTTAAGGGTTTCCCTAGTTAACATATTTGGTGTTAATTGTGCATGAGTATCTTGTTGTGGTTCCAGTTTATATTACTTGCATGGTTAAGTTTGTTTATGGCTAATGTTTGTGATGATATTTGTATAGTTGATTCACCCCCCCTCCTCTCAGTTATATCAATGGACTATATATTCTAACAATTGGTATTAAAGCATCAGGTCCTTGAAGATAAGGCTTAACAACTTTGGGAGATCAATGGCGAATATGTTTAGGAAAGATAGTCTAAGATTCAATGGGGCCAACTATGATAGTTGGAAGGAAAAGATGAAGACTCATATGTTATGCATGGGTCTGGGTTATTGGATTTTGATGAAAGCTAAGAAGGAAATTGTTGAAGAATCAAATCTAGAGGAATGTAGTGAGGGAGAAAGAGATTTTTTCATGTGTAACATGAGAGCTAGAGAAGTCATATTGCTAGCTCTTCTAGAGAATGAATTTAATCAGGTAAAAAAATTTCAGACTTCTCATGAAATTTGGAAAGCATTAGAAGTTACTTTTGAAGGTGATGATCATTCAAAAAGAATGAAATTACAAAGTTGGACTTGCACATTTCAAGATACTAAGATGATGGAAGATGAGTCCATCCAAAATTATGTAGGAAGAATATCATAAATTGTTGTAGGTATTCGATCTCTTGGTGGAACTAAGCATCATGATGAGGTTATATAGAAGATCTTGAAAAATTCTATCACCACCATTCAAACAAACAACTCAGATGATTTGACTAGTAATGCCTTGCACCAAAGATTTCAGCAAGGAAACTTTTCTTGGAAGATTAGAATTTGCAGATGTAGAAATGAGATAGTCTAGGGAATTAACTAGAGTTGAGATAATTTTTAGTGCTATGCACATTCAACCTAATCTATCAAGAAATACAAGTGCAATTGGAGACTTTGCCAATAGTAGCAAATCTAAAGATAATAAGAAGATTGAAGAAGGAATAACCCTTTTGGTATGAAGAGAAAAAGATGCTAATAAAATCTTTAAGTGTTGGACTTGTGATGAATATTTTTACATCTAAATGTCCTAAAAGGGAGAACAAGTTTAGAGAAAAATTCAAGCCTAGAAGAGACAAGGATAGAAATTATTTATATGCTAATGAGGACAAAGAATGTGATGAAAAAGATTAAAGTGAAAGTGATTATGAATTAAGATTTGTGGCTAAATTAAGGAAGATAACCTTAATAGAGAAATTAGAGAAGAAAGAGCTCTAGTTATCCAAGTTGAGAAGAAATTAGATTGGATAATTGATAGTGGATGTTTACATCACATGACTAGTGATATGAACAAATTTGTTAAGTTTAGAAACCATGAAGGTGGTATTGCTAGAGTTGGTAACAATGTAGCCTATCATATTATAGGGATTGGATCTATTACTCTTGATGATAAAACTAACACTAAAGGTGTTTAATTTGTTGATGGTTTGAAACCAAATTTGTTAAGCATTGGACAGTTGGTAGAAAAGGGATATATGTTGCAGTTCATAGAGAAGAGTTGCATTATCAAAGATAAAGATGGTAAGTTGATTGGTACTAGAACCAGATCTAGGGGTAATGTATTTAAGTTGAATCCTACTGAAATAACATGTTTGGTTGCAAATTGATCCAGGTGGATCCAAAATGGGTAAAATTTTTATAGTCTCAAAATCTCTCAAAAATGACATCATTGTGAAGAGCTTGGAAAATGAAACTTGACACAACTTGAATGGGTGAAAAAGGAGCCCGTTTGCTCAAGATATGCTTTGTCAAATTGGTGAACTAAGGGTGAAATTTAACTATCCTGAAAGTGTTCAATAATGGGTGTCAAATTAAAGAGCTCATCAAGAGCTTTCTAATGGCCTTTGTTTTGTCAAAATTGGAGTACGTATGTGAAAGTTATCATCATTCAAAGTTTAGGAAAACAAGAAGAAGTATTGATGATGTCATCATTATGTCATTAGAATTTTGGAGAAATTTTAAATTATATTGGGAAAACAATTCCAAATATAACTTAGAATTTGCATGGGAAGTTGTTTTATACAAACTCCCTCTTAAAATATTTTGCCATTATGTTCCCTATAATTATGGAGGTGTTAGCTTTATTATCATTTTTTTGTAAGGCTTATAATTATAAAAGCAAAAAATGAGGTTACTTGTTATTTTAAAATGGGGATATGGTTGTAAATTTTGTTATTTGGTTTTATACCGAATAAGGGAATTTTATGTATAAAAGGAGAGGAATTGAGAAGAAACGAACAATTAGCTTGGAAGGAAAAATTTGTTCCTGGGAGAATTTGGAGAAGTTTTGCAATTCTTGAGAGAGCTTGGAGGTGAGAGATTATTCTAAGCACGGAGTTATTTTCTTCAAGTGTGAAAGAGAGAGACAGTAAAGGCTGAAGCTTGGATGTTGTAAGAAGGCATGTTTTGCCTGGCGACATTAATAAAGCGGTCCCCAAATTAAGAAGTGGACTCAGAGACATAGTCCTAACCAGATGAACTCCATTATCAAATCATTTGCGTCTCTTCTATCTCTTTCTTATTTCTCTCATTTCTTTTTTAGTTATGTTCTTTATTTTATGTTATTAAACACATTGCTAATTTTAAGTGTTTAAAGCATAAATCTTCTTGTAATTTCAATGGTTTAAGATACACAGCCACACAATTACTGCTTGGACTGGGAAAGTATATCTGATTGTTGGGATTAAGTCATAAAACTTGTAGATCCTAAATTAGATCACAAAGGTTGATAAAAATCGGTTATGGTATAGAAGGTTTTGTCATGTAAACTTTGATAATATCATGAAAGTAAATAGTACATTTGTAGTGAGAGATCTGGCTAATATTATTAAGCCTACTAATGTTGTCTGCAAGGAATTTATTTCGGCTAAACAGAGGAAAGTGTCTTTTCCTAGCAAGAAATTATCTACTATAAAGAAACTGGAGATTGTTCACACAAATCTAAGTGGTCTTGCAAGAACCAAAGGATTCTATGGTGAGAGGTACTTTATGATTTTTGTTGATGATTTCACAAGGATGATGTGGGTAGCATTTCTTAAAGAAAAGTATGAAGCTTTTGAGAAATTTAAGATATTCAAGAATACAGTTGAAAATGAATATGGTGTTAAGATTAAGTGTTTAAGATTAGTTAGAGGAGGATATTTCACCTCTAGAGAGTTCAACATGTTATGTGAAGAGAATGGAATCAAAAGATACTTATCTTCACCTAGAACACCTAAACCGAATGAGATTGTTGAAAGAAGGAACAAATCAGTAGCAGAAGGAACAAGAGCAATGTTATTTGAGAATGATGTCTCAAATACATTTTGAAGAGAAGCAGTTAACACTATAGCATATACTTTGAACAAAGTATAGATCAAAAAAGGTACAAGCAAGACACCCTATGAGTTATGGTTTGGTCACTCATCACCAATCAAGTATTTCAAAATATTTGGAATAAGTGTTGCATAAAGAGAGATGATGATATTGGTATGTTTGATCCTATAAGTGATGAAGGTATGTTTCTTGGCTACTCATTGAAAAGAAAAGCATATAGATGTTTCAAATATAGAGCTAAGACAATAGTTGAGTGTGAAAATGTAAGGATTGATGAAAAGTTTGCTAATAAAAAAAAGATGGTAGATTGTAATTCTAATGAAGAAGAGGATAATTCTAGATTTGTTAGACAAAATATTGAAGTTCTTTTTGAGACTAACAATGACTTGCAAAATGATGTATCTATTGAGCATAGAGAAGAACATAGATTTGAACCTAGGGAAGAGATCAGAGTTGAGATGTCAACTCCTACTACTAGCAGAAACATGATAAAGAATCACTCTCTAGAGCAAATAATGGGGAGCAATAATAAAGATGTGATGACAAGGAATAGAATAAATGATGAATTGTTTCTAATTTCTCAAGTGGAACCTAAGAGCATAGATGAGGCATGTAAGGATGATCATTGGATGCAAGTGTTGATCAAATAAGTAAGATTGACAAATGAGTGTCAACACACTTAACCATCTTCACTATACATGTCAAGTATACAATGGAAGCCGAGCTAGAACTCTAACACATGCCGAGTTATAGATAGTGCCGAGTAGATTAGAAGATAGTATCTGTCGAGAAAATTAGAAGTCCAATGTGTGCTGAGCATTGCGAAGTTAATAGGAGCGAGTGATTCAGGAATCAGTAGAAGCTAAGCAATGCAGAAAGTTAATAGGTGCTGAGTAACATAGGAATTCTATAGGAGCCGAGTAATGCAAGAAACATAGTGGATGTCGAGCAATCCAGAATAGATGGTACCAAGCATCAGTATTACTTCACGTGCCGAACAATGCAGGATTAGCATAAGAGTTTGTGCCAATACAAACCATGATGTGAAATGGTTATGCATGACTCATGACAAGATAAAAGGATAAGATGAAATCCTCCCAACCACCTATGCAATCCTCATGTAGCCAATCGAAAAATTGGAGACTACATGGGAACACTTTATCTAAGGATGCATAATGAACCACTAATATTTATAATGGAGTCTTGACGCTATTGAACATAGAGGAGTCATGAGAAGAAGGAAAAGCAGAGCCTATTATCAAGGTCATTGCAAAATATTGGTGTCAAAGATTTAGTGGAAAGGATGGCATTTACACATCTAGTTGATCAGAACAGAAGAAGGAACATAATTAGTAGATCAGATCTAGCAGAGATTAGGGATAGAAGAGTAGATCAAGTACCTAAGATTAGCATCAGAGATTGCATTAGATCAGGTGTATTATTCTAATACTCTCTCACAATTGTATTAAGAATTTGGAAATCCTATTAAGTTAGGTGGGTTTAATAGCCTTATGTAAATCCTTTAACAGGGTGGCATTCTAAGTTGAATGTTCTTAAGTCCTCTAACAAGGCACACTCCTTACAAGTTGTAGAAATCCTTTAACAGGGTCACATTTAATAGTGTGTTGTAGCCTTTAACAGAGCAAACCATCAGAAGTGGTTGAAATCAATTGCTATAGTAATTTTGTGGGTATCATCCCCACCCCATTTTTACCTTCTTATTCCTGGAGGGTTTTTGGGTCACCAAAATCTCAAGTGTTATGTGGTGATGCATGTTTGCTTCTCATGATTGTTTAATGTTTATATGCATGCATGTTAATTTTAGTTTTATGTTATTAAGGATTTAAAACAGTTAAAAAGGTCAGTACTTCTGATTCACCCCCCCCCCCACTCTCAAAAGCATTCTTCCCATTAAGACATTCCAACAATTAGTTATTAAAGAACTAGATTGGATTGAGAAGAATGAGACATGGGAATTAGTTCCTAGACCTAAAGACAAGAATATGATAGGAACCAAATGGGTATTCAGAAATAATATGAATGAGCAAGGAGAAGTTGTGAGAAACAAGGTCAGACTTGTTTGCAAAGGTTACTCATAGCAAGAAGGCATAGATTATGAAGAAACCTACGCACCCATGGCAATAATGGAAGAAGTAAGGATGTTCTTAGCTTATGTAGCAAGAAAGAATTTCAAGGTTTATTACATGGATGCCAAGTCATATTTTCTAAATGGAGAACTTGAAGAAGTCTACATTGAGCAACCTAATAGATTCCCTTTGAAAGAAGATAAAGATTTTGTATGCAAACTAAAGAAATCACTATACGGTCTGAAGCAAACACTTAGAACCTGGTATGCAAGGTTGGACATGTATTTATCAAAGCTTGGATTTATCAAAGGTATAGTAGATGGTAATTTGTATTTAAGGAAAACTAAAGATGACCTATTTATCATTGTAATATTTGTGGATGACATAATATTTGGAGGAAATGATGAAGAAAGTGATAAGTTTGCTGAAGAGATAAAAAATGAATTTGAAATGAGCAAGATAGGAGAAATGATATTTTTCCTAGGATTGTAGATTGTGCAGAATAAAAATGGGATATTTATTTCACATACTAATTATTTGAAAGATTTGTTGAAAATATTTGGTTTGGAAAATTGTAAACCTGTTGGTACACCCATGATAACTGGTCACAAGTTATCTAGTAAAGATTAGACACCTACCATTGAGCAGATTAAGTATAAATCTATGATTGGAGGATTGCAGTATCTAACTCACACTAGACTAGATATAGAAAATGCATTTGGGATTGTGGAAAGACTCCAAGTTGATCCAAAAGAGTATCATTATGCAGTAGTAAAGAGGATATTTAGATATTTGAAAGGTACATTTGATTATGGAATTTGGTATGATAGATCAAGTCATTTTGCTTTATGTGAATATACTGATGCAGATTGGTTAGGCAATATAGATGAAAGAAAGAGCACCAGTGGTGGAGCACTCTTTCTTGGAGGAAGATTGGTTTCTTGGTTAAGCAAGAAACAAGACTGCATGCCTCAGAGTATAGTTGAGGCAGAGTATATTGCAGCAATAAATAACTGTTATCAAGTTATGTGGATGAAACAAATGTTGAAAGATATTAGGATTGAGTTCACATAACTTGTTATCATTTACTATGATAAACCAAGTACAATAAGTATGTCTAAGAATCTAGTATTGCATTCTAAGACTAAGAACATATCCATAAAGTATCATGTTTTGATAGAAAAGATAAAAAAGAAAGAAATAAGGTGGGAGTATGTAAGCACTAAAGATCAGATTGTAGATATCTTTATGAAGGTGTTGCCTAAATATACTTTTGACTACCTAAGAGGTATGCTAGAGGTTATGCCCCAACCTACTTTAGAATAGTTGATGCAAGGAGTGCATCGATCTAGTGGTACAAAGCACTATGGTTAGACTACACTGAATATTGATGCTTCTTGAATGGGGGAGTATCTGACATGTATTGAGTAATGAAGGACTCTTGGTAATTGTTAATTGATATACAATATCTTTGGACACTCAAGATGGTTGATGATTTGAGCATCTAATTAGAAATTAATATATTGTTAAAATTTATAAGTGGGAAGATTTACTTTTGAGGGGGGAGGGGTGAATTAGAAGTTCCAAACTTTAACCTCTAAAACTTTTAATCATCATATGTATCTAAAATCTTCTAATAAAAATGAAAGTAAAGACATGCATGAAAAATAGACAACACAAGATTTGGTCACCCAGAAACCCTCCAAAATGATAAGGTAAAACTAGGGTGGGGATGACACCCACAACTTATCACTGCAAGAATATGTAACTAGTTAAGGTTACAAAGTTTGACCAATCATCAATGGTCTACCCCATGAAAGGCCTACCCTACTAAAGGCTTTACACCTTGTTAAAAGTGACCTATCTAAAGGATTTAAAAACATTCACTTGGAATGTCACCTTGTTAAAGGATTTACCACCTTGTTAAAGGTTCTACAAAATAGTTGTTAAGCCAACCTATCATCATAGGATTTTCATTCTCCTAATATAATGGTTAGAAAGTATAGTAAAATGTCTTGAATTGATGACTTAGAATCTTCAATTACTGATTTCAAATCCTTGTTCTATTCAATCTGATTTGATCCTTCCTGATTTGATATAATTCTACTTGAAGTGTTGATGCTCTGTTTTGATCAACTTGATTCTATAATGCTGTACTTCCTCTAAGTCCTTACACCCCTTTCACTTCCTTCAAAACCTTGCTTGAATTCCCTCATGACTTTTCTTACGACTCTCTCAACACTGAATTAAGGGGTTTTGACCTTCTTATAAAGGTTTTTGAGACTTAGGGTTAGGTACGAATACATGATCAAGATTCATCCATCCTTCCTACTCAATTCTCTACACTTTTCTTATTGGTTGCATGCTTTCTCTATTTTTCTGATTGGCTACATGCTGATTACATAGGGAATGTAATAGATTCGATCTTATCTTTTAGATCCTTCAAGATTAATCTTGAGTTAGCTCAAAATGGTTTACATCTAAGTTTGTGAAGGCACAAAATCATATGCTGATTCTGTGTTACTCGACACTTATTGATTGCTGATGCTCGACACATATAGGATTTCTATCTTGCTGGGCTCCTATAGTAACTCTGTGTCACTCGGCTCCTATACTTTACTTGGCACATATACTAGCTGAACATATATACTTTTCTTGGCATCAATTCTCACTCAAAATTTGAAACTTTCTTGGCACCTATTGAACTTCTGACTTGACACATACTGTAGCTCGACATCTATATTGTACTTGACATCATCTTAGAAATTTCTTAAGTGTGTTGACACTCAATTATCAAAACCAATATGAGACCAACAATCTCTCCCCTTGACATGAGTGTCAAAAACACTTAACTAAGCATTATGAATCTAATCTCTATGAGTACAATATACATCTTGTTTGGCATATGTAAAAAATTTCAAAAAAGCTTGTTCAAAATTTTGTGGAAGACTATATACCTCAAAAACTTGTAACTCCCCTTGAGTTGATGTGCCATTTCTATATCCAAAACTCCTTATGTTGACTTTGTCTCATGTTGATTATTCTAATAATCTCTTGTCATTTCTTCCCTTGTTTTCTCTATTTCTCACTCCCCCTTTTACACATCTTCCCTTGCAATTTTTATATCCTTTTGGCTTTATCTCTTTATCTCTCCTCGAAACTCAAAATTTTATTGTCTCCCCCTTTGGGTTTGTATTATCTCCTCTTATTTATTATATCTCCCCCTTTTTGAGACTTATGTCAAAGGGTTCTATGAATGAATTAAATACTTAGCCAAAAAAGATTCCATTATGATTTTTAGAGAAGCCTCCCAATTGTCCAATGCAATTTCCAGTGCTTTAAGCTGGATGACTGTCTCTACTGCAAGGTGTACCAAGCCTTCTAATGTAGAAAGATTGAGATCTTTCTTTAAGAAATTCTCTACATAGGCCATTTATTTATGCAAAACTTCCACATGAGGTGTTGTTGTAGACTAGATTTGTATTAACTTGGCCTTGATGTTAGCCTCATTTTCTGTGAGTACAACTAATTCCTTTCGAGTGTGAAGCATTGCAGCAAAATGCTTCTCACTTTGAGCTAGATCCTTGGGTAGCTAATTGCAAGATACTTTGAGGTTCCTCTCCAAGCTCAATATCCTTTGGTTGGTCTCTTGTATGAAGTATGAGGAATCACAAAGTTTGGAGTACAGTGAGAATATATTCTCAAATACTACTTTGACCTTCTCAACTTTCTTTGCCAACTCCACTTGTGACAATGCTATCTCACCAAATATTTTCTCATTTACCTTCTTCTAGAATTTCTTCTTAGACCATTCAAGCAATTTGGCATTGGTGTTAAGGTCTTCATATTGTACCTGGTCCACTATGTTGGATAATTGCTCCATTATGGGCTTTGTCTCATCAGGTACTTGGAAGCTGAAAGCATCTAGAAAGATGTCCTTAATTTCTATCAATGCTTGCCTTTTCCTATAGCCATTCTTGAGTATCTCTTGCTTCTTCTTTTCCAGTGCCTCTTGCAATTCATTGATCTGCTCTATGTTCATTTTTTTATAGTCATAACTTGGTATGACTATCTCCTCGTCAAGTGTAGGGTCTCCATAGTGAAGCACCCTTGCTACCTTAGTAGAGCTCAAGCCTAGTGCTAATATTTGCAATGGTACTACATTAGTGCTCAGCTGCTGTGTTGTTCTAGTGGGAGTCCCTATAGTAGGAAAAAAACCAATGTTTCGATTGCCTCTTGTTCCTTCTCCTTAGGGATCTCCTCCTTGTCTTCTTCTATTCTTCCTTGATAAATTATAGTGATCTAAGGAGGCACACCTTGAACTTGTGCTATAGGAATAGAGATATCCTTCTGTCTTATATGATCCTTTGTTTGCTCCTTGACAGTTGAAGTCACTGAAACTATGGTGTCAACCTTAATAGATGCATCTTGTGCTGGTTGCTCTTGTGGTTGTCCACTTGTAGCTATTGGAGTTTGTGAAGGTGGTTCTTGTGGATTCACCTTCTCTTTTTTTATCTTAGCTACCGCCTTCTGTAGTTCCTCCACACTCACCAAAATTGGATTGGTACATAGTTGTGATTGCAAAGTAGTCTGGTGAAGGATCTTTCTAAGATCCTCTATAGTTAGTGGGTTGATGTTCTAGCTAGAGGTGTTAGGAACATCTTTTACAATTATTGACTCTATAGGTGTGGGTGTTACATGTAGAGGACTAGGTGGTGGCAGTTGTATGTCTTGCACACTCTATTCCTGTTGCTGCTCCTCAGCTATTACCATATCACCCTTTTGTGTTTCCTTCTCCACTGTAAATTCTTCCTTTTCTTTCTCTCCTTCTTCCTCCTTTTCATTTTCTTCTTCTTCCTCATCATTATCCCTTCCCTAAAAGGGATATTCTTGTCCTTCCTTGACTATTTTGAGGCCATAAATCACTTTCCACATGAGAGTGGACTTCTTCACAACATCTTCTATTTTGTTTTACAAAATGATAAATGCTCTGTATTTGGGTGCAAATTTTCTCCCATATTTCTTACTTGCCTTGCTTATTTGACCTTTCGTGAGGTCAGGCATCACACGAGCCAATGTTGAATCTCTTATTTCTTTCTCCATATTTAGGTAATAATTCCATTTATTTTCTATAATGGAGTATAGCTCCTTAGGCATAGTATTATCAAGTTCAAGTGGAGTATTCTTGAACTTGGCCATCATAGTGTAGATTGATTCTTCCACTATGTTTTTCTCTTCTCCTGTCAGCTTATTGAAATCAATGCCTTTAAGTCTTGACAATTTTGCATTGTCTCTAATATTGTCACAAATATTTTCCAAATCTGATTTAGTGGTGTGACTTACCACTCTGAATTGGCTGTTATCATCAGATTCAGTTCTCTCCTCATCTAACTTTGGAGGTGTCAAATATTTTCTCCTCT
This sequence comes from Cupressus sempervirens, assembly GCA_028749045.1. Lineage (NCBI taxonomy): Eukaryota > Viridiplantae > Streptophyta > Pinopsida > Cupressales > Cupressaceae > Cupressus > Cupressus sempervirens. Next base: position 239,259,726 of record CM053792.1, read on the forward strand.
TTTTCTTTGCTAGCCCTCCATGCTCTATGGATTTCTTCTTTTCCTATTCTTTGGCCACCTTTTTTGTAGCCCTTGTATCTACCCTTGTGGTAGGCTTTGCTGGGCTTGGCTTAGCTATTTTCTTCTTGCCTTTAGTTTGTGTTGTAGGCTACTTTTGTGCTTTTCTCTTTTTGGGCTTTGCCTTAGGTGCCTCCTCTTCTTAGTCAACACCTTCCTCTTCTTTGACATCTTCACCTATGCCTAGGGTTAATGCTAGTGGCTCTTGACCTTGTTTATCTTCTTCTTCTTTATCTTGTTCATCTTCTTCTTCCTCTGCCTTTGCTATGCCTTCTCCAAATTTGGCCTTGAGCTTATTCACTAATTTATCCTTTTACTTTAGTGTTGAAGTAGTCTTTAGCTCCATATCCACCTTGGATCTCACTACATCATATGTGCAAAAATGTGGGGCACTCTTATCTACCTCCTTTGCTAACAATGCTGTAATTGCTGCAGATGCTTCATCAATATTTATTTCATACCCAAGAGGTCTAAGCCATCTTACCCTTGGTATGGCTGCTTGGATGTAGGTGTAATCAATGTCAACAAGAAAGAAAATATCATTTATGTGCTTCTCCACAAGTGAGACTGGAATCCTAAGTCTCTGTTTCATTGAATTCTTGAAATCTTCAAAATAACTAGTCATTGATGTCTCAAAATTTGCCCCCATTTGTTCAAAGTGTTCATTCACTTGGGCTACTATGGACCTATTTGTTTTCTAGCTAACCTTTCCAAAATATGGGAATTCATTCTGTATATAAAAGAATATACATATCAAAATTGCTCCAAACCTACATTGAGCTCCCTTTGTTCTCCTTATAGCTCCCAAATTTTCATTGATTTGTTGTAGTTGCAGTTCTACTAGATCATAGATATGATCTATTTTAACAAGTTTGTAGCCAACGTCTACTACAATACATGGAACATTGTTGAGTCTACTTGATTGATAAAACTTGTGGGATATTATTCTAATAGCAAAATTAACAAAATGATCCTTAATAATATTAATGCTCATGCCTCTTGTTTCATTTGGCTTTAGTATTCTTCTCAATTTCTTCTTTGGAGTCACTTCTTAGGGTTTTGGGCCAATCTAGGGTTGGAAACCCTATTACTCTATGAACAATCCTTTTTGATATTTTGACTGGGCCATCTTCTAACCACAACCTACCATCATGAATCTTACTCAACACAATTCTGATCCATTTAGTCTTAAAAATAGTAAGGAACTCTAGGGCACAAGTTAAGCCCTTCTTAATGATTTGATACTCTTCTTTTAAAATTCTATTCTCGCACAATCTATCATATGTCTCTCTGATCTCCATGTCTCCAATAGCACCAATCTTACAATTATAACATCTCCTTACATCTTGGACCATTACTACCTTAGGAGGAATTACGAAAAAGGATCCGACAAGGTCATTCTTATAGACAACTTCAAGGATAGGTCAAAAATTAGGTTGCTTAACTTCATTTGACACTATCTGAACTTCAAATGGCTCTTTATCCTGAGGTTTCCTAGAACTGGATGCCATTTGTGCAATCTAGGGTTTAAACACAAAGATATTTTGAAACTGCTTAGCTAGGCACTAGTATAAATACCTTAGATCATCGAAGCTATACTAAATCTTTATAGAAATATGCTCAAATGCTTGAAATTTTGCTTCAAAATTGTTTTACACTCTTCTTCATCTTTTCTATTTGTTTGTGATGGTGAAATATGATTCAAAATGCAATCATATACCCTTATTTTGTAGTATTTAATGCTTAGTATGTTTACAACTGCCCACTTAGCTCCTTAAGCAATTCTACTTTATTCAGCTTCCATTGTCTTTGTAACACTTAGTGTATACTAGAGTTTCCCTTTACTTGGCTTCAACTAGAATTTCCCTTCACTCAGCATCCACTACTAACTTGACTGCAACTAATCATTTGGCTTCTACTGATTTTGGCAGACAACTCAACTATACTAGATCTTTACATGACATCTAAAGGCAACTTTTCTCACTCGACAACACTCGTGAAAAATTGAAGTTTTAACTTTGCATCTCTAATCATGCTGATCTCTCCTTTTCAATACTTACTTTTCTTGGAACTAATGTATGATAAATCTTTGTATATTAGTTCCACATATCTTCTTTTGTTTAGTTGGATGAAGTGTGACCACTTGATCTTTTAGGTGAAGTGATCCCTTCATTGGATGTGCTACCTCCATCTTTCTTCTTCCATGTTTTGTTCATCTCTCCTCTAATGTGTTCAACATCTACCTTCTATTTTCCCTTGTTGAACTTTGAGTTGGGTGCCTTTGACCTTGTTGGAAAATTTCTATTGATGTGTCCAGTCTTCAAACAACTGAAGCATGTAGTTTGGCTCAGCCATCTACTATAGTTTCCATTGAAATGTGTTCTTATGCAATTTTGTGGGATGTGTCCATACTCCTGACAGTAGTAACAACTTAGCCTAGTGTTGTAGTCCCAATTGTAGTGATGTCCATAATTATTTCCTCTTGCTAGTTGATTAGGTGTCCACATAGGATTTTATTTGTACTCAAAAGCTATGTGTCCATACTTCTTGTAATTGTAGTAGGGACCTTCAAATCTTGGTGTCCTAATGGTTCTAGTCCTATAGTCATGTTCTTGATGTTCTTGCTTGTTGCACTTATGACAATGACCCATATTCTTAGGTTTATCATGATGATGGAAATTCTTGTTCCTACACACATTAGAGGTATGTCCCTTTTTACCACAAAAATGACAAGTAGGTTTACTATTCTTACCTTTGTCACATCTTTCTTTTGTAGTCTTGGATGACAACCTAGTCCTAAAGTGTCATTACTGGATCTTTGTGATTTTAGAAGTTTTTCAAAGTACTTTATAGCCTCATTAGGTTTTTTGAAGCTCTCTACAATCTCCTTCTCTCTTCTCAAGTCACTTTGCAGTTGTTTATTTTCCAGCTTTAGTGATAAGATCTCAATGTCCTTGACATTTAGCTCATGATGTGCATTCATCATTTGACTTAGGGTGTCTAGCTGCATGTTAGAAATTCTTGCAAGTTCAATTGAATTTTCTTTCAACCTATTGGCAAGGTTTCTCTTGTCTTCTTCTATCATAGCCTTATCTTCAATAGCTCTTTTCTATTGTTTAGTCACTTCACAAAGCATCATGGCTTGTGATTCTTGTTCAATCTTGAGAGTTCCAATCTCTTTTTCTTGAGCTCTATTCTTCTTTATTAGGTCTACTATTTTTGAATTAAACTCCTTGGAATCTCCATTGTAAACACTTTTGAGGTGTCAATCTCCTTGTACTGTGTATCATTCTCAGCTATGGCAATCTCTCTTCTTCTCTTTAAGGATTTCCTAAGTTCTTTCCTGGCTTCTTTCAAAGAATGTAGAATGAGGTGTATCTAAATTTCCTAATTTTCTATGATTTTCCCAATTTGTAGACTTCCATTTCCAGATCTTTTCTCCAAGCTGCAAGGCTTCTCCTTATGAGAACTAGGCTCTGATACCAATTGTTGAAATTTACATGTGGGAAGATTTACTTTTGAGAGGCTGGGGGGGTGAATCAGAAGTTCCAAACTTTAACCTCTAAAATTTTTAATCATCAAATGTATCTAACATCTTTTAATAAACATGAAAGTAAAGACATGCATGAAAAATAGACAACACAAGATTTGGTCACCCAGAAATGCTCCAAAATGAGAAGGTAAAATAGGGGTGGGGATGACACCCACAACTTATCACTGCAACAATATGTAACTGGTTAAGGTTATAAAGTTTGACCAATCATCAATGGTTTGCCCTATGAAAGGAATACCTTGTTAAAAGCCTTACACCCTATTAAAAGTGACTTGTCTAAAGGATTTACAAACATTCACTTGGAATGTCACCCTGTTAAAGGATTTACCACCTTGTTAAAGGTTCTAAAAAATGGTTGTTAAGTCAACCTATCATCATAGGATTTTCATTCTCCTAATACAATGGTTAGAAAGTATAGTAGAATGTCTTGACCTGATGACTTACAATCTTCAATTACTAATTCTAGATCCTTGTTCTATTCAATCTAATCTGATCCTTCCTAATATGATATAATTCTTCTCGAAGTGCTAATGCTCTGTTCTGATCAACTTGATTTTGTAATGCTGTACTTCCTCTAAGTCATTACACCCCTTTCACTTCCTTTAAAACTTCACTTGTATTTACTCATGCATTCTCTTACAACTCTCTAATCACTAAATTAAGGTGTTTTTACCTCCTTGTAAAGGTTTTCAAGACTTAGAGTTAGGTATGAATCTACGATTGAGATTCATCCATCCTTTCCACTCAATTCTTTACACTTTTCTTATTGGTTGCATGCTTTCTCCATTTTTTTGATTGGCTACATGCTGATTACATAGGGAATGTGATAGATTTGATCTTATCTTTTACATCCTTTGAGATTCATCTTGAGTCAACTCAAAAATGGTTTACATCTGAGTTTGTGAAGGCACAAACTCATATGTTGATTCTATGTTACTCAACACTTACTAATTGTTGATGCTCAACACATATAGGATTTCTATCTTGCTCAGCTCCAATAGTAACTTTGTCTCGCTTAGCTCCTATACTTTTCTTGGCACATATACTAGCTCAACACATATAATTTTCTCGGCATCAATTGTCACTTAGCACTTGAAACTTGCTCGGCACCTATTGAACTTTTGACTCAGCACATACTATAACTTGACATCTATATTGTACTCAAGATCACCTTAGAAATTTCTTAAGCTTGTTGACACTCAATTGTCAAAACCAATCTAAGAACAACATATATAACAATTGGTATTATGATTGACACCTTTGACATTGATTTCAATGGGGGAGAGAATTTACATGAAAAATATATTGAGAGAATGTGCATAAGCAGTGAAAAGAGAAGCACCTATTGAGATGGCAGTGGAGGGGGGGGGGGGGGGGGGTTGGGTGGAGTTATCTCTTTAGGGAGATTTAGAAAGATTCGTGTAAGTGCACAAATGTAGCCAAAAAGTATTGGAAGTTGTTTACTATAAAAAACTATTGTTGATCCTAAAAGGAGAAGACGAACAATACAACATTCCAAAAGAACTCAAATTGATGAAGATGATTTGAGAAGATGACATCAACAGTAGTAGTAGAGTACAATTTGGTATTCTTGGAACTTAGATGTTTTTCATCTATGTTTCCATCAATGCCAAAGGGGGAGATTGTTAGCATGAATGCTAATGATACTACACTAGGGGAGTAATCTGCACCGTTAGGAGCACAAAGGAATGCTAGGTCCACCTTGTTAGAGGATTTACAAACATACACTAAAGTATGCAGTTTGTTAGGAGATTTATATAAAGACTGTTAAGTCTACCCTGTTAAAGGATTTACAAAACTGATTCACCTGTTAGGATGAAATAGTGGATCTACTTACAAACTTGATTTTTTGATTAGATCCTTGAAGTATAGATCACCTCTTGTGACTGATGAATCTTTACTGCTCCTTGTAGACCTTGCTAAATATTTTGCTCTTCTACTGATTCACATTTACACTTCTCAAAACATTACATGTCTCTCTTGATACTCTTATCCATATACCATACATCTTGCAAATGATATAATACATTACATATATACCATTCCAATAATTACAATTGCAAGGTTGGCCATAACACAAGTGAACAAAACATTATTGAGTTGTCCTAGTAGTAAATAACTTGGGTTCACTAAACTAACTCGGTGACCTTCTGATACTCGACGTCTACTGCATTACTCGGCATCATCATGCACTCGGTAGAAGTGAAGGCTCGGTCCATACTAATCACTCGACATAGTTCTAAACTTGGTAACCATAGGTGAGTTGGTAGATGTAGTGTCACTCGGTAAAAACTAAATCTTTCATTTACCTTGATTTCACTCAGTAAACACTACACTTCCATCACTCGATAAATGTTACACTTCCATCACTCGGTAAACATTACACTTCCATCACTCGATAAACATTAGAATTTCGTCACTCGATAATCATTACACTTCCATCACTTGGTAAACATTACACTTCCATCACTCGATAAACATTACACTTCCATCACTTAGTAAACATTGGATTCCCATGACACAGTTAGGCTGCTTGGTAGATACTAAGATGCTCAGTGTAAACTGTGAAGCTTGGTGGATGCTGCTGGGATGCACACCCACTCGGTAGCTTCATGAATGCTCGGTATGAACTACTTAAGTGATGAACCTACAAGGTTACCACTGAATGCTCGATATACACTATAAAATGAGTGATGCACTTGGTAATCATTTAGAATTGAGTAAGTGTTGTCAATAATGGCAATAATAACTTAATGTCAATAGAAGTATTTGCTCAATTTTTTGGTATAGGTATATTACATTTGCAATTTTTTTAAAATTTAATATGTGTATATTATTTTGTAAAGTATCATACCTATATATATATTTTTGTCTTGAATCTCTTGTAGGTGGTTGTCATCTAAAGAAATCCATAAAGAAGATATAAAATATTGGAAGAGAAAAATTCCTCATCTAATGTGTTAAATACAAAAGTGTTTACCTCCAACTTTTTTTAGTTCACAAGAACACTACCTCATACACCAAGTTGAGGAGATTGAAATGTGTGGACCTATATACACTAGGTCAATGTGGATAGTTGAGAGGAACTTGCAATTTCTAAAGGCTTTGATTCAACAAAGTGATTTTCCTAAGGGTCCTATGGTGGAGGGATATATGTTATACCAAACTATGATGTATGTTAGCGAATATCTTCCTAAGCTTTCAAAAAAGTTTCATATAGATCACATTTGGGATTTCAACCCCATTAACCAATTTGAATGGCAGTACTTGATGGGGAAAGGAATGTTGAGAAAAATGAAAGGTAAATATAAGATGTTATTGTAGTTAATTAATTCTTGATATTCAAAATAAATCATTTCTAAGTTGTCTATTTTTTTTTGTATAGTTGGTCGAGAGTGGGATGCATTGCATTTTGTATCTTGCAAATAATATTGATTGGATGATGGTATGGATTGAAAGATGTTGACAATCTAGTCACATAGTATCATGGAAAGGTGTGTATTCATTGGTTAAATTATCTTATTGTAATGAAGATTCCAATGTTACATAAAATGAAATTGATTTAGCATATGGCTTAAGAGGTCATGAAGTATGTATAAATTTATTAATGACCTATATGTTTATCAAGTTGTGATGCAATTTCAAAAAATGTTTAACTTATTATTGCAACTCAAATATCACATGGCTATGTGGTGTAGTGGTTATAAATTTTACATCAAAAATTTGGATGACATGAAGAAAATTTATGATTCTAGGAGACTACAATCTTTGAGGTGTCTAATATTTCACCCAAAAATGACATAAATCCTTGACAGTCTAGAAATTGATACTATGTAATATTGGATGATATAATTGAAGCCTATGTTATTCCAAGCCAATGTCAACATGTATTTTTCTCGAAGGTTCTCCATAAACTAGGTTAGTCTTTTGTTGTTAGACATGATCCAAGATGAAGCTTAGTAAAGTATAATGTGATAGAAGAAGAAGATACCAAAGAAGAAGAAGAAGATGTAGATGATGATCTTGATGAAGATGTTCATGAAGAAGAAGAAGATAAAATTTCTTCTATCACTATCACCACCATCACCATCATCATCGTCATCACCTCCATCAAACTAATTCAAAGGTCATTCTATGCTTTTTAAACCTAAATCATGAACTTATAAAAAATATTATTGCATTTAAGTTCACATATATAATATCCTATAGCACAAAATATTTTCAATATAATTTATTTATTTTTATTGTTATCAAATGTTTAGTAGAGAGTTTTGAACTAAAAATATTGCAAAAACCACTCTAATCTTTATTCCCTCCCATCTTTTTTCCATTGCCTTTGAAATTAATATGGATTGTGCCTTCTTTGGTCTTCTTAACTGTCTACTAGCATGTAACAATTGACTTCATGGAGTTGCATTAAACAATTTATTCTTGTATCTAACCAACACTATCTTAAATCAATAGGGTAAGACCTTCCTTATCATAGGAGCAACATGGTTTGTTGCCAAAGGTATATGAAACTCTAGCTTTTAGAATTTTATGATATAATCTACTAAATATATTTATATGGGTTAATATATGCTTGAAAATAGTGAGTTCCAACAAATCTATGCACCAAGTTGTAGAGGTTGTCATGAAAGTAGAAGTATTTTAGCCAAAACATTTTTTTGTTCCATTTCAATCATTTTTATTAGGAGGGTATCCTACATTGCTGGTTACAAAAGTTGTAGATTGAAATTTGATGACAAAAATTGTTTGGATAGATTAGGATCATTGCTTTAATGTTGGATATTGGCATGGTGATGAGTTTTTGACAACACATGACATTGGAGGCAATTCTTACACCATCAAGGCTCTAAATTTGAGTTTTTTTGATGTTGTTTTGAATTATAACAACCTAATATGGTTTGATATATTATTTTTGGGAACATTTTATTAACATCCATCACATTTTTTAAGATTCACTTAGAATTAGATGGATGGTTTTCATTCATGATATGATGAGGGACATCTATCTCTTCCATTTCAGGTATTGTGATTGTGCAATGACTTGAGATCCATGGTAAATCAATCGACACTATCATACATCAACAAGGTAAAAAATTCCTTATCATAGGAGAAACATTATTTATTTCCAAAGGTATATGAAATTCCATCTTTAATCTTTTACGATATATAATCTACTAAATTTATTTATCTTCCATTAAAAGGACTCATTTTCCTATTATAGTGCTCATAAAATGCATTTCAAGGATGTAACAAAAATCTAATTAGAGCTTAGGAATATTCTTCCTCTTCCCTCAATAGGTTGAACTGTAAAGTAAGTATGGCTTGGATTTTCTTACATCTTGTATGTTTATAAGCACTACAACTATTTCTTTGTCATATTAAATTTTTAGACATCAACAATGGTCTATAACCTAGAAAAAACTATCCACCTCTAACAAAAATGAAAACGTGTGTTAGAAATTATGGTTTTAAACTTTTGCCTAATGTCCATGCATATGGATTTTGGTTTTATTGTCCCCCACCTTGCTTCTTCAGAAGTACCATTCACATGCCATCGGGCTTTTGACGTATCATGGATAGCTTTTGATAAACAATCTGACATGTATGCTATACACACAATGACAAGCACACTAGATATTTTGTTAGTTTGTTGATGACATGACGTCTGTACAAAGTCAATCAAATATTTCTCATCATTCTTCGATTTTGTACTTTGTGATGTTAGTTGACATTGGATGAAAAAATGATAGATTAACCATTGGAATGTTTAACATTTGTTTAGGGATGATAGATTTAGTCGTGCATTTGACAAAGTGGCATTGACTGATGTGAAGAACTATCATCAAAAATTAGTACAAAATGTAGTTGTAAAATGAGGTGCCTAGGCTTCCTTTCATACTATTTTTCAGGTGCAAAAATTAAGCAAGCCAATTGGGTCATCCAATTTTCTAATTTACATCCCCAAGAAAAAATTGGCTCCAGAACCAAAAATGCATGGGGCGTTGGTCAATTTTATTGACCTATACTAGGGTTATCTAGAAAAGTGGTTGTTTGAAGCATGAATAATGATGATGTTCCTATGTGGGAGTATTGTAGAAACATCATTTTTATGATATGTTACATTCATGACTGTGTTTGTCATTGATGTCAACATAGTAGTTTTTTGTAGTATCTGACAGAAGAATAGTAGTAAAGATCAAGTTGGTACAGATAGATTGTTGAGTATTTTCACTAAGAGAGGTTAAAAGGAGATACTAATAAGTATCTAGAATATGCAACTAACCTTAGGAAGAAAATATATGAAGTCTAGAAGAAGTTATGCAAGTTTTGATTAAAACTATTTTGAGATAGAGTTTACAAAAGCATGTTCTCATAAACTTGTTATATCTCTTAGTAGAATTGTTATTCTGAGAATCAAGGTTAAAGGTGTGTAGAAGACATGTTGGAGATGATGTGACTAAGATTTCTCATAATAATATTACACAAATGGAAAGTTATTTAGGTTACAAGGTGATAGATTAATGTTATCGCTAAGTATAACATGTTCTTAATGAGGTCTTATAATAATTAATTGAGAAGGTGTAATAGCCAACTTAAGGAATTTTTATATGGTTTTGGTGTAAAGGAAGGATATTTTCCTTTGTCATGGAAAAATAAATGAATGAATTAAAGAGGTACAAAGAGTGAAACAAAAGAGAAATAAGTTGATATGCGAGGCTAAGAAAAACAAAGAAAAGTTGGAGAAAACTTCATTGCTAAGGTTTTATTTTGAGATCCGAGGTTTGGTATTTGGATTTGAGGTTCGTGACCTAGTATACAAGGTTTGACAATGGTTGTTCTGGTTGAAAAGATAGAGGAAAGAGTTTTGGGGTTTTTCCTCTAATCAAGGGTTTCCCTAGTTAACAAATCTAGCGTAATTGTGTATGTGCATCTTGTCATGGTTGTTGTTTACTTTGATTGGATGGTTAAGATTAATTTAAGGTTGATAAATGTTTTAATTGGATAACTTCCCCCACTCTCAGTTATCTTGGTGGACTATTATTTATAACAATTAGTATTAGAGCAAGAGGTCCTTGAAGATAATGTTTTAAAACTTTGGGAGATCCATGGCTAACATATTCAGAAAGGATAGTCTGAAGTTTGATGGAACAAATTATTACAGCTTGAAGGAAAAGATGAAGACACATTTTCTATGTATGGGTCCAAGATATTGGATCTTGAAAAAATTAGAAAAGACAATTATAGCTGAAAGCGTACTAGAAACTTGTATCAAGGATGAGAGAGAACTTTTCATGTATGGCATGAGAGCTAGAGAAACACTATTGTCCACACTTCCTAAAATAGAGTACAACCAGGTAAAAACACTTGATACTTCTCATAAGATTTGGAAAAATTTGGAAAATAGTTTTGAAGGCGATGAACATTCTAAGAAATTGAGGCTACAAAGTTGGATTCATGCATTTCAAGATGCTAAAATGATGGAAGATGAATCTATAAGAACATATTTAGGAAGAATATTAGAAATTACTAGAGGTTTAAATCTCAAGGAGGAACCAAGGAAGACGATGAAGTCTGGAATATATTGAAGAATTTAATGCCACAATTTAAGAAAGTAGTTCAAATGATACAGTTGTTGATCTCTTGTATGAAAGATTTCACCAACAAATCATTACTTGGGAGATTAAAAGCAGTTAAGAATGAACTTAGATAGTCTGAAGAATTTCCTAGAACATGGACAACTTTCAGCACCCTAAACATTTGACCTACTCTATCAAGAAGCACAAGTGCTAGAGGATATTTTACTAGCAGTAGCAAATTGATGAGGATGAAAAGATAGAAGGAGTAGCCCTTCTTGTAAGAAGATAAAACAATGGTAAGAAAATATTTAAATGCTAGACATTTAATGAGTTTGGTCATTATGCATATAAGTGTCCTAAAAGAGAGAAAAGGTATAAAGTGAAGTTGAAACCTAGAAAAGATAGAGATTATTTGTATGCCAATGAAGAAGATGATTTCGATGAACAAGGATTAAGTGCCAGTGATGATAAAATAGGATTTTTAGCTATTAAAGAAGAAAGTCCAAAGCAAATGGCTTTGGTATCACATGTTGAAAAAAAATTTGATTGGATAATTGATAGTGGTTATTCACATCATATAACTAGTGATATGAACAAGTTTGTTAACTTCAAAAGTTATGATGGTGGCATTGTCAGAGTTGGAAACAATGAAACTTGTCATGTTAAAGGTATTGGATCTATAACTCTTGTTGGTAAGACTAACACTGAGGATGTATATTTTGTTGATGGTTTGAAACACAATATTTTGAGTGTTGGACAACTATTGGATAAAGGTTATCAGTTGCAGTTCATAGAGAAGACATACATGATCAGAGACAAAGATAGAAAGGCAATTGGAACATGAACCGTATCTAGAGGTAATGTATTTTAGCTGAATCCCACTGAAATGAAATATTTGGTTGTAAAGGTAGATGATAGTTGATTATGGCATAAGAGATTTTGTCATATAAACTTTCACAGCACTGTGAAAACTAGTAGTATGTTTGTAGTCAAAGATTTGCCTAAAATTGTAAAGCCTACTAACACAAATTGCAAGGAGTGTTAATTGGAAAAGCATACTAGAACTTCTTTTCCCACCAAGAAGTTTACTGTTACAACAAAGTTGGAGATTGTACACATAGATCTTACTAGTCCTACAAAGAATAAAGGATTCTATGGTTAAAGGTAATTCATGATTATTGTTGATGAATTTTCCATAAATGACGCGGGTTGCATTTCTTAAAGAAAAATCTAAAGCATTTGACAAGTTTAAGATATTCAAGAATAGAGTTGAGAATGAACCAAGTATGAAGATTAAATGTTTAAGATCAGAGAGAGGAGGATAATTTACTTCAAATGAGTTTAACATCTTTTGTGAAGCTAATGGAATCAAAAGACAACTATCAACTCTAAGAACCCCTGAACAAAATGGCAGTGCAAAAAGAAGAAAAAGGTTAGTGATAGAAGCAATAAGAGCTATGTTAGTTGAGAATGACAGGTTAGTGATAGAAGCAACAAGAGCTATGTTAGCTAAGAATTATGTATCTAAGACATTTTTGGAGAGAAGTTATGAATAAAAAAATTTACACTATGAATAGAGCGCAGGTTAGGAAAGACACAAATAAGACCCCTTATGAACTGTGTTTTGGTCACTCACCTATAGTTAAATATTTCATAATTTTTGGCAACAAATGTGATATCAAAAGAGATGATGATATTGGTAAATCTGATGCTAGAAGTGATGAAGGTATGTTTCTTGGTTATTCATTAAAAATTAGAGCTTATAGATGTTATAATCCGAGAACTAAGAATATTGTTAAAAGTTCAAGTGTAAGAGTTGATGAGAGATTCAAGATACAAGAAAGATTAGTTGACTAAAATTATGATGATGAGAATTTTGTTGTGACTAAACCAAGGAATGATGAGCTATTCTTTGAGACTAATAATGATTTGTAGAATGAAGGTGAGGAAAGATAGAAAAATGTTTGAAACCTAGAACTAAGATAAGAGTTGAGATAATAACTCCTACTTCTGGTAGGAATATGACAAATAATCATTCACTAGATCAGATCATCAACAACAAAGATAAAGGTGTGATGAAAAGAAGTAGAATCGATGAAGAAACTATGTCTAATATCTCAAGTAGAACCAAAAGAATGCATATGAGGCATGTAAAGATGACTATTGGAAGTAAGCTATCAATGAAGAATTGGACCAAATAGTAAAGAATGAGACATGAGAATTGGTCCCTAGACCAATAAACAAGAATGTGATAAGAAAAAAATGGGTATTCAGGAAAAAGATGAATGAACAAGGTGAAGTTGTAAGGAAAAAAGAAAGATTGGTATGTAAAGGTTACTCACAACAAGAAGGAATAGAATATGAAAAATATTGGATACAATTGATTCATTGTGTGTTGTCTTTGATGTTACAAAAATGTCATATCAGTTGATAGTTAGTGCATGCCGAGCTCACTTGGTTAGTGAAGAAATTTTTTCTAGTCTATCGAGAATTCCTAAGTTTACTCTGTACAAAAGGCAGTATCTACCAAGCTCACTCAAGCATCGAAGGAAGTTATGCAAAAAAGAGTGTTAACTGAGCTCATTCGATTAATGAAGGGAAAGTTGAATAGATTCAGTATTAATTGAATTCACTTAGTTACCAAAAGAATTTTGTAAGAATTTTGTAAGTACATAGTGTTAATTGAGCTCCTATTGGTTAACATAGGAAATCACTTTAGAATCAGTTTCAACCGAGTTGGGTCAACTACCAAAGGATTTTCTTATTTTGGCATGTAAAGCTTAATTATTTTACCTATTGATTCTAGCTAACTCAGGTGATGAATATTAGTTATTCTAATTTGTATTTGAGTCAACTTGAAAATTTGAAAGGTATAAGTAAAAGGTCAAGTTTTGATTTCAAAGTATGTTATATGCAAGTTGAATAAGTTGAAAGAGATAAGAAGAGGAAGTGAACTTGAAGGATAAACATATATCCTTATGGAGTAGAAAAGTGTTATTCGATCAGGAAGGATCAAGTATTAACCAGAACAAAGATTTATAATCAACAATTTAGTTGCATCACAATCAGGTCATTTCATTGTTACTCTCTAACCATTGTAGCAGTGATCTAATATCTCTTAACAGAGTTGGATTAATAACCATTTGTAAATCCTCTAACAAGGTGGAAATTCCATTGAATTGTTTCAAGACCTTTTGCAAGGACACTCCTTATAGGGTGATTAAATCCTTTAATAGGGTTACACCTAACAGTGGGTTTTGTAACCTTTAACAAGGTTGGCTCCTAACATGACTCACTTTAGAAAAGTAAAATGTGGTAACTAGTTACATTGGTGGTTTTTCCCAAATTGGGTTTCCATGTTAAATCCTAGTGTCATATGTGTTCATTTATTTTCTCTCATGCATGAAAAATTAAGGTTAAGTAATTATTGACAATATCTTAAGACCTGCTAAGTTAAACACATTCTACATTTATTGAGTTATAACATTCTGTGTGTTTACTGAGTATCAATAGTAATTAGTTTTATTAGTCCAAATTTTATAGTTGACATCTAAGGGATCTAATATTTATTTTAGCAGTAACTAATTCACCCCCCCTCTTAGTTACTCCTCTTCTATTTCCAACAATTGGTATTAGAGCTTTTGGTGCTTGCAGAGAAGGTTTCAAGGACCTAAGCTAAAGATTAAGATGTCTTACAAGAGAGAGATTTCAAAGCTGAACATAGTCAAATTTGCAGCATGGCAAGGACTTATGATGTTTCATCTGGCTACCATCAATGATTTAGGATGCAAATATCTTGATGAAGAATATCAAACTCCCACTAGAACATTATCAATTGAAGATATTGCTAAGAAAAAGAACCATAATACCATGATGATTGACATTGCATCTGTTCTCAATCATGCTGAATTTGATGAGGTCAAAGACTATAAAATTGCTTTTGATATGTGGAATAAATTGAAAGAAATCTATGGAGGAGATGAAAATGTAAGAAGAGCCAAAGTAGAAAGCCTTAGAGGATATTTTGATCAAATGAGAATGAGAAAAGATGAAAATGTTGCAAAATATGTGGAAAGAGTCAAGGCCAGTGTTAGTGCAATCAGAGCATCTAGAGGAGAAATCAAAGAAGAAATAGTTGTAAGTAAAATATACAAAACTTTGCTTCCCAACTATGCAATTAGAGTATCTACTATTTAAGAAAAGAGATGTGATCCATATAACAAGATAGGTTTGGATGCCCTAGTAGGAAGACTGACAACTTTTGAACTAGACAACTTTGACAACTATGTTCATGCTTCCAAGAATATTGAGTCTGCATTTGAAGCTAAATTATCACTCAAAGAAAAATGAAAGAAAATAAAATATAATCAATTAGAAAGTGAGGAAGAAATTGAAGAAAGTTTTGATAGTGATCTTGAAATTGTTGAAGCTTTACTTGAAAAGAAATATTCTAGGAGTAGAGGAAAGTAAAAAGGTAAAATCCCTCTAATCTATTTTTCTTGTGAAGAAATTGGTCATATTGCTGCTAGGTGTCCAAACAAAGAAGGAAAGGAAGAGAAGAAAAGCCATGAGTACAAAGGCAACTAGGAATTCAAAGGTTAGAAATTTTACAAAGACAAAGGTAAGAAAACTTGTTTTATGGCTAAAGATTCTGATAACAATGAAGATGAAATAGCATATATTATTGTAAAAGATGAATCTGATGATGAAAGAGATAAGATAGCACTTGTCTCTAATGTTAGTAAAAATGACACATGGATCATAGATAGTGGATGTTCTCACCATATGACTAGAGACAAAACCAAGTTTGAACATTTTGAACACTATGATGGAGGTAGTGTAAGATTTGGAAACAATGAACTTTGTTACATAAAAGGAAAAGGTCGAATCTCATTAACCAATGAACTTGTATGTGACAATGCCTATTGAGTTGAAGGAATAAAACATAATTTGCGAAGTGTGGCAAAATTGAACAACATTGGATTCAAGGTAGAATTCATGAATGACAAGGCAAGATTACTTGATAATAAGGAAATCGAATTGGATCAGGTAGGCAAACAAAAGGTAACCTATTTTATCTTGATCTTAGTGATTGTTCATGTTTTATTGCTCAAGTAGAAGAAAGCTGGCTATGGCACAGAAGATTATGTCATGTAAACTTTGATAATATGGTCAAGATCAAAAAACTTTGAAGGGTAAGAGGTCTTCCTAGTTTGAAGAAACCTAATGTTGGATTATGCAAGAATTGCCAAATTGGTAAAATGGAAAAGACTAGTTTTAAGAGAAAAAACTATCAGTTAGAAGATTTCTTGGAAATTGTGCATACTGATTTATGTGGACCCATGGGAATAGAAACTTATAGTGGAGAAATTTTTTTCATTCTTTTTGTTGATGACTATTCTAGAATGATGACTATTATGTATCTGAAAGAAAAATCAGAAGTTTTTGAGAAATTCAAATGGTATCTAGCTAGAACAAAAAAAGAAATTTGAAGAAGATTGAAGTGCTTAAGATCAGATAGAGGTGGTCAATTCATCTCAAATGAATTCAACACTTTCTGCATTGAAAAAGGAATTAAAAGACAAGTATCAACCCTTAGTACTCTGAGCAAAAAGGAATAACTAAAAGAAGAAATAGATTCATCATCTATTTCACAAGGACATTAATGATTGAAAAGAATGTTGCTATCAAATACTAGAAGGAAACTATTAGCACTGTAGTTCATACTTTAAACGAAGTTCAGTTGAAGAAGGACTCAAACAAAAATCCCTATGAATTGTGGTATGGCTACAAACCCAATGTAAGTTACTTGAAAGTATTTGGTAGCGACTGTTATATCCTGAAAGAAACTAAAAAAAGAAAATTTGATATAAAAGGTGATGAAAGTATATTTCTAGGATATTCTTATAGAATTAAAGAATACAAATGTTTGAATTTGTCCACCCACAAAATCATAGAAAGTGCACATGTGAGAATTGATGAGTTTGTAGAAAAGACTGAAGAAGAAAGCAAAAAGGAGCCAAAAGTTTGTAGAAGATTTGTCTATTATGAACTTGATACATTGCCAAACACATCTGACAAAAAGGAGACTTCATATTCCAAGCTCTCCAAATCTCCATCAGTTATCGAGTTGCAAGAAGTGCAAATCAAGTCACAAGGATCTGAGTCACATTCAAAAGCTACTGAGTTAGTGCATACTGAGTCAGAAGAACTCGAGCCATAGATAGAAGGACCCGAGCCTGAAGTTGAGATTTAAAATGAAGACAGTGCAATTCATTCAAAAGTCAAAGAACTTGTATTGGATAAATATGTTAGAAGAAATCATGCACCTAATTAGATCATTGGAGACAAATCAGATGGAGCAATGACAAGAAGCAAACTAAAAGGTACACATTTACTTGTTGAATTTGAACCTAGAAGTGTCAATGTTGTATTTGAAAATGAAAGTTGGATTGAGGCTATGAATGAAGAAATAAAACAAATAGAAAAGAATAAAACTTGGACTCTTGTACCTAGGCCCAAAGATAAAAAAGTGATTGGTACAAAATGGGTATTCAAAAATAAGCTAAATGAAGATGGAAAAGTGTCAAGAAACAAAGCAAGATTGGTATGTAAAAGCTATTATCAAGAAGAAGGTATTGATTATGGTGAAACTTTTCCCCTTGTTGCAAGATTAGAAATCATTAGGACTTTACTGGCTTATGTAGCTTACAAAGGATTCAAAGTATATCAGATGGATGTTAAATCTACATTCTTGAATAGAATTCTTAGTGAGGAAGTCTACATTGAACAACCAGAAGATTTTGTTGATCCAGACAGAAGGGACATGGTCTACATATTACACAAAGCCCTATATGGTCTCAAACAAGCTCCTAAAACTTGGTATGAAAGACTACATAACTATTTGATACAAATTGGTTTTTAAAGAACAAATGATAATAGTAGTTTGTACATCAAGAAAGGACTAGATAAGAAGATTGTGTTGGTAGAAATATTTGTGGATGGTACTCTATTCATAGGAAATGATGACTTATGCAAAGCATTTTTAGAAAAAATGAATAAAGAATTTGAAATGTCCATGTTTGGTGAAATAAAATTCTTTGATGGATTATAGATACAATAGAAAAAAAATGGTATCTATATCACTCAATCTAAGTACATCAAAGAGATACTCAAGAAATTTGGAATGAAAGATTCAAAACTAGTTGGAACCCCCATGTGTACCGGACTTAAGCTTACCAAAGATGATGACTCCAAAGAAGTAGATCAGACCTTATATAGATCAATGATTGCGAAATTATAGTATGTGGTACATACAAGGCATGATATTGCCTTAGCAGTTGGGATAGTGACAAGATTCTTAGCTAAACCCAGAGAAAACCACATGATTGCAATAAAAAGAATCTTGAGATATCTGAAAGATACTAAAGACTATGGCTTATGGTACAAACTTGGAGGCAACTTTGACCTAAAAATATTTAAAGATGCTAACTGGGTAGAAAATCTTGATGACAGAAAGAGCACCAGTGGTGGAGCATTCTTTCTTGCTAAAAGGTTGGTATCTTGGACAAGCAAGAAGCAAAATTGCACATCTTAATCCATAGTGAAAGAAAAATATGTAGTAGTAGTGAATTGCTCTAACATTGTTTGGTTCAGATAGTTGTTGGAAGGAATGAAGGTTGAAATCAAAGAACCAATAGTTATGTATTATGATAACACCTGTGTAATCAACATATCAAAGAATCTAGTGATGCATTCCAAAATAAAGCACATTGCTATAAAATATCAATTTGTAAGAGAATTAGTATAGGACAAAGAAATCAGATTGGAATATGTGCGTACAAAAGAAAAAATTGCAAATATATTCACAAAGCCATTACCTAAGGATGCATTTTTTTTTATCTAAGAGGTAAGCTAGGGGTCATTCCCTTATCTGAAGCTCACTAAATAAAGTTTAGTGATATATCAACATAAACTAAGTTGAAGATCAATCAATTGATGTAGTATTGACAAGAGCATATTGCAAATGAATTTGTACTCAAGGTACATTGATACTAATCAAAATTGTCTTTGGCATGTGTTTTTAAAGAGGAAGAAGTTTACTATCATATTTTTTTGAAATTTTGTAGAGGGAGAAGTTAAGCAGCTCCTTCAAAGAGGGAGAAAACTTTCTAATAGAGGGAGTCTTATTCTACAAATTTCATTGTGCTATGACATGTGTTGACATCAATGCCAAAGAGGGAGATGTTTGGATATAATCGATTAATTGTGTGTTCTCTTTGATGTTACACAAATGTCATATCAGTTGAAAATTAGTGCATCCCGAGGTCACTTGGTTACTAAAGATAGTTTTCCTAGTCTACCAATGTTCCTGAGTTTACTTTGTATAGAAGGTAATATCTACTCAGTTCACTCGAGGATTGAAGGAAGTTATGTAGAAAAGAGTGTTAACTGAGCTCACTCAGTTGATAAAGGGAAAGTTGAACAGAGTTAGTATTAACCAAGTTCACTTTGTTACCAAAAGAATTTTGTAAGTTTGCAATGTTAATTGAGATCCTTTTGGTAAACATAGGAAATCACTTCAGAATTAGTTTCTATTGAGTTGGGTCAACTACCAAAGGATTTTCTTATTTTGGCATGTAAAGATTAATTATTTTACCTATTGATTCTAGCCGATTGAGGTGATGAACATTAGTTATTATAATTTGTATTTAAGTCAACTTGACAATCTAAAAGGTATAATTAAAAGGTCAAGTTGTGATTTCAAAGTATGTGATATGCAAGTTGAATAAGTTGAAAGAGATAAGAAGAGGAAGCGAACTTGAAGGATAAGAAAATATCCTTGTGGAGCAAAAAAGTGTTATTTGATAAAAAAAGGATCAAGTATAAACTAGAACAAAGATCTGTAATCAGCAATTTAGTTGCATCACAATTAGGTCATTTCATTGTTACTTTCTAACCATTTTAGCAATGATCTAAAATCTCTTAACAGAGTTGGTTTAATAGCCATTTGTAAATCCTCTAACAAGGTGGCAATTCCATTGAATTGTTTCAAGACCTTTTGCAAGGCCACTCCTTACAGGGTGATTAAATCCTTTAATAGGGTCACACCTAATAGTGTGTTTTGTAATCTTTAACAGGGTTGGCTCCTCATAGGGCTCACTTCAGAAGAGTGAAAAATAGTAACTAGTTACATTGGTGGTTTTTTCCAAATTGGGTTTCTACATTAAATCCTAGTGTCATATGTGTTATTTCTTTTCTCTCATGCATGCAAAATTAAGGCTAAGTAATTACTGACAATATCTTAAGATCTGCTAAATTAAACACATTCTATATTTATTGAGTTACAATATTCTATGTGTTTATCGAGTATCAATAGTAATCAATTTTGTTAATCTGAATTTTATAATTGACATTTAAGGGATCTAGGATTTATTCTAGTAGTAACTGATTTTCCCCCTGTCTTAGTTACTCTTCATATATTTCCAACAAACAAAACCTATGCTCCTATGGAAAGAATTGAAGTAGTAAGGTTATTCTTACTTATGCAACACATAAGAAATTCAAAGTGTATCAGATGGATATCAACTTAGCATTTTTGAGTGGAGAACTTGAAGAAGAGGTATACATAGAATAGCCTGAAGGTTTTCCTTTAATAGATGAAAAGGACATGGTATGAAAATTGAAGAAAGCATTGTATGGCTTAAAAGAAGCACACAGAATGTGGTATGCAAGGTTGGACAAGCATTTGACAAAACTTGGATTTAGCAAAGGTATGGTAGATAGTAATCTATACCGAAAATAAATAGATGATGGATTGATGATTTTGGTAATATTTGTTGATGATATCATAGTTGGAGGAGATGATGATGAAAATGACAAGTTTCTAGAAGAAATAATAAAGAATTTGAAATGAGTATGATATAAGAAATGAAATACTTCATTTGAAATAATAAGGAATTTGAAATGAGTATGATATAAGTTATCTACATAGCATGAGACACCTATTGTTGAGTAGAAGAAGTATAGATCTATGATTGGAGGATTGCAATATATGACTCACACAAGGCCAGATATAGTGAATGTAGTTGGAATTGTTGTAAGATTTTAAGATGATCCCATAGAAGCACATTATGCAATAGTTAAAGGGATATTTAGATATTTGAAGGGAACACCTAAGTTTGGATTATGGTATGACAAATCTAATGATTTCACTTTATATGCTTGTACTAATGGTGATTGGGTAGGCAATGCGGATTATAGAAAGAGCACCAGTAGGGGAGCCTTCTTTCTTGGAGGAAGATTGTTTTCTTGGTTAAGAAAGAAGCATAATTATATCTCACAGATACATAAGAGGTAGAATATGTTGCAGCAACAAATAATTGTGATCAAGTTATTTGGATGAAGCAAATGTTAAAGCATATAAAGATAGAATTTAGTGAACCTATTGTCATATATTGTGATAATACAAGCACAATGAATATGTCTAAGAATCTAGTGTTTCATTCCAAGACTAACCACATTTCTATTAAATATCACATGTTGAGAGAGAAAGTTGTAGAAAAGGAAATTAGATTGGAGTATGTAAGCACCAAAGAGCATATTGTATATATTTTCACAAAGCCTATTCCCAAAGAGACTTTTGAGTAGTTGTGAGGTATGCTGGGGGTTATACCCCTATCTACATTAGAGTAGATGATGCAAGAGTGCATCAGTTTAGTGATATAGACCACTATTGTTTTTCTAGACTGAATGCTAATGCTTCCTATATGGGGGAGTATTTGTGATGGGCAGAGTCATCTAGGACTCTTGATAGATGTTGTTTTGAATAGTGTATTTGGACACTTGAGCAAGTCAAAGATAGTTGTTGTAGTGATGGATGATTGTTAAAACCTTTGATATTGAGGTCAATGGGAGAGAGATTACAACATGAAAAATAATTTGATATAGAGAACATTGAGGTATATCAATGGGGGAGAATGATTGATGAAGAGGGTTTGAAAAGATAATAGTCTTTAATAGTTGGTATTCTTGGAACTAGATATTTTTCATCTATGTTGCCATCAATGCCAAAGGGGGAGAGTGTTGGAAGCATGATTTTTGATGATATTCCTATGGGGGAGTATTATAGAAACAGTATTTTGATGATATGTTACATTCATGACTATGTTTGTCATTGATGTCAAGATAGCAATTTTTTGTGGTATTTGATAGAAGAACAACAATAAAGATCAAGTTGGTATGGATAGATCATTGAGTATTTTCACTAAGTGAGGTTAAAGGGAGATACTACTAAGTGTCTAGTATATGAAGCTAACCTTGGGAGAAAAAGATATTAAGTCTAGAAGAAGTTATTCAAGTTTTGGTCAAAACTATTCTAAGATAGAGTTTACATAAGTATGTTTTGGTAAACTTGTTATATCTCTTAGTAGAGTTGTTATTCTGACAAGAAATGTTAAAGGCATGTAGAAGACATGTTGGAGATCACATAGCTAAGCTCAATTTCCATAATAGTACATGAACATAAAGTTATTCAAGTTACAAGGTGACAAATTAATGTTATTGCTAAGTATAATGTGTTCTTAATGAGGTCCTATAATAATTAATTAAGAAGGTGTAATAGTTGACTCAGGGAATTTTTTTTATGGATTTGGTATAAAGGAAGGACATTTTTCTTTGTTATGTATGAATGAGTGAATGGTTGAAAGAAGCACGAAGAGAAGAATAGAAGAGGAACAAGTTGATATGCGAGGATAAGTAGAGAAGAGTGAAGTTGAAGAAAAATTTGTTGGCAAGGTTTTATTTTGAGATTCGAAGTTTGGTATTTGGATTCAAGGTTCATGACCTAGTATAAAAGGTCTAATAGTGATTTATCCAATTGAAAAGATAGAGAAAAGAGGATAAAACATAGTACAAACAATTATTTTGTAAGGAATAGTTGAGAGATCAGTTGGACAGTGAAGTTCACTGGCCTTGCCCCAAAAGCTATTTGAACAATGGGTCCTTCTACCTTCTATGACTCCTAATAGGGTTGGCACAACTCCTAACAAGGTTGGAATCTCCTAATAGGGATTCAAAGTCTCCTAATAAGGAGTCATATGTAGTAAATGTGTTTATAGACTCTTAATAGGGTCCATCCTCTAGCAAGGAATATATATATATCTTTGTGGGCATCATTCCTACTGGGGTTTTCCCTATAATCAAGGGCTTCCCTTGTTAAAAAATCTAGTGTGATTGTGTATGTGCATCATTCCTACTGGGGTTTTCCCTGTAATCAAGGGTTTCCCTTGTTAAAAAATATGGTGTAATTGTGTATGTGCATCTTGTTATGGTCTCTATTTACTTTGATTTGATTGTTAAGATTAATTAAGGTTGATAAATGTTTTAATTGGATAACTAATTCACCCCTCCCCCCAACTTAGTTATCTTGGTGGACTATTATTTCTAATAGTGGTAACCTAAAGTCTTAAAAATTGTATAGATGAAATCAAAAGAAAACAAATTGGGTTGGAGAAAGAGTTGATTAAGTAAAATGCATCCATGGTCCATAAAACCACTAACAAGAAGGAGCTAAAATGACTTAAATGGTAGTTATTCCAATTTTAATGTAGTACATTTAGCCCCCCCTTTAGTGGTAACATGAGCTACCTCATACTTTTAGTAAAATAGATCAAAAGCAAGAGTTAATCTCATAATGACTACGGAGGCAAAGAAACTACCAAACCTCCAAAAGACTTGAGTTTTTATTATATCCAAAAACATAACAAGACAGATGTCACTGGCAAGAGATGTCCAAAATAATAACATGGCTAAGCTCCTTGGTCATAATATTAGACAAATGGAAAGTTATTCAAGTTACAAGGTGACATATTAATGTTATCGCTACATATAAAGTGTTCTTAAGGAGGTCCTATAATAATTAATTGAGAAGGTGTAATAGACGACTCAAGGAATTGTTTTATGGATTCAGTATAAAGGAAGGACATTTTCCTTTGTTATGTATGAATAAATGAATTATTGAAAGAAGCACAAAGAGTGAAATAGAAGAGAAAAAAATTAATGTGAAGATAAGCAGAGCAGAAATAAGTTGGAGAAAACTTTGTTGTCAAGGTTTTATTTTGAGATTCGAGGTGTGGTATTTGGATCCAAGATTTGTGACCTAGTTTACAAGGTCTAGCAGTGAATGGTCTAGTTGAAAAGATAGAGGAAAGAGGTTAAAGAATAGTGCAAACAATTATTCTACAAGGAATAGTTGAGAGATTAGTTGGACAGTGAAGTTTAGTTGTCTTGCCCCAGAAGTTGTTTGGATAATGGATCCTTCTTCCTTCTACAACTCCTAACAGGGTTGGAATCTCCTAATAGGGACTCATGTACTGAATGCATTTATAGATTCCTAACAAGGTCTATCCTCTAGCAAGGAATATATATATATATATATATATATATCATTATGGGCATAATTCCCATAGGGGTTTTCTCTCTAATCAAGGGTTTCTCTAGTTAACAAATCTAGTGTAATTGTGTATGTGCATCTTGTTATGATTTCTATTTACTTTAATTGGATGGTTAAGATTGATTAAGGTTGATCAATGTTTTAATTGGACAATTGATTCACCCCTCTCCTCTCAGTTATCTTGGTGGAATATTATTTATAATAGTGGTAACCCAAGGTCTTAAAAATTGCACAAATGAAACTAAAAGAAAATAAATTGAGTGGGAGAAAGAGTTGATTAAGTAAAATGCATCCATGGTCCATAAAATCACTAATGGGAAGGAGCTAAAATGACTTAAATGGTAGATGTTCCAATTTTAATGTAGTATATTTATCTCCCACTTTAGCGGTAGCATGAGCTACCTCATAATTTTAGTAAAATAGATCAAAAGAAAGAGCTAATCTCATAATGACTAAGGAGGTATACAAACTACAAAGCCCCTAAAAGACTTGATTTTTTATTATATCCAAAACCATAACAAGAGAGATGTCACTAACAAAAGAAAAATGTGTAGTCAATGGTTTCTTTCCTTATTGTGATTAACACAAAAAAATGGTGTTGAATGGTATAGAAAGTGTTTGTGACATGCTAGTCAACCCAATGAAGATGAAACCAATGATCTAGAAAGTTTGTGTTGCATGCTAGTCAATACATAAAAAAATTTCATCTTCAAAGGAACTCTATATTCCAAAAAGGGAATAAAAAATAACCTAGGCATAATGATGTGTGTGTCCTATTGGCCTGATTTTTCACCCTGCCAAAAAATTTGAAATATCTTGTGAAAATCAAGAAGAATTGTGTCTAGACTACTTAGGGTTTCTAAAAATATTTTCCTACCTCATAAAAAAACCCTAGCAATGGTCATGTCATTTATTTTGTTGAAATATTTATAAGTTGACATGTTTTAGGAATATATGAAAATATTGCTTATCCTTGATATCCCTAAGTCCCTAGGTCCCCTTTCATGTTATGTCATGCCTTCTTAATTTTTAAGTTGAAATGTTATGACTAATTTGGTCATAACATCACCCCATTTCATGAGCTAATAGTTGTAGGCTATGATAGTGCAAAAAGTTATATTTACTAGTGAGCGCGGCTTCATAGTTGTTAAGGTTGACTACATAGTTTGTGGTGCGAAGGGGTGATTCTTTGGATTGCATGGTCACAATTGTTTCCTAGCTTGAATGTTTTATGGTGTGATGATGTGACGTGGTTACCATCATGGTTTAGTTTTAGTGTGTTTTTAGTGTCACACATGGCTTAAGATAACTCATGGTTAATGTTGTGAAGTAGTCACTACTTTGATCATGGCTTCGCAGGGTTAAATCATAGGTAGCTATTTGCAGTTATGACTAGGTGATCAACAATTAAGATGTGGTCTTTATAGATTTTTAGTAGTTTGTAATGAAATTAAGGATTTTGGTGTGACTAAGTGAAATGGTTAATCATAGTCATAAAGGTCTAGGCTTGTCACATGATCATGGAGGATTAATGTTAACCATGGTTTGAAGCTATAATATGGCGAGGGCTTTGTCACATGGTTGCATGGTTTGTGGTAAGTTAAAGATTTTAAGTCACAAAGGTGTGACTAGCTAACATTTGTCCCTATAGACCCCTCTTTCTCTTCAGTTTCCAAGCAGTACTGTGCATGTTTAAGAGTCATCAATCAGATGAAGATCTATGGTTGGCAATTTCCCAGATTTTGAAGTTGCACAGAGTTTGACAAAAGCACGGAAGCAATGATCTACATGTGGCATGGTGGGCATAAGATGGCCAGTGGTTAGGGCGAACAAATCAAAAGATGTTATGTGGCAGACTAGTCAAACTTGGTTTGACCTAATTGTAGAATGGAAGGAAATGGATTTGTGAGCCTATAAAAAATGAAAAAGTTAAGGCTGAAGCAGCTAGCTCAACATTACATAGTTACAATAGTAGTAAAGTTTTATGGTTACAATGTTGTGAAACAAGGTAATAGTAAATAAAAAAAGGAATTGTAGCATCACACAATTTTAGCAAGCCTTATCTCTAGTGATCCTAAAGAGGTGATTAGGGTTATTATGCAGTGGTTGGCAACATTGTAGGTTAGTTTAGTCAACAGGGAAATATAGTTTCAATGTGGCACATATGAGAAGTTGCAACTTCATAAGTAGTTTGACAGTTAGTGAGTTTTGGGATGCAAAGGCATGATCATGGAAAATATGAGGAAGTCATAGCATTGCAAGGATGACCTCATGGTTAAGGCTAAATATCATGATAGTGGGAAAATGTTTGAATTGGATACACTACATGATCACAATAATTAATGCTAGGTTAAGAAGAGCTATTGCGATTATGCAAAAGTTTATATCACTTGGTTGCAACTCTTAACCCATGATCAAGGAAATGAGTTGCAATGATGTGAAAAGGGTTTGTTGCATGGTCACCCAAGTTGAAGTATGGTCAAGGGTAAAGGGTTTGATGGTGGAATTAGAAGAAAGGTGGTAGATCCAAAAAATTAGATGATGACATGTGGCACACTCCTGGAGGGTAGTGTGAGCTCAAAAGGCTTAAGGTGAGAAGGTTACAATGAAATGCTACAGATGCATTTCTACAATGCTACACCTAAGAAGATAGAGTGTTATGATCTTACGACAGTCATGAGATTGCAAAGGCTAACTAATGAGCTTCCAATGTTCTAATTAAATAGTAATAATTTGATCTTATAGATGAATGCCAAAGCTTCTAAAGCTAAGACAAAATGGGAGATGAGTTTCTATCATAAGATCGTAAGGATAGTGTGAAGGGATTTCGAAGCTACAAAGGTTGCTATGATCATGAGATTGTAAGACTTGAAATTATGAGGCCTAATGCTATACAAGGTAGTTATCGTACAGTTGTAAGATATGAAAAGACAAATCTTGATTATGTAATATGGTTAGTTTAATAATATCATAAAGAGAAATTTTTAGTTTTCAACAAAAAAAGGTGTAGTTTGGCACCAAGTAGAGGGATGAGTTAATGCACAAGATGCACAAGTTTGATAGAGATCAATTTTTCAAGGAAAAGTAAGGTAGTGGAGAATTAGATAAAATCAAATGCTCTAAGCAACCCATCAAGAAATAAGTGAATTCTTTGAAAGAAGTTACATATATCAAGGTTTTGCAGGCATAAAGTAGTTAGAGATTTACATGATCAAAAGAAGTAGAAGACAAATAGAATTAAATTTAAGACTCCTACAATAATTACCTGCTGCCAACTTTGCAACTACTTCTATTTTATTTGAATGCAAAGAATGTTTGTAGTGTAACTTTGTAAAAATATCTCTACATGTATTTTCAAGTTAGATTTTGACATGTGTCCTTCCATTTGTAACTTTTTGTAATCCAACTCTATATAAGGATTTATAGGATGAGGAGGAAGGGGTTCTAGTGTTTTGGGTCGAGAGTCTCCCCAACTATTGCGATACTAAATGAGGTTCTAGTTCTTGGATATTTTTCACTTCTATGATACCACAAGGATGATTCTAGTTTGGTTCAAATTTCTTTCATGACTATGATACTACCATTCTCAACACATTTCTTTGTTATGAACATCAGTGTAGTTTCTTATAAGCAACTAGTTAATACAATCATCTATTATGTATTCTCTGAGTTTTACATACACTTGATGTATTGGTTTCAAGGAAATTAATAGAAAGCTTTATTGAAAGTCTCATTTTGAAATTTGTCTTCTATTTATGGGTTTGTAATTTTCTATGATATATGTACAAGGTGCATATTGTCCAATTGTATCTTGTCTTTGAAGTTGTATGCCTTTGTGTATTTTTCTATTGGGTCAAGGACTCGAATAAATTGCCTGATATGTATTAACAAAATTGTAGGGATCATGGAAGGATTTGATAAGTATGAGTTTCATTTTGTAGATAGATGTATGGTTGCAAGGTGAATGGATAGATTTGATATATGGGTATATGAGTATATTTTGGGTATCCATGTTTATGTTTTGACTTAGTTTATGCCCAATAGATAAGGGGCTAATCAACTTGGAGATTGCATTTTTTTGTTCTTTATACCTTGGTTTTGCTGATAATCAACATCATTAATCAAATATCTTTTTTCCTTTCATGTTGAAGAGCTGAAAAGAGTTACCCTCGCTTAGCTTGTCAAGCCCATAGGTCATGCTATTAGCTATTTCATGTCTATGTTGTTTTCATAACCATAGAAGATTCATAGATTTTTATCTATTATATAGATTCAGTTATATGTTTTGACACTAGTACCACATAAAGAATTTGAGGTTCACCCACTTAGGTCTTGCAAAGCCTGAAGTAGGAGTATAGCCTTATAGTTGGCCTTGGTGTTTGAATGGGTATGTTGTAGATGGAAAGTAGCTTCCCATAGATGTATTTTGTTCTCATCATTGGGTTTTTGAAATATGACATTTTAAAAAACCAACAAAATGGAGACTCTTATGGGGACAAGTTTGTAGTAAACTTTGTTAGAAGGACAATAATATTTGGTATAAATTGAATATTTCAGTCCTATATTTTGCATGGTTTTTCCCATCCAAGGTAGCCAAAAAAATGGTGACTTTACTTGGGAAGTATTAAATTTGAAAGGTGATTCAATATGGTTAGAAGAAAGGCCTATGAAAATGTTTCTATAGTAACACAGTTGTGAGGTGTTTTCTTTCTCATTATTGAAGATTCATTTCTCCTAGTAATGTTTTATCCAAGACAAGACTAGCTTTAAAGGTTGAATGTAAATTGCACTATTACTGGTGATTTAACGTCAATCAATTTAGGCAGGTTTTGCTTCAAAGTGTTGCTGTAAAAGTTTAGAGTCAAGAATGAACAAAAGTATCTATTCTCTTTTTGCAATTTATAAATCTCCAAGAGTGGTTTGATGATTTGCATGTTTTCCTACAATTGAAAGTCTGGTTTATATTTGTTAAGTGAAAAACTATGTTTCATTTCTCACAAGTGTGAGTGGTGACTCTATATCTCCATACCATTATTCCTTGTTGATTTCATGTTAATTTTTTTGAAGTACTTTTAGCTTGTGTGGGAAGATCTGAAGCTCTTGAGAATAGTTCTTGGATAAGAAGTTTTTTGTTCTTGATTTAAGTTTAAGTGTTGTATACATCTGTTGCTATAAGAAATCTAAATGTTAGAAAGTGAATCACAATGGTGATCTAATTTTTCCTCTTCAAGGAGGTGGTAGCTCTACATAGTTTTATTGATGGTGTGAAGTATTTTCATGATTTACACCCATGCCAAGATCAACAGATCAAAGCTCAACATCGACACTTAAGATATTTTACTTTTTCATGAGTTTCCCTTTCATGAAATTAAAGTACGAGAAATCAATGTCTCTATTTAGTGACTTTTACACTAGGAGAAAGAGGTAGAAGTTTTATTTCAAGATGGAATCAAATATTAGATTTGAAGTTAGTCTACCAAGTTATGAAAGTGTGATTGAAAATATTGCTATCTTGAAAAAGGAAATCCATAATAGAATTGTTAGTTTCATAAGAAGTGTAATAGGAAATATTCAATGTCTAAGAGATGATTAAATTTATATAAAGTTCAAATCAGTACTCATGGAGTTGCACTTGTCGTTAAGAATAGAGGAATCTTCATGGCCTATTTTTTTCCTAGATGCCTTTATGCCTAATTTAGTTCACTGGCCAACACATTTGAGAGTACAAAAGACTTTGCGTGTTGAAGATCTTTTCAAGAAATTTGATAGTGATAATGAATTCTGTATTGAATCCTCTAATAACCAAAGTGAACGTGCTAAAGATAATAGTGAATCTAGTGAATCCATAGGTAATGATAATTTTTCTTTTTAGTGTGAAGAGATGGATTCTAGATCTAGTGAATTAGATGATTGTAGTTGGCATGAGGAAGATGGATATGTAATTGAAAATGAATCTTGTGATAGTGTGTATGAGAATTAAGATAGTTCTAATAGTATTATGGATAACTTTTCTTGTAATTAAAATGATGATATACTTGGTGACAAGGTATTGAACAAGGAGGATGAAATATGTCATAGTAAGGCTTCTGATTATCCAGGTTGTCATACTAATGGTTCTACTATTGTATTTTCTTCATGTCATCTAGATAATAATCATAGCCAAGAGGAGAAGATTTGTGAGGAAATATTTTTGAACCTTGATGAAATTTCAACTTTGTTAGCTCGTGATTTTGAAAAGTGTATAAGGGTTTCTAGGGATAATCATATTTTTCCTTATGATGTTTCTTCATTTAATGAAGTCATTTCCCCAAAGTTTGATGTGGAAAGAGATATAGAATTAGAACCATATTTGTCGAGATTTGGAGGTGTATATGATAGCACCTCAAATGGTTGTGCACATGATGACTTCTTACATGTGGGGGATGTTATTGAAGGGAAATTTGGTATTGTTTTAGATTCTTCTCATGTTGATACTGCTACAATAATTTTTGACTATTCATATGATGAAAAGGAAAATAGTGGAAGCTATGTATTTGATTATGAGTTCCCTTGTATGCTGATAAATCTTGTGGCGATAAGTTTAATGAGTTCAAAGTTTACTCTAACATGGCATATTTTAGATTAGCACTTTCAGGATAGTTTTCAAGCTTGGTGACTAATCAATTCTTTGAGTGTGAAGGAGTTTCAAAAAATAATAAATTTTATTAGAGGAGTATCAAGACAAAAAAAAATAAAAAAATAGACTTCACATACTCTTCACATCCAATTGCACAAGGTGATTAACAAATTTATGATGAATATGACTCTTTGAATGAGGAAGAGTATGAGCACTTTGTGTTTCTAGTTTATAGCATGCATGAGTTTTTTGATAAAGAGGAGTCTCAATTTATTTATGATATATTTGGGCATGCCGATCCACTCTTTCATAGTGAGCATTATGTTGAGGATGTTCCTAGTATAAACTATGAAAGTTAGGAAAGTTATTTTTTTGCCAACTGAGCTAATTGAGAATTCTGATGTGTTTGGTGAAAAAATTAAGAATGATAATTGTAACTTACCTTAGGAAGATGTTAATGAAAATTAAGTGTTTGACAAGGATAAGAAGTTTTCAAAATTTTTGGTGGCCTAGGGCCATCATCTTGTATAGTTAGAGTAGGTTTCTTGTTTTCAGTAAAGCTTTTTAGATGAATTTTTGTTGTCAGGTGTGTGGTTTACTTCTTCCAAAAATTCTAAATCCTTTCCATGTCTGCAAGCGGCATGCATCCCCAAGTAGAGCCTCTATTGGCCTGATTTTTCATCCTACCAAAAGATTTGAAATATCTTGTGAAAATCAGGAAGAACCGTGTCTAGATTGCTTAGGGTTTTTAAAAATATTTACCTATCTCATAAAAAAACCATAAAAATGGTCATGTCATGTATTTTGTGGAAATATTGATAAGTTGACATGTTTTAGGGATATATGACAATATTAATTATCCTTAATATCCTTAAGTCCCTAGATCCCCTTTTTATGTTATGTCATGCCTTCTTAATTTTCAAGTTGCGATGTTGTGACTTCTTTGGTCACAACATCACCTCATTTCACGAGATAACAATTTTGCAGGCTATGATAGTGTGAAAAGTAACATTTACTAGTGAGCGCAACATTGTAGCTATTAAGGCTGAATGCACAGTTTGTGGTGCAAAGGGGCAATTCTTTGGATTAGATGGTTGTGGTTGTTTCCTATTTTAAATGTTTTATGGTATGATCATGCAACATGGTTTCCATTGTGGTTTAGTTTTAATCTGTTCATGGTGTCACCCAAGGTTTAAGATAACTCATGGTTAATGTTGTGAAGTAGAAACTGCTTTGGTCATGGCTTTGCAGAGTTAAATGATAGGTAGCTATTTGTGGTTGTGAATGGAAAATCAATAATTAAGGTGTGGTCTTCACAACTTCATAGTAGTTTGTGATGTGAATAAGGATTGTGTTGTGACTAAGAGAAAGGGTTAATCATAATGGTTAAGGTTCAAGCTTGTCACATGATCATGGAGGATTAATGTTAACCATGGTTTGAAGTTGTGATATGAAGAGGGCTTTGTCACATGGTTGCATGGTTTGTGCTAAGTTAAAGAATTTAAGTCACAAAGGCATGAATAAATAACATCTATCCCTACAGATTCCTCTTTCTCTTTAGTTTCTAAGAAATGACTGTGCATGTTTTAGATTCATCAATTAGAAGATCTTTGATTAGTACTTTCCCAGATTTTGAAGATGCTCAGAGTTTAACTAAAGTGGGGAATGATGATCTTCCATGTGGTATGGTGGGCCCAAGATGCCCAGTAGTTAGGGTGAACAAATCAAAAGACACCATGTGGTAGATTAGTCAAACCTAGTTTGAACCAATTGCAAAATGGGAGGAAATGGAGTTGCAAGCTTGCAAACAATGAACAAGTTAAGGCTAAAGTGGCTAGTGCAACATTGCATAGTTACAATAGTAGTTAAATTTTATGGTTGTGATGTTATAAAACAAGGTAACAATCAAAACAAAATGGGCATCACAACATCACATACTTTTAATAGGTCTTATCTCTGGTAGTCTTGAAGAGGCAATTATGGTTAGTATGTAGTGGTTTGTAACATCATAGGTTAGCTTAATCAATAGGGAAATATAGTTGTGATGTGGAAAATATGAGAAGTCATAACTTTGTGGGTAGTTTGATGGTTAAGGAGTTTTGGGATGCAAAGGTGCAATCATGGAAAATATAAGGAAGTCACAACATCACAAGGATAACATTGTGATTAAGGCTAAATGCTATGACAATAAAAAAATGTTTGAATTGACTACATTGCATGATCACAACAATTAATTCTAGGTCAAGAAGATTAGCTGCGATGGTGTAATAACTTATATCATCTAGTCACAACTCTTAACCCATGATCAAGGAAATGAGTTGCGACGATGATAAAAGGGTTTGTTGCATGGTCACTTGAGTTGAAGTATGGTTAAGGGTAAAGCCTTTGATGGTACGATAAGAAGAAAGTTGACATATCCAAAAAAATATATGATGACATGTGGCATGCTCCAAGAGGGCAACATGAGATTAAAAGGCTTAAGGTAAGAAGGTTATGATGATACACATGAGGAGATACAATGTTATGATCTTACAATAGTTGTGAGATCACAAATGCTAACTAATGAGCTTCCAAAGTAATGATTAAATAGAAATCTTATGATGGTATAGATGAATGCCAAGGCTTCTAAAGCTAAGAAAAAAGGGGAGATGAGTTGCCAGCATAAGATTGTAAGTATAGTGTGAAGGGTTTTTGGAGCTATGAAGGTTGCTATGATCATGAGATCGTAAGATCTAAAATGATGAGGTCCGATGCTATGCAAGGTGGTTATCATATGGTCATAAGATAAGAAAAGACAAAGCTTGATCATGTGAATGATTATTATCATAATATTGTAAAGGCCAATTTTCAATTTTCAACAAAAAAAAGGCATAGGTCAACACCAAATAGAGGGATGAGTTAATGCACAAGCTACACTGTTTTGACAGAGATCAGATTTTCAAGGAAAAGTAAGGTGGTGGAAAATTAGATAAAATCAAATGCTTTGAGTGGCCCATCAAGAAAGAAGTAAATACTTTGAAAGCAATTACAAATATCAAGGCTTTGTAGGTAGAAAGTAGTTAGATGTTTACATGATCAAAAGTAGTAGAAGACAAATAGAATTAAGTTGAAGACTCCTGTAATAATTACCTATTGCTAGCATTGCAACTACTTCTTCTATTTTATCTAAATGCAGAGAATCTTTGTAGTGTAACTTTGTAAAAATATCTCTGCATGTGTTTTCCAGTTGGAATTTGACATGTTCCCTCCCATTTGTAGTTTTTTGCAATCCAACTCTATATAAAGATTTCTAGAATGAGGAGGATGGGGTTCTAGTTTTTTGGGTTGAGAGTATCCCCAACTATTGTGATACCAAAAGGATGGTTCTTGTTTGTTTGAAATTTCTTTCATGACTATGATACCACCATTCTTAGCATATTCCTTATTATGAACAATAGTGTAGTTTCTTATAAGAAACTAGTTAATACAATTGTTTGTTGTGTATTCTTTGAGTTTTTCATACACGTGATGTATTGGTTTCAAGGAAATTAATAGAAAGCTCTATTGAAAGTCTCATTCTAAAATTTGTATCATCTTTATGGGTTTGCAATTTTTTGTGATATATGTATAAGGTGCATATTGTCCAGTTGCAGCTTGGCTTTGATTTTGTACACATTTGTGTATTTTGCTATTGGGTCAAGGACTCAAGTAGATTTCTTGATATGCATTGATAGAATTTTAGGGATCATTGAAGGATTTGATAAGTATGAGTTTCACTTTTAATGATGTTGAAGTTTCTTTCACAACTATAATACCACTGTTCTTAGCATATTCCTCTGTTATGAACAACAATGTAGTTTCTTATAAGAAACTAGATAATACAGTCGTCTGTTGTGTATTCTCTAAGTTTTTCATACACCTGATGTATTGGTTTCAAGGAAATTAATAGAAATATCTATTAAAAGTCTCATTCTAAAATTTGTCTCATCTTTATGGGTTTGTAATTTTTTGTGATATATGTACAAGGTGCATATTGTCCAATTGCAGCTTGGCTTTGAATTTGTACACCTTTGTGTGTTTTTCTATTGGATCAAGGACTCAAGTAGATTTCTTGATATGCATTGATAGAATTGTAGGGATCATGGAAGGATTTGATAAGTATGAGTTTTATTTTTAAGATAGATGTTTGTTTGCAAGGTGAATGTATAGATCTGATATTTGGGTATATGAGTATATTTTTGGTATCAATGTGTATGTTCTAACTTAGTTTATTCCCAAAGGATAAGGGACTGATTAGCTTGGAGATTACATGTTTTTGTTTTTCATACCTTGGTTTTGCTAATAATAAACATCATTGATCAAATATCTTTTCCCTTTCATGATGAAGAGCTAAAAAGAGTTAGCCTCGCTTAGCTTGTCAACCTCATCGGTAATGCTATTAGCAATTCCATGGCTATGTTATTTTCATAAGCATATAAAATTCATGGTTTTTATTTTTTATATAGATTCAATTATATGCTTTGACACTAGTACCATATAAAGAATCTGAGGTTCACTCACTTAGGTCTTTTAGAGCCTAAAGTAGAAGAAAGAGTATAGCCTTATAGTTGGCCCAAGTGTTTGAATGGGTATGTTGTAGATGGGAAGTAGGAACCCCTAGCTATATTCTTTTCTCATCATTGCATTTTTGAAACATGAGATTTTAAAACACTGATATGTCCTTTAGGGATAAAAATAATTATAAGGCTTATCAAATTGTTAATAGTTTAAAGAGGGATCAAAATCAAGGATCAAGCCTCCTAGATTGTTGTTATTCCAAAGATGGATCGAAAAAGAACTATGAGGATCAAGCCCCTTCAGTTATTGACAAATTGATAGAGGGATCTAAGAAGTCTATAGGAATCAGACCCAATATTAAATAGAGAGATCCAAGAAGATAAAAACAACCAACTATCAAAGTTCATGTGTACACAATGTAGGGAAATATGTAGCCAATAAGAATACAATTTTCATATAACCCATAATAGTTTTGAAAAAAATAATTACTTAGTATCCACATGCAATAAAATAGACAACATACCCACAAAATGTGACACAAGATATAAATTGTGAAATCCCCATTGAGGAAAAAAAACTTATCCCAAAGAGCATCCATCACCATTTATTATTAAGAAAATCACCATTCAATATAACCATGGAAGCCTTTAGGGTCATAGTCAAAATCAAGAAATCCATGTGAACAAGCATGAATCCACACATCCTATGTCATACTTTCAACCTTCACAAATGCTCCCCTTAGCTATCCTATATTACTTGTTGACCCCTCAATAACTACCCTTTCAATTTATTTGATAGAAGCAAGCTCCTACAAAACCACTAGGTGGTTTACATAAACCATGTGCTACCAAACCCCCATTGACTCACATTTAATATTTGACATTTAATTCTTTATCTCCAATATTGTATAAATATATTAAATATTATCATTACAAGTCATTAAGAATATTCTATGAGATTTTATTCATGTTGCACATCCATCTTGGTGCAACATATACACAATAAAATAGAATAATACAATGTAAACAATATTATACAATGAGTAAAACAAACATAATCTTAACAATCTTCCTCTTGAATTGTATACATTGCATAGGGTCAATTTGTAACACCCCGCCAGGGAACCCAAAAGAAATTAACCAAAAGTGTCACTACGTTTGCCAAATATTACATCATGAATATATATAAATCTCATAAGATCTCTAATAATCAAGTATAGTACAACAAAGATAACCATCCAATAGAAACACAAGATTAGAATGAAAAGAACAACAACACAAGTATATCCAACAATGACATCCAACTATCAGATCTTAATGGTATAAGAAGCACTACCACTGGACCTCATGGAACCTAAATGGGCCATCTCCACCATGTTGAGGAGATAATCTCAAGTCCCAAATGGATAACAATCTAAAATTATAACAAGAATCTAGGTCGAGGAATCCTGATAGCAATCTATCTTAATGGTACTAAGTATACAAGTAACATCTAATCCTAGAGGCAATAAAGACATGTAGAAAATATAATGTAAGTGGGAAAGTGTCATCACATGAGTCAACTCTAAGTTTACCCTAGTAGCCACTCTATATTCTACCCCCTAGAAACTCTATGACATCAATATCCTTTTGTACAAACAAGGCATACTAACAAGGCAAGGTCACAACCAAGCATCCTCTCTAGTCCCATCCTAGCTTGTACTAGCACTTGAGGCATGGGCAAGGTAAACATTTACTCTTGTTAATTCATTTTAACCCATTTAATGAAATATTATCACTTATTAATACTACTTACAATGGGTTACCCAAGCAACCTCTTTAGTGTTTCGAGCTTCATTGCAAGCCACTTGCCAACATATACATAGATAATCTACCCTAAGCTCATAAAAAGTACAACTCATAAAATCACTATATTCACCTCAGTCCTATACAAGTAATTGGAAAAAACCAAAAGATAACCAATATAAAGTAGTAGGTTACACCAAGAAATCCACAATATTCACCTTAGTCCTCTACAAACAACTAGAAAGCACCAAAAGATAATTGATCAAAAACTCATAGGTTACACCAAGAAAAATACAATATTCACCTCAGTCCTATACAAGCAACTAGAAAGCACTAGCAAACAACTGATTAAAATTCATCACATAATTACGTGAATGTATCACAATGGTTGGGAATAAATATCATGACCAAATAATAAACGCTGATCCATATCTCAAAAATCAAATCACACAAGCATGACATCTAATATAATAACATAAAATAATAACTCCTAGGCCTTTGATAAAAACCCAAAATTGGTCAACATACTAAGTCAACCCCAATCCCAACACAAAGTGAAATATACATCACAATAAGTGTAGTTTCATAATTTATTTGGTCTTGAAAACATAAGATTTCGATTTACAAAAAGGGTCAAGTTTTCATTCTTCACGTGTCATATTTGACAAAGTTTTCTCGAGTTCACAAGTATAACAAAAATTCCTTACTATACAAATATTTCATAAAAATTGAACCATTTCTAGAATAAAATTCCACCTAAAAATTTATTCTTAGTTATGATTGAAATTCATCTACTGATTTATTTTAATATATAATTATTTGTATAAAAAATTTAAAAAATATATTATTAAACGAATTTATGAAATTTAATATCATTAATAATATCATTAATAATATCATAATTTAATAATAATAATTAATTATAATAATTATTAATTTATTAATACAATAATATATATAATTATTATTATTACTAAATATTAAATTAAATAATATAATAATTAAATTATTAATAATATTAATTTAAAAAAAAAAAACTATATTAAAAGTGTTCTTTTCAAAATCTACAATACAATTCTTTATTAGGAGAGTAGAGATCATTTCTCCACACATTGGTTTTGGGGAGCAAAAGAATTGTTGAAAGTTTCAAAGGGTTTGGATTTGCATGCATTTACAGGTTGTCTCAAATTTTAGGTGTTGTTTTGAGGTAGGGTTTGAAAATCCATTGTAGAATTTTATTGAAAGATCTATCTACTTCATGTGCTTCTTGGGTGCTTGCATACTTCTTATTAATTTATTTTATTGATATTTGAATAAAGAATTATTTTGTAGATTTTGAAAAGGAAAACTTATTAATCAAGAAAGCTACCCAACTCACTACATCAGAATCATAAAATCATATACCAACTAACAATGATGAAGGGTGCTCCCCTTAATACCATAAACACATAACAGAAACAAAGAAATAACAACAATTTGTGAGAACAAAATATGGGCTTCTTATTATCACCACAAATGCAAAATTACAATTTTTTTTTAATACAATATGCAAACCCACATGAGTTCCTTGCTTACAATAATTCACAACATAGAGTTGCAGACTATCACCTAGAGTTGTCATAGATAATGTATGAGCATTCCTTAAATAGGCATTTTTACACTACCCAGGAAGTTTCTAGACATCAAACCCTAACCCTTGAGACCTAGTAACTCTAAAATTACATATAGAGTTGACCTAATACACCTTTGCCACTTATTTTGGAAATTTTGGTCAGCCCAACTTTAGAAGGCCATAACTTTAAAACTGTTGCTTGGATTGGCTATTATAACCACTTTTTGGAATCATCAACTTTGATCTAAAGAACCTAACTTCACAAGCTCTAGTCGACCCCATTTTAGAGCCCATCCAAGGCCTCTAAGGTCTTCAATGATGAGCTTGAAGTTTTTATACCAAAATTGCACACCAAAAATCAACAATAAATCTATGAATACTCATGATATGGTAGTGGGCCTCAGCTAGTACGCTGATATATCCAAGATGAACATCCACCTTTGAAATTAGGATATTTTGAGCTCATATGAATGAGTTACTAAGTAGCTGGCCTTCAAAAATAATAAATTTTCACTGAGACAACTCTTTTTCAAGAAATAAAAAGAAAATATGTTTGGGTGATGCAAGATTGCTCTTACACCTAGGATGCTCCCGTTATAAAATAAATTAATTATCAAACTATTGTTAATGGACCAATTGATTTAATATATCTCAGACCCATTTTATTTTTGTTTCTATAGTTTGTGTCACCATCAACTATCTTTTTACACTCTCAAAAAGTTTTCTAATGGGTATTTAAGCATGGTTTATAGGTAGTCTTTAGGTATGCATTTTATTTGGATTATTTCTATAAATTGTGAATTCCAATTGGGATTCTTTGTTATCTGCCATTTTGGAAGTGGAAGATCTTTCCTACTTGGCTCTCTAGTTTCGGTGGGATTTAACCCTTACCCTATTCCATCTATGTTTAACTTAGCCCAAATTTGACAAATTAAAGAATTACTTGTATGTGGAAATATCATTACTGTTTGGTGTGCATCTTTTGGACTCTACTTTTGCATATTGCTTGTGTTGCATTATGCATTTTAAAGTAGTATCACTAAATTACTTTTTACCCTCCATACACTCATCATATGAACACCTTGGTTTTTATATAGCATCCTCCCATGTTTGGTAGTACAACATCATTATACCTATACAACCATTCTATATGGCCCTTCCAATCACCTGTCTCAGTCATCATATGACCTCACCATATAACCCCATTCCTCTTTAGCATATGGACCATCTCTCTTCACTGTATGGCCCATTCCTCCCTCCCCATTGTACAAACCATCTCTTTCCATTGTACAGTCACTTCCATCTACCTTACTTTCTGTACTCCCTTGGCACATCGTATGACCACTTAGATTCCAATGTATGACCAACAAATACCCACTGTATGGCTCTATATTTTGCCATCCATTTTAGTCTATATGACCTCCAAGTCAATGCATACTTGTCTAGTTCCATAAAACCATTCTAGTTTTTGTAACTCATTTAGTTTGGAGTTAGTTGGAACATTACAGTGGTATCATAACACTTTGATCCTACCAGCTTGTGAACAATGAATGAGAGTTTATAGCCAAAAGAGATAAATAACCCATTCTATGGATAGAATGGTTGCAAAACTAGAACCAACAGCTATCAATCTCATGGCACTACTGAGAGAACTTACAAAGAATCAAGTACATATCACCAATACTCAATGACTAATGGAAGATAATCTCAAGAAGTTTGTAGACAATAAAATATCTAGAGAACAAAATGGTCACATCATGGACTTGGTGTCAGGTAAAACAAACCCTCATCTAGCATGCTCTCGACCTTCCATGCCATCTTTTTAGGCACCATGTAGGGGGAAACAACTAACCTTTGAAGCAATGCAAGAAAAATTAAGAGAAGTTTGGAAGAATGCATATTTTGAGGAGGATATATCCTACAAAGATTACATGATACTTTAATGATGATCTCAGAAGAAAGTTGAGTAAAGTAAATTTGTCTCCATTTGCTGGATCTAGATCTATATCTATAAAAGCATGAGTAATGAAGGCTGATACTTACTTCTAACTAAACTGTATGCCAAAAGAAGAAGCAATCAAATTTGTGGCACTGCACTTGGAGGGAGTTGCACATGAATGGTGGCATCACAACACCATCATACTAGGGCATGATCAAATAACTACTTACACAAAATTCACTAAGAGATTGATACAACAATTTGATGGTAAAGATCAAGAACTCAATTTCAAAGATTTGGCATAGCTAAGATAAACTAGATTGGTTTATCAGTACATTGTAGAATTTTAGAAACTCTCTATTTTGGTCATAGATATTTCTAAAAGAAGACAAATAGTTCTCTTCATGGATGGACTAATACAACCACTGAAAGGTTGGGTCAAAGGGTTTAATCCTGCCACTCTATTGGAGGCTATTAAGAAGGCATAGAGCATGATGTCATCATCAACATCATCCTCTTGAAGTTACTCACACCCTAAACTATCAATGTTTTTGAGGGACAAAGATAATAAACCTCCACCTAGGAAGCCATCATTGGATAAAGCTACTAGATAGGAACTCTGAAGTAAGGAATTATGTTTCAACTACAAGGAATAATGGTAACTTGGCCATAGATGCCTTAGGAAAGGAAAAATACACTACATTAAGGTTGTGTCTGATGATGAGGACGAATAGGAAGAAACACTCATTGAAGGCAACCAATATCACAATGACACCAATATGGTTAGTTTGAACCATACAGAAAGGATTGCAACATTGTTATGATGTGGAGGGACTATCACCCCATCTAATAGCCCAAGGTGAATAGTTTTTCCTGTGCTGAGAACCCTTCAAGGATAAAGGTTTATGGTGATGCTTGATAGTGGAGACACTCTAAACTTCATTAACTCATCTTTGGTGAAGTGAAGAGGTCTACCTATGAAGATGCATGTAGGATTTCAGGTCAAGGTTGCTAGAGGGACTCTTTTGCCCTACATGCACCTTGTTTCTCAGCTAAGTATCACAATAAAAAATCACATGGTGACTGAAGATTTCTTCATAGTGGACCTTGATGTCATGGAGGTTATTCTAGGCATACAATGGATGGAGACACTTGATGAATACACTTAGAGTTTCAAATAGATGGAATTCACTTTTGTTGTTGATGGAAAGAAGGTTGTTCTTTATGGAATGGAAAATTAAGGTGTGAAGGAAGTTTTTGCACATCAAATGGAGGTGATTTTTTGGCATGATGACATTGCATGGGCTACACATTGTTTTATCTTGATAGAACCTATAAAGGGGAAATAGAAACCTCCCCATGATGATGAACTCTAGGATAATTTGAGTAAACATGGTAAAGTTTTCATTGACATTACTTCGGGTATACCACCTCATTGAGGGTTTGAACATATTATCAAGTTGGAAGTTGGAGCCAAGCCACTCATAACTACACCCTACTATCATCCCAAGAAATTTAAAGATGAGATCAAAAAGACTATTCAAGAATTGCTGGAGAAAGGATGGATCTATCCCAATTCTAGCCCCTTCGCATCCTCAGTAGTTTTGGTCAAGAAGAAGGATAGAATGATGGACATGTGTGTGGACTACCATGCATTGAAAATAATCATAATAAAGAATAGATATCCCATTCCAAGGATAGATAAGTTGTTGGATGAATTGCATGGTGCAATCTATTTTTTTGAAAATAGATCTCTATTCCAAATACCATCAAATCTGCATGAGGGAGGAAGACATAGAAAAGATGGTCTTTTGTTGTCACTATAGGCATTATGAGTTTTTGGTCATGCCATTTGGATTAAAAAATGCACCTGCTACATTCTAATCATGCATGAATCACATCTTCAACAAACAATTGTGTAAGTACTTATTGATTTTTTTGATGATCTTCTTATTTATAGTA
Source organism: Cupressus sempervirens (assembly GCA_028749045.1). Lineage (NCBI taxonomy): Eukaryota > Viridiplantae > Streptophyta > Pinopsida > Cupressales > Cupressaceae > Cupressus > Cupressus sempervirens. The sequence continues at coordinate 239,302,845 of CM053792.1, forward strand.
GGACATGGGAGGAGCACCTGAAGTATTTGAATGAAGTCTTGAGGATCATGGAGGAGTAGTCTTTCTTTGCCAAGAAATCCAAGTATGAATTTGGTATGAAAAAAATATTGTACCTAGGGCATGTTGTTAGTAAATACAGAGTTCAAGTTCATCAGGAGAAGATTTAGGCTATCCTTGATTGGCCTCCCCCAAAATCACTCTCAAAATTGTGAGGATTTTTCAGACTGTGCAGTTACTACTAGAGGTTTGTTAAAGGATTCTCTTAGCTCAACACACCCTTAATAGATCTAAAAAGGAAGGGGTCTTTCTAGTGGAATGAAAAGGCACAACTCATTTTTGATAAGCTGAAAGAGGCAGTGAGAATTTGTCCCATACTCGCATTACCTAATTTCACTCAATCATTCATTTTGGAGTGCGACATGTTTGGAGAAGGCATTTGGGTAGTCCTAATGCAAGATAGAAACCCCATAGCTTATGAGAGTAGGAAGCTTATGTAGATAGAACACCTACATTCCATCTATGACAAAGAGATGTTGACCATTGTACATGCACTAACCAAATTTTGACCGTATCTAGTAGGTACCAAGTTTGTCATATGTACGGATCACAATAGTTTGAAATATTTTATGGAGCAACAAGACTTGAACAAAAGATAAAAAAAATGGATAAGCAAGGTTTAGGCTTTTGATTTTGATATTGAATATGTGAAAGAGAGGAACAATGTAGTTGCAGATGCCTTGTCCAAGAAACCTGCTATCTACTCACTAAACCAGATTTTAGTTGACTGGAAGACACATCTATCAGTAGAATACTCTAAAAACACATTTTCCTATGAGCTAATGGATGGAAACACCCAAGATAATTGGTATAAGGTGGTGAATAACATCATCTACTATAAGAATCATATATTTTTAGTGCCAGAATCTAAATTGAAGCATAAAATCTTGAAGGAAATATGCGACTCACCTTGGTAGGAAACTCAGGTTTTCTCAAAACTTACAAAAGTCTTTGGGAGAAGTTTTCTTGGAAAGGACTCAAAGGGGATGTATTGCAGTATATGAGAGAGTATGTGGTTTGCTAGTAGAAAAAATCCAAACACACTCTACATGTTGGGTTATTGCAACCTCTACTAATTCCAAAACATAATTGGGAAAGTATCTCAATGGATTTCATAACAAGGCTTCCCAAGGTGAACAATAAGGATTTCATTTTTGTGGTGTTTGATAGAATGAAAAAGTATGCTCACATCCTTGCCATCCTCTCAAATTTTTAGTCCACATAAGTTTTTGATTTATTTTTTAAAGAAGTCTTCTATCTACATGGGTTACCCCAAAACATTGTCAGTGATCAGGATGGGCGATTCATCAGTATCTTCTAGATAGGACTATTTTGAATGGTAGGGATAAAATTATCACTAAGCACTAGTTACCACTTATAGACAAATGGAGATTATGAACAAGTGGCTTGAAGGTTACCTTCAAAACTATGTTTTGGCACCACAATAGGTGTGGGTCAAATGGATACATCTAGGTGAATATTGTTAAAATACCATGTACCACATGTCCATTGGAATGACACCATTCAAAGCTTTATATAGGTACAATCCCTTTCCTTCATTGACATAGTTCTAGGTGACATTCATGCACCAAGGGTGAGGGACTGGCTTTAGGAGGGACATGACATACTAAGATGCTTGAAGGAAAAATTACAATGGGCACAGAATCAAAAGAAGATGTACATCGATAGACACAAAATGGAAAGCAATTTTGAAGTAGGGGACTTGGTCTATCTCTGGATCTAATCATGTTGAAAATCCTCAATGAAAGAAAAGGGAAAAGTAAAATTGAAGCTAGGATTGTATGGCCCCTATTGTGTAGTTCGTCGCATTATTGAAGTCATGTACGATTTGGAACTTTCGAAAGGAAGTCGTATACATAACCTTTTTCATGTTTCATGCCTAAAGAAGGTTATAGTGCAGAACATCTCAGTAACCTCAAACCTCCCACCACTCAATGAAGAAGGAAAGCTCATATTAGAACCAGCTAAGATCATCAAAGTATGTGAGAAGACTCTATGGAACCACACAGTGAAGGAATACTCGGTGCATTGGAAACACTTACCATTGGATGATGTGACATGAGAGGGTGAGCACATTCTCCAGCACCTGGCATTTCATTTTCTTGAGGACAAAAAAAAATTGGGACGGGAAGACTATAATGTTCTTGTTATAAAATAAATAAATTATCAAACTATTGTTAATGGAAAAATTGATTTAATATATCTCAAACCCATTTTATTTTTATTTTCATAGTTTGTGTTTCCATCGGCTATCTTTGTACACCCTCAAAGTTTCTCGATGGGTATTTAAGAATGGTTTGTAGATAGTCTTTAGGTATGCATTTTATTTGGATTATTTCTATAAACTAGAAATTCTAGTTGGGATTCTCTGTTGTTTGTCATTTCAAAAGTGAAAGATCTTCCCTACTTGGCTCTCTAGTTTTAATGGGATTTAACCCTCACCCTATTCTATCTATGTTCCACTTGGCCTAGATCTAGAAAATTGAAGAATTGGTGGAAATATCATTACTATTTGGTGTGCATCTTTCAGACTCTTCTTTTGTAAATTGCTTGTGTTGTGTTCTACATTCTAAAGTAGTATCATTAAATTACTTTGTACCCTCCATACACTCACTATATAGACACCTTGGTTTTCATATAACATCCTCCCATGTTTGGTATTATGACATCATCATACATGTATGGCCCTTCCAATCACTTGTCTTAGTCATTGTACGGCCTCACCGTACAACCCATTCCTCTCCACCATGCAGACCATCTCTCTTTACAATACAACCCATTCCTCCCCCCACCATATTAACCATCTCTTCCCACTGTATGATCACTTCCATTCACCTTACCTTTCATACTCCCTTGGCATAATGTACGACCACTTAGACTACAATGTACAACCAACAAATACCCACCATACAACTCTATATTTCTCTCTCCATTTTAGTCCATATGACCTCCTAGTTTGTGTGTATTTATCCACTTGTGTACGACCATTTTGGTTTCTGTAACTCTTTTAGTTTGGAGTTAGTCAAAACATTAAAAAAATAAATCCATGAATACTCATGATATGGTAGTGGGCCTCAACTAGTAGGCTGATACATCTAAGATGAATATCCACCTTTCAAATTAGGACATTCTGAGCTTGTATGACTGAGTTACTTAATAGAAAGCCTCCAGAAACAACAAATTTTCACCGAGATAACCCTTTTTCAAGAAACAAAAATATTTTTTTTTGGGTGATGCAAGATTTCTCTTACACCTAGGATGCTCCTACATTAGATACTCCAGGTAATTTGAGAAGTGACCCTATCACATCTCAGGTGTTTAGAGGAAAACCAAGATGGTTAACCTCCTACCTTGCTTTCCATGATGAATCTTCTACTAGCCTCCCTTTCAATTTGATAAGGTAATCTTTATAAGTTCTATCCATTGTACTTTTTCCAACACAACTATCCAGTATCTCCTTGATATCCTTTGTAGACAAACTAGCTTCTAGAATACTCCACAACAGTTTTGCAACATCATCTCCATCACCTCCTTCATAATACTCTATCAAATCTAAAATGTTAAATACTGATGAAATACATAGTTTAGTAAGAAACTCCACTTCATAGGCATTTTCAAAATCATGCCTCTTCACTATCTTACACAGTCCAAACTTTTTCATTTTTAGCTTATTATATATACTCATTGGAAAATGCTCCTTTTTCAAATGAACCTTTACTTCATTTCCAATCTAAAATTCCTTGTAACTCCTTTTCAAATATGCCTTAACCTTGTACTACATACTCATATTTGTAATGTGCTTATTCACCTCCTCATGGATGTTCTTCAAATGTTCAACAAAATCTTCTTCAAAAAAATACTTATTTCTTCTTTATCCAACTATATTTAGATACATTTCTAGGTTTTCTCCCATTTACAATTTGAAATGGTGATTTACTAGTACTCCTATTGACAACCTATGGTAAAATAAGATCTCAACCCTTTGGTTTATCTCCAACCAAGCATCTCAACCAATTCCCTAAACTTTGATTCACAACTTCAGTTTGTCCATTAGTCTGTGGATGATGTGATTGAGTAAACTTCAAATCTATCTTAATTTCTCCCACAATATACACCAAAAATACCTAACAAAATTGGTATCTTGATAAGAAACTATACTCTTTGGAAGACCATGTAGTTTCACCACTTCTCTAAAAAATAACTCCGCCATATAAACAACATCACTAGTCTTCCTATAGGAAATGAAATATATCATTTTTGAAAAAAAATCAGCCACCATAAATATTGAATCATGCCCTTGTTCTATCCTTGGAAAACTAAGAAGATAATCCATGTTGACATCCTCCCATGGATTCTCTAGTACAAGTAATGGCTAATAAAACCTAGTATTTTGCTTCACTCCTTTTTCCATATGACATAATATGAAAATCTGCACAAACTTCTTTAGATCTTGTAGCAACTATGGCCAGTAATAATTCTTAGTAACAAAAGAAATGGTCTTATCTCTACCAAAGTGTCCAAAAAACCCTCCACTATGCTTCTCCTTGATGAGATTCTCTCTCATAGAACTTTTGGGAATGTAAAATTGACTTCCTCTAAACATCATACCATTTCAATTATGAAATCCAACCACTTTATCCTATCAAGTGTAATAGGTTATGTACAAGCCATCCAAGCTTTACCAAAATTAGGATCCTTTGGATATAAATTCTTGAGTTCCTTGAAACTAACCACCTCAATTTGCATATCTGTAAATATTTCTTCCACTAAGAGCATCTACACCTCTATTATACTTCCCACTCATGTGTTTCAAAATAAATATATAACTCTACAAAAACTCAATGCACCTCAAATTCCTTTGGTTTAATTTTATTTGACTAATCAAACATTGTAAAGTTTGATGATTAGTATAGAAAAAAATTCCTTAGGAAGAAGATAGTGATTATACTTCTTCAATGTCTAAACTATAGCATAAAATTCTTTATCATAAACATAATATTTTCTTTTGGCATCATTCAATTTCTCACTGAAATAAGAAATGGGTCTACCTTCTTGGCTCAAAACAACTCCTATTATAGTACCACTAGCATCATAGTTTTCTTGAAACACCTTATTAAAGTTTGGAGGTGCTAAAAACAAGCTACTCTATAACTTTTAGTTTCAACATATTAAAACTCTTATCTACTCCTATAGTCCACTTAAATTATTTCCTATCCCCTCTAATTGTTTCAATCAAAAGACCACAAATACTGCTAAAACCTTTAATATTAAAAAAATAAATTTAGCTAGTGCATGGAAAGATCTTACCTCAGTCACATTCCTTGGACTAGGTCATTCAAGGATAACATTCACCTTCTCAAGGTTCATTTTCAAACATTTTGTTGATACTACAAATCTCAAGTACACCAACTCTTTAAAAAAATTACACTTCTTTAGATTTATCAGTAGCTATTCTTCCCTTAACTTATCAAACACCTTACAAATATGCATCAAATTCTCCTCCAATGTCTTATAAAAATCAAAATATGATCTAGGTAAATAATGAAAAGCTTACCCATAAAGTCCTTCAATGTCTCATTCATGAGCCTCATGAAAGTGCTCAGTGCATTGGTTAGCTTAAAAGACATGCCCAACCACTCATATAATCTTTGCCTTATTTTGAAGGTAATATTCCACTCATCTCCTTCTCTAATGAAAATATGATGGTACCCACTATTTAGATCTATCTTTGTGAAATAAAAAACTCAACTCAAACATTCCATAATACTATCCAGCCATAGAAAGGAAATCTATACTTAATTGTGATCTTCTTGATAGTCTATGAATATATGCACATCATCCATTCTCCATTCTTCTTTAGTACTAATACTAGTGGTACTATTGGATTTCTTTTAAAATAATTTTGGTGCAGGGGGTGGGGGTGGTGAATCAGTTATCCAATGTCCAAATGTATAAATAAAATTTTTCACAGCTTAGTGAAACAATAAAATATCCATGCATGCATCCTTAAGATTATGCAATCACTAAAACTTATAGGTTACTATTAAATCAACTTGCAGAAATGCAAAACATGAAACATAATGGATTCGTCAACACACTTGACACAACGATTTATGTGAAAATCCAATTTGGGAAAAACCACTAGTAACATGCTAGTCCTTTTCACTCTTTTGAAGTGATGCCCTATGAAAGGCCAACCTTATTAAAGGTTATAATATTCACTATTAAATGTGACCTGGTTAAGGGATTTCAATCACCTTGTTAGAAGTTAGTCTTGTTAGAGGACTTTAGGCCATTCACTTGGAATGCCAACTAGTTAAAAGATTTACAAATGACTGTTAGGTTAACCTTAATCCAAAGGATTTATCATAGATTGATACAATTGTTAGAGAGTAATAGTAGAGTTTTGATCTGATACAACTTACAACTTCTCTTGTAGATTAGAGATCTCTGTTCAGTCCTTAATTCTACTTGGCCTTCATACTTTGCAGCTCTGATAGCTTGTTCATCCTTCAAGCATTCATCTCCTTAAGCCTTCTTGTAGTGCCTCTCCCATTTGACTTTTGTAAGTCATTTTAATGGATGCAACCTTGTTGATCTTTTGTTGTGATGGATCATGATTGTGACGATGAGTGGTCTACACTATTGAGGTGTTTGGATTTATGTTTCTATATCAGTTACTTTGATTATTCTTATGGCTGATTTATAAGATTATGATGTGATTTTTGGTTCATTGACATTTGTGCCAGTGGCTACCAGGATTGATGTGGTATCATGAGGTTTTTTTGTGATTACCTTGAGATGTGTGCAAAGATTGTACTGTGTACTATTACCATGCTACACTGGACAAGGTTCCTGTAGCAGTGGGTAGTCATGTTTATGATTGTGTTCACTTATATGTTTTAAGTCCCTTTTTAATGTTGTTTAAACAATCATTATTAAATGCTTAAGTAATTAAAAATGGATTGTTCATGTTGGATTATTTGGTTATGTGTTGCGGATATTTACCATGTTATATTTTGATCTGAGAGATATCTGTTACTTATGTGATGTTTTACATTTGAGAAGACCTAAGGGTCAGATGTTATACTTTGATTTCAGTATCATAGATTTTAGACTACTATGTTGTTTAGTTGATCATATTGCATGACGATGCCATTTTGAGATGACAGTGTGTTTTCTGATGATATCTGATTATCTGGCATTTGTACATACCTCTGATTATGTTAGGTGATGGATTTAATGCTATGGTTATTTACTTCATTCCTACGTTGTTATGCTTTATGCGAACATGAGTGATGTAAATAGATTATTTTAATATAATTAAATAAATGGTTAAATTAGGTGATTTAATGCATTTATTACTTCAGCTATGTTATTATATGAAATTGTACTTGATCATGTTGTTTAGTGTGTAGGATTTATATCACTGGCAGTGGCACATGGAGTTAGTGATTCAACCATTCATATTTTACTAATGTCATCCTTGTATGGTCAACATATCCTTATTTTAATTATTTAATTAAACCATTTGGTGATTATTAAATCCAAACTCATTTACATTATATGATTATACCAATAAGCATGTCTGTGCATCTAGAAGTTTGCATTGTCACGAAAGTTGTTAAGGAAATTTATGTGTTTTTGGGTCTTTGAGCTTTTTGTTGGTGTTTTAAAAAAGTACTAAAACTACTAAGCGACAAAATGCTTAATACCAGAATGACAGTACATACATAATCTAAAGACTAGCCTATTCTTATTAACAATTGCATACGTAAGGTATTTGGAACCAACTTCAACAAAACCACAGATGGTTTTCTACTCTTTTGGCTTTGCAAAACTAGGGTGGGTGTACCCAGGGATGGTTTAAAACTGAAACAACTGTATGAGGATTATTCTTAGTTTCATTCTGATTCTCATTTCAAGATCCTCAAACATATACATAATTCTTACTAACTTGGTAAACACATCCCATAAAAAAATATGGCCAAGAATTCTTCTATAGATCTGCAGATCTTTTTGACAACAATGGCTAACTAAAGCTAAAACATTCCTTGCAGACAAGTGCTGGCCAACTTTGAAAATCTACAGGAAATAAAAGTAAAATTTGATTTGATGATGCATTTGAAAAACCATTTGTAATATATTTCTCCTTCAACTAAAATAACCTGATCAATGCCTAATCCATTGGGGTTCAAAGTCTATAGCAAATTCTTAGATCTATTTTGTTGCCTTACAACAAATTCTATCAGCAATTCTTATCTGAACTTATCATTCAAAATCCTTTTCAATACTTAAGAAATCTCATCACATTCATCAAAGCCTTTATTTAATCCATTGAATTAACAACAATGATAAATGGATATAAAACCCAACTAGATTGCATTCAATTGCACAAGCTTTTACTCATACGACATCAAGGTAGCTAAGTATTTAAAAGGAGAGAAAATTAAGAAAGAAATGATATGGGGACAGTTCATAATTTGTATTCATTTCCTTTGAAAATGGTATATCCTTTACATTACACTCAGAATGGCCTTCAAAAAGAAATACAGCTCATTCTATATTCATGTATTCTCAGAGAATTGACAGAAAAATACATTACAAACTTACTTTCAAAATTTGGACCAAAAACCAGAATAAGCATAATACTTAGAAGAAATAGAATTTGGACCATTCTTTAGCCTTGGAATCTCACTTAAATAGTATGAGATGCAACAAGCTTTGGGCTAAATAAAGTGACAAGTTTCTTCTAAAGGATACTGACAAATGTCTGTCATAAAAGATAAAAACAAATAACATAAAAGCTAATACATCGAACAATCCTTGGTGGGTCCCTTTCTATTATGCTTCTCAATTGTTGAAACAAGAAGATAAGATCTGATTCTTCAATTATTCTTCATCCTCAGAGTAAATAGCCATGAGGTTTGAAAGTGATGTATCATCTTTAGTTACCTGTAAATTTATTTCAACCTGGGGATTTTCCATGTCCTCATTATTAACTATGAGGGTGACTTTTACTTTTACATTTTCCTCCTCATCATCTTCTGACATTTGTTCTAGAAACTAATTTTTCCATTTATTAAAAGCATCATCATCTGGCCAATCAAAACTTAGAGCTTCTCTTTGTATCATTATTAAAGAATTTGCACTTTCTTCTAAATCATCAAATTCTTTTCTCATAGCAGTATAAAATCACTATATTTTTACTAGCTCTTCATTTGTCTTTGCCCAGAACTAGTGGCTAGTTTCACTCATGATGTTTATTATTCTTTCATTAAATAACTCATCCATCTCCCTTTTCCACTTTTCTTTTTCTTTTATTGTATCAACAGATTCTAAAGCACAAGGAAATAGGGTGAATTTTCCAGCAATATATTGGGAAAAACAGAGTGTTAATCTTCTCTATAAAGAATCTCTTTCATCATCAAAATTCTCTAGCTTATTTAATAAATCAAAAATCTTCTCAACTTGATGATAAGGCATTTGGACTACAGATATACATATGATTGTAATATCATTATTTCTCTCCCTCCATTTCTGTGCAAGAAGAGTCAGTTTATCCTTATCTATGTTCAACTCATTCATGAGGGTTTCAATTCTTGTCAATTAATCAAAAAAGGTTGACCATTGTATTTTATCCCTCAAATATATCACACCCTATTTTAATTTCTCTTCATATTGATTTCTAAATTCTATCTGCAACTCATGCAATTTTGTTTTTTCCTCTTCAAAGTCCTCTATAGTATAGAATTGGGGAGTTTCAGGGGTGTCAGGTATTTCAATAATAGGGGTTGATCCAGATCCAACCAATGGCTGTGAAGGGTATGCAATTGTAGGTGCACTGGATTCTCCCATTTTTCTTTTCCCAAGTATCCTCTCCATTTGAGACATTTTATTTTCAAGTGATTGTATCTGTATACCCCTTTCCTCATATGCTTTCAAAACTTCTTCAAACCTAGCATTGAGTTGGGCAAACTTATCTTCTTCTTGTCCAGATACAACACTACCCAATTTTAGCATTTTTGAAGCCATTCCCATTACTTGTTTACTAGTTACCTCACCATCCCTGTATACTATCAATGTACTAGTATGTTCTGCAGTGGGAAACTCATGCATCCTGGTACTTTCTCTCTTATCTATGGACCAAAAAACAAGGGCTTGGTGGTCATCACTAAATTTGACCCCTCTATGAGCCTGTAGTACTTCTTCAACGGTTGTTAGTTGAACATCCTTCTACTTTCTTACTAAATAAAAAACTATAGCATTTGCTATATCCCATTTTGGCAGAAGGAGGACTCCTGATTGTCTAACTATTTGCCTTCCAGCTTCAGGAGTGAACTGGGCAAAATCACTCAAAAACTTTGATTTTACCTCTTCCTTGATAACCGAGTCAGATTTATTTGGTTTCTCAGAGTTGATCTTCTCACAGGCTTTCTCAAAATTCTTTATATTTAATCTCCATAAAAACTGAGCAAAAGCCCTAGATCTTACAAAATTTTCATCATTAATAAATCTTTCAGAAGACTGGGCAACAATTGTGTCAATTTCCTTACCTTGGTAATCAGTAATGGTTAGGTCCAAGCAACGTGTAGGAGGTTCTTGTGGCTCTCCAATATCCAGGTCTGTAGAAATGACAATCACATCCCCTTCTCCTACCATTTGTCTAAGCTTTTCCTTTAGAGATGCTTCATCATCTATCTGGATTGGAGACTGGCTTGGGGAGTATTGTTCTTTTTGAGAAGAAGAAGACCCCTGCTCTAATTTTCGTCTTTTTAGAGAGCTGGCTGCAGATAGACTTCTTGACCTTGGCTCCTTATGAGGGGCTACCTATTGCACACTTTGAACCATGACATAACCTACCCTTTTCCACAATGTATATTGGCCAGGAGTTACCACATTTCTACCACTCATTCTTCTTTGTATTTTTGCTGCCTTGTCTGGGTGTGTCTTAATAAATATATATTTCTTTTCATTCATAGTCTGAATTATTATAGCAAAATTATTCATTAATGCCTGTATTTTATCTCCCCAGTATTTCTTATCTTTCAATGGGTCGTACTGGGGGTCAAAAGCATTAATGAATTCTAGGTTTTTACTGAAAACTATCCATTTCTCTTTCCTTAATTCTTGCTCCTGCAATGTGAAAATATTTCTGATTATATCTTCCGGATAGTAAACCTGATGTACCATATGGGAAAATCTCACCCTTTCTCTTAATAGATCATAGAATCCTTCAGGGTCAATGAATCTGGTGTGAGATCCTGCCATGTTATATTTATTCAAAATCAAATTTAAATGCTTCCACCCCTTTTTAACAAAAATAAAATCATGCACTACAGTAACCATTGGAAAGAAAGTGCCCTTCTTGACCAATTCCCTCTCATCTATAGTACCTATCTGCCATAAGAGCTTGGCTATCCCTATCTTCAAAGGTACATGAAAAGGTAAAACATGAGGTTTTCGAAATAAACCATAAACTCTTATTACTGTTGAAACATTGTAGGGAATTATATCCCCCCAGTTGTGACTGATAAGTAGCCCTTTAGCATGGTCCTTGGGTCTGACCAATTCTAATAATGCTTGTGGGATTCTAGGGCTATCTTCTCTTAAAAGCAGTCTAAGCTTTGATGCAAAATACCTGTCAAATCTTACATAACTAGCATCAGTGGCCTCTAAAGTCATATCCACACTCCATAACTACACTGGATTCCTTTCTCCATCCTTTGTTGTTTCTAACTCCATACCCTTGGAGAAGAAAGTATATCCTTTGTATAAACATACATGCATCATCAATGAATACCAACAGAATGGTTTGTTTACTTTCCCCTTTGCTATTCCAACCAGACCGTTGTGAATCTCTTTTGCTAGGAAACTGGCAAAATCCAGAATGGTACTCATTCCAAATTGAAGGGTTTGAGCAATTATAAGGACCACAGAACCTGGAATTTGATCACCCTCATCTATCCCCAAGATCTTGCAAAGAGAAAAAAATAATTCTTGAGCTCTCAGATTGAAATATCTTCTTAACAATGGCTCTGGGGTACTGGCTATGATCACAGGAAAATTACCAACCCTAGCAACATGCTCCTATAGTGGCCCTGTTCTCAAGTACACTCATTGTGCATCATATCTAGCTTGCAAATCATCCAGATCAATGATTTGATGCACAACGTGGTTAGGGTTTAGGTTGAAAACCTCACTGAACAGTTCAGGGCAAACCCTAAAAAGGTTGACCCCTGAATGATTTTTTACCCACCCTGTGATAGGGTCATACTTCTTTGCTAGGTCCATCAATAAATCACTATCAAAGAAGACACTGGGGACTACTAATTTTCCAATGTCAAATTCCCATATATTTCTCATAGGAGTGTCCAGTTTTAGCTCTGAAAACCATTTCTTAAACAACTTCAAACCTTCCATGGAAACCTGGGCATCTCTTATCCAATTAGCTTTGTCATAAAATCCTTTTGCCACAACTAATCTAAGGTTTTTTGGAATGAGTTCCCTTCCCTTAGTTATTTCATGCACCGATAAGGGGAATTGTTCGAGAAAATCATCATGCATTGAACATTTTAGATAATCTTTTTATCCAGTAAACTCTTTTTGAGGTAGCATTTTTAATGAAACTTTGGAAAATTCACAACAGTGGATGCTTCAAATTTTACTCAGAAAGTTACAAAGCACTTACCTGCCAGAAATTGCACTTCTACACTAAATGATGTCTTCTGCAATTTTATTGGAGTATTAACCGAGAAATTTCGTGCCTTAGCTCTGAAATCTTGAATGCCCTTTTCTTTCTGTGCTTTGGTGATTCATTAATGGTGAAATCGTGGGTTCTTTTTATGAATTAAAACTGCACACACCAGGTTTGGATCACATTTACTCTCAGTAACCATTGCCCACAATTTGCACTCAAATTTGAATCCCATCCGTAGATTTTATCAGATCACACGGTCCTGATTTAAAAATAACAAGCTTTACAGTATTTTTAGAAAAATGCTACGTGTCACCATTGCGCTTCCCTGCATTACTTAAAAACCTACATCTTCATAATGCGGGGATGTGCCAACCATCGATCAAGACAAGATCTATGATCGAAATAATCCATTTTGTATTAATGACCAGCTAGCTGTACTGACCAATAGGAAACTGCCATATTAGCTCATACTGTCTAACAACACTTCACGCTAGCAGATACTGTATCTTCTTCTGAGCAAGCAAGTGTTTGATGTCATCACAGACACGTGTCACAAATGTGCTTCCCCGCATTACTTAAAAACTTGAATCTTTATTATGCAGGGATGCGCCAACTGTTGATCAAGATAGGATCAATGGTGATACTGCTTGGTAAGTAATCTTCATAGCTCTGCCAATGAATCCACCAATGATATTGAAAAAAAACAAAACATGTGCAAAATTACTGACAAAGCTGACATACAAGAGCTTTTGCGGCATACTGGAACTCATAAAACATCAGGGGCTACATGTCGCAAATGCACTTCTCCGCATTGCTTAAAGACCTACAACTCTATAATGTGGGGATGCACTGACCCTTGATCTCTGATAGATCAACGGTGACTGAAAAACACTTCAACTTGGCATCCTTTCAAATGGAAAATTGCAATTAAAGGTAAAAGAAAGGTTTAGCAAAGGCATTTTGACATAAATAAAAAAATTAGGATAAAAAGCCCCGCCAAAAATCTTGAAGAAAATACCTTTTTCAAAAATTTGAAAACGAGGGCGCCACAAAACAAAGGCATAACTAATTTTTTACCCAAATATCAAAAATTTTCTATACTATGAAAAATCACACCAACAGTGGCTCTGTTTGGGGATGATAGAATACCTGAGTCTATGCAAGAATTTAGAATCTTTGGGAGAGTAGACCACATATTTGGTAAGATGACAACTTCATCAGAAAGCTCAAAGCAACACACAAAAACAAGGAACCGGACTGCACAAGGATATTTACAAGGATTTACAGAAAAACAAAATGATAGGAAACCCTAAAACTATTGTTCATGGAAGAAAAAAAGTATTTTTCAAGAAAAATACCTCTTCAAGAACTTTCCATGAATTGGCAATTCAAGAATATTGTCAAATATATCTTTGAGTATATAAGAATCTTCACCCCAAGTATTTTCAATGAGATATGGGCCTAACCAAATAGGATCACTTTTGCCATATTTTCCTTTATCTTCAATTTTGGCATTCCACATTAAAATGAAATCTCCATTTTCAAATTTCCTGCTTACAGTTCTTTTATCATAGAGTGTCTTGACTTGCAATTGCAACTTTTGGTTCCTTAAAGATGCTTCTCTTCTGGTTTTAGTCAGTCCTACCAATTCATCCATTCTTTCTTGCATTTCATCTGTAGTATCTTCATTATATAACTGGATGTAATTGTATAGTCCCATCAAGTTGTTTTGAGGCATTTTGGCTTGAATCCCATGCACTAAATTATATAACTGGATGTAATTGTATAGTCCCATACACTAAATCAAATGGAGGTACACCAATTGCTTTCTATACAGTTACTCTATTAGCCCATATTGCCAACTATAACTTGGAATCCCATGCCTTTTTATTATCATCCAAGGTTCTCTTAATGACCTTCAACAAGCTCTTATTTGTGGACTCAGCTTGCCCATTCCCTTGTGGATGATATGGAGCAGATGATGACCTTGTCATTCCATATTTATCACAAAACTTAATGAACTCCTCAGATCTGAAGCACATAGCATTATCTGTTACAATTCTCTATTGACATCCAAATCTAGAAATAATATTATTCAACAGGAAATTATTTACCACTTTACTTGTTGCATTTCTTGTAGGGATAGCCTCTAACCATTTTGTAAAGTAGTCAGTAGCAACCAGAATCCAAGAATAGCTAGTGCTAGACTTGGGGAAAATCTCTCCTATGAAGTCCAGACCCCATTGTTGAAAAGGTGGTTGAATCTCAACTGGCTTCAATGGAGTATTTCCTGAGAACTTCAGCTTTCCAGCAAACCTCTGACAAGGATCACATTTCCTAACGATAACTTGAGCATCCTTGAAAAGAGAAGGCCACCAAAATCCAGCCCTCATTATCTTATGTGCAGTAGTTTTGGCCATATAGTGCCCCCCACACACTCCAGCATGCATTTCTTTCAAAACCTCTTTTGCCTTTTCTTTATCAACACATTTCAACAGAACTCCCTCAAAATTTCTCCACCATAGATTATTTTGGACAATTATATACCTGATGGCTTGCAATTTAGTATTCCTCTTTTCATTGTCAGGCAAATGGGGAGGAGCTTCCATATGTTGCAAGTAATATATGACATTGGTGTACCAATCACATTGGTCCATGTCACATAAGTCAGCTCTGAGATCATCATTTACCAGATTTATCTGATTAGCTTCTAGATTAGTTTCAGCCATGAGTTTGGCCAAACCTTGACCTCTTACTAACTTTGTTATTTGTATATCAATGTTAAATTCCTGGATTCTATTGATCCATCTACACCTCCTGCCTGATACTTCTTGTTGAGAGAATATATCTTTGACTGTAGCACTAGGTATAAAAGCGATAATAGTAGCACCTACCAAGTAACTTTTGAAAGATTTTATAGCCTTTACCAAAGCATATGCTTGCTTTTCATTTATTTCATATTTCAGCTCAGCAGGTTGCAATGACTTACTGAAAAAGGCAATAGGCTACTCATATCCTTCTTGATTTTTCTGTAATAAGACTGCAGCTATAGTATGGAATGATGCAAAAGAGAAAATATGCATGAGTTTTGCATAATCTGGAGTCGTCAACACTAGAGCATTCTTTATTGCAATTTTTATATCTTGGAATGCTTGTGAAGGTTCACCATTCCAATCTATAATAGCTCCCTTCTTGAGCATCTTTGAGATGGGTCTACTGAGTTCAGCAAAATTGGTAACAAATCTCCTCAGGAAATTGACTTGGCCAAAAAAGGATTGAATTCCTTTCACATTTTTTGGTTTGGCGACTTTGTCAATAGCTACTACCCTTTCAGGATCTATTTTTACCCCATCCTTAGACACTATGTGTCCTAATAATTTTCCTTCTATGACCCCGAATGTGCATTTCTTTGGGTTTAAAGATACTCCATATTCCAAGGCTTTTATAAAGATTTTTTCCAAATGTTTGCAGTGATCTTCAGCCTTATTAGAATACACTATAAGATCATCCTAGTACACAACCATAAATTTGTCAATATACTCATGAAATGCTACATCCATGGCTCTTTGGAAGGTAGCTCCTGCATTAATCAAGCCAAAAGGCATCCTCACATACACATATGTTCCCCAAGGGGTTGTGAAGGCTGTCTTGAACTGTTCACTTTCTTTTACTAGAACTTGATTATATCCAGAGAAACCATCCATCATTGACATCAATTCAGAGCCAGTCACTTGCTGTAACATGGCTTCCATATTAGGTAAGCCATAATTGTCTTTCAGAGATGCAATGTTTAAATTTCTAAAATCAACACAAAGCCTAATATCTCCATTTTTCTTCCTGACAGGAATCGAGTTTAAAACCCAAGCGGAATGCCTGATCGGTTTGATTATCCCACCATCTCTCAGTTTTGTCAGTTCTTCTTGCATTTTTGGGGCAAGGGTAGGATTGATTGATCTCTATTTTTGCCTAAAAGGTCTTATATTTCCTTCAATGGTATGAAATGCAGGAAAAGATCCTCCCTGTAAGCCTTAAGGTCATCATATGACCAAGCAAAAACATGTCTGTATTTTCTAAGTAGGTCAATCAATGTTTTCCTAATTTCAACAGGCAGATTTTGGCCAATATAAACCCTTTTAGGAATTTCATCAGTACCCAAGTTTATTTCTTCTAACTCCTAGGGTTTGGGGTTGTTTACTCTTGATTTTACTCTGTCTTGGCTATCAAAAATATTTTCCAAGACTACTAACCCCTTCAACATCTTATTTGTTTTCAATTGCATTATTTCTTGACCAAAAATGGTTTCCTTCCCATTTATGGTTTCAATCAGTCCACCGTAATCCATCTCCTGACCGTGGTACTTGTCTTCATTTAACAAAAAATTTGTAATATCTTTGTCATCTTCAAAAACCTGCCAATTTTCAATGTTGTTAGGTATGGAAGGTCTATTTTGCACCTCAATCTGGGAGATTCCTGCAAATGATATTTCTTTTGGCTTGATTGCTACATTTGCCAATAGATCAACCATCTTGTTTTGGGTCCTATCTCTCCATGAGATCCCAAATGCATCAAAGAATTCTATCTGATCCCAAACTGCATTTCTATATTGTTTCAATCTCCTATTTTTGGATGAGTAGGTTCCTTTGATCTGAGAGATAATTAGTTCAGAATCCCCTATGACACATAATTTCTTAATTTTATGATGTATGGCAACTTTGAGTCCTAACAACAATGCTTCATATTCTGCAATATTATTAGTGTAGGAAAATTTCAAGGTGAATGAATACCTAAAAGTGTTATTTTTAGGGGACACAAAGACTACACCTGCCCCTGCACCCTCTTTAGAACTAGCCCCATCAAAGAACATTGTCCATAATTTTGGTGAATTCATGCAACATTCAACTTCATTTTTGATGATAGCAGGTAAATTTTCAACTTCCTAAATAATTAATTCAGCCCTAAAAGCATTAATCCCAGTATCTAGGAAACAAGTGGTATCTTTGTCAATTTCTTCACCTAAGATGTAGTTAACCCTTGATTCCCTATTTACCCTGACGGCTTTGTCCCCTATATGAAAAGTGGCATAAGTAAGATCACATTTTAGGTTTCCCCCCATGGCAACACTCCATTTTTTGGAGAGTAACATTTCGTAGTGTGGAGGTATATGTACCACAAGGACAGACATGGTTAATTCTACTTTAGGATATGCAGCCAGTTTGAATGGTAAGGCATTTATAGTACCTATGACTGAGACTTCCCTAGCATCCATCCCTCTGCATCTGCCCTGCTTGGTATCCACCTTCAATCCTAAGGCTTCCATTACTTTGAAAGGAATTATAGTGTTGGAAGCTCCTGAGTCTATCATGCAATTTTTTAAGGTCTTCCCCTTTATGATTAGACTGAGAAAAAAAGGATCAATATCTTCTATGAATGCCACTAAGGAATCAGCTAGAAACATTTAAGGAATCTGGGATATGATACCGCTGTCCTCTATTACTAATGGGGTCTTCTGGGACATAGTTTGATCTACAATAATATTATTGTTTGCTATTCCACCCAACCATGAAAAAGCCTTATTCTTATGCTCTTCAATTCTAAAAAGTTCAGACAAGGGCACTTTTATAGTAATTTGAGATAACATGGATATCATATCAACAGATTCAACCATAGTAAGTTTTACAATAGTACCTAGAATCAGAGTCTTTTGAGTAGTAGGCACCACATTTTGCTTGATAACATTCGGTTCTGACTTCTTTGGTTGCACAACTAGTTTTTTTGCTTCACTTATCTAAAATTGAACCTTCTTCTTTGGTTCCCATTTATTACCCTTGTTCTCCTTGATTTTAGGCACATCTACATTGACTTTCTTGTCTTGATCATTCATCTTATGAGTGATGTCTTTGATGAATACACTAGATGGCCTTCCTGCATCATTATTTATTGCTCTATTTCTCAAATTATAATTACTATGGACTTGTGAAATCATTTTGGCTGTAATTCTATCAATTTCCTCCTTGGAGGGCATTCTTAAACTTGTGAGACCTACATTAGAAAATGTACTGCATACCTTATCTGTATCATACCCTTTATCATCTGAAAACACTTGCTAATGATGTAGCTGGTAAGCAATTCTCTAGCTAGTAATATCATTTTTAGGCTCTTCTAAATCAGAATCTATCAAATCAACACACATACTCACCATATTGCAGCTTATATCGTCATGGTTTTTCTCTTCAGTTTCTTCTTCAGCTTGCACTCCTTGAGCTTGGGCAAATGACTGAGCAACAACACAATAATCAATAGAATGAGGTGATTGGCATATAATGCACCATGGTACATCATCATTCATATTTACAGTGTTCCTTTGCAGGGGGTCTGGAGTACCCTTATCCTTCACATTTTGGGTCTAGTTGGGAACTGGTTTACCATCTTTCCACTGAGTGGTGTAAGGGTAATTTTGCAACCTAGGCTACCTATTGAAATTGTTGTTATTCACAAGGGTCTTTCAACAACATTTGGCTTATTGAAACTAGTGGGATTCATCTTCTTGAGCATTTCTAAAACCTAGCCTATAGTAGGTTCTTTGGGCTTTTTTCCTATAGGAGTTTTGTCACCCTCCCTTTTATTATTGTTTTTAGGATTAAAAAGCTTAGGATCATCCCTCCTACCTAGTTTTCCAGATGCCTTTCTATTAATCTCTATATTCACTGCAACTCTATAGGCATCTCTTAAAGTTTTAGGATCTTTATCCCTCAATTGATAAGCCATTTTGCTATCAAAAGCATTGAAATAGGTTGTGAGATAGACGTCTTCATTTAACCTCATAAATTGAAAAAGTTTGTACATACCTTTTTGGAATCTCACATTGAAATCAAATGTGGATTCATTTGGATTCTTCTTGATATTGTTGAACTCGTTCAACATGAATCCTGCATTAGTATTGTCCCCATATTGCTCCTTGAACAATTTCTCCAAATCACTCCATGAGGTAATACTATCATCAGGCAACCTCCTAAACCAATCCCTTGCATCCTCTATTAGCGAATGCACAAATAATTTCATTACCATATCTTCATGTTCAACTTCATAATCATTCAACATGTCAATGAAAATCCTCAAATGTTCTTCACCAGTAACAACATTATTTCTAGAAAACTTAACCACTTTATCCCTTAAATCAAATGATATGGGATGGGGGGCACTAGGAATACCAACAAATGATATCTGTCTATACTTTTCTAGGTATATAGGTTTCTTCTGGAAACCAGGAACATTTGAGGTACTAGCTATATTAGCTTGACTCAAGGGAGCAGCTTGGGATTGTTGTGGTGGGACAAATGGGACTTGGGTGCCAATAGTGGAAGATGAGGTAGGAGCAGATTGGGGTATTCCCTGAGTTGAAATTGTGGGAGCACTAACTAGTGCAGGATTTGTAGGTGGGATAGACAAATTGGGCCATGAAGCCAATGCGGAATTAGACTTTACGAATTGGATTTTCCTTCTAGTTTCTGCAGCTTGAGCTTCATTCTCAACCTTCTCAAGTTCTTTTGCAAGATCTTCCCTCTCTTTTCGAGCCTTCTCAAGATCTAGATCTAATTTTGACATGGAGGGTTGTATAGGTTTTCTTGGTATAGCTTGAGGCTCATTTATTTGGATTCCTATAGCCTTGCCTTTCCCTTTATCTAGAGCTTTTTTAGTGGGCTCTATAGGATCAACTTGAACAGGTTTATAGGCTTGAACTTGAGCAATAACTGGTTCTTGCCTTTGATTTAGGCATTTCTCTTGTTCTTGAACTTTAGCTCTCAGATTATCAACATCTCCAAAAACATCCTTATGGAGAGTTGTGGTATTCTCTTCTAATTTTTTATTTTGCTCTTTCAAAGCAGCCATCCTTCTTAGCAGAGCATCTCTTTCTATTATGGCATCCAAGGTGGCTTGCTCCTTCTCTTTTTCAAGACGAACGCATTTAGCTTCTTCCTCAGCAATCCATTTCTTCAAAAATTCTATTTTAGAGTGCACTTCTTTAGGATCTGTAGAAGTTGCCTCGAAATCAGCAGGGTCATCCAGATCTATAAGGTTTGGTTCTACATATGGGGCTACTCTGGGATTAAAAGGATTATCAGATGAACTCCTAAATCCTAGCCTATAATTCATATCTGCTACAGGATCTGGTCTTAATGAAGCAATTCCCATAGTAGACATGTCCTTGTCTTGAAAAACTCTCTCATCTGGTAATGGGGTACTGAAAATGCCTCCTAAGAGTCTTGTAGTGTCGGATTCAAAACTAAGTGAAGATGACTCTCTTCCTATTACTGGTTGATAATGGGAATTGACGGATGCATTACCTCTAGGTTTCCAAGTGGGATTTGGATCTGTCTTTTTCTTATTTTGGTTCTTCCTACCACCTTGGGGTAAATCAGTATACATTGATACATCGGGATTGGCTCTCATGTAAGCTCTTGTGTTTTTTCTCTTGTCATCCATATTCACCTTTTTGTTACAATAAGCACTAGCTTCAAAACCTTGACTGAGTCGCCACCCTATTTTGGGAAAATATATAATGACACTTTTTCTGAGTGAAGGAAAACAATACACAAGTAGGAACAAAAATATGTGGCACAGATAGACCAATCACTGATGTCGTAAGACTGCAACTCTTGCTTGTTAGATAAGACACTTGGATAGGCTGGATATGTCAGTGTATAACAATGGTACTTGGGCTCTATCTTTTTTAAATTCTCAAGGTTTGACACTAAAAGATTACCTTATAACCACGGGCAAAACATAGATCACATGACACACACGTACACAGTAGGACCAAAGAAATTGCAATACTTTTCACAGATGTGTTGGACAACTCCCCAGTAGAGTCACCATTTTGTTGGTGACTCAGATGGGAAAAACCCAACTGAGGGTAGCACTAAAATTTTCAATGAACATCAGAGATTCTTGTCCTTTCAACAAAATGGATTGCCATCTTATCTCCCCAGCAGAGTCGCCATTTTGTTGGTGTTTTAAAAAAGTACTCAAACTACTAAGCGACAAAATGCTTAATACCAGAATGACAGTACATACACAATCTAAAGACTAGCCTATTCTTATTAACAATTGCATATGTAAGGTATTTGGACCCAACTTCAACAAAACCACAGATGGGTTCCTACTCTTTTGGCTCTACAAAACCAGGGTGGGTGTACCCAGGGATGGTTCAAAACTGAAACAACTATATGAGGATTATTCTTAGTTTCATTTTGATTCTCATTTCAAGATCCTCAAACATATACATAATTCTTACTAACTTGGTAAACACATCCCATAAAATAGATATGGCCAAGAAATCTTCTATAGATCTGCAGATGTTTTTGACAAAAATGGCTAACTGAAGCTAAAACATTCCTTGTAGACAAGTGCTGGCCAACTTTGAAAATCTACAGGAAATAAAAGTAAAATTTGATTTGATGATGCATTTGAAAAACCATTTGTAATATATTTCTCCTTTAGCTGAAATAACTTGATCAGTGCCTAATCCATTGGGGTTCAGAGTCTATAGCAAATTCTTAGATCTATTTTGTTGCCTTACAACAAATTCTATCAGCAATTCTTATTTGAAATTATCATTCAAAATCCTTTTCAATACTTAAGAAATTTCATCACATTCATCAAAGCCTTTATTTAATCCATTGAATTAACAAAAATGATAAATGGATATACAACCCAACTAGATTGCATTCAATTGCACAAGCTTTTACTCATACGACATCAAGGTAGCTAAGTATTTAAAAGGAGAGAAAATTAAGAAAGAAATGATATGGGGACAGTTCATAATTTGTATTCATTTCCTTTGAAAATGGTATATCCTTTACAGTAGACTTAGAATGGCCTTCAGAAAGAAACACAACTCATTCTATATTCATGTATTCTCAGAGAATTGACAGAAAAATACATTACAAACTTACTTTCAAAATTTGGACCAAAAACCAGACTAAGCACAATACTTAGAAGAAATAGAATTCGAACCATTCTTTAGCCTTGGAATCTCACTTAAATAGTGTGAGATGCAACAAGCTTCGGGCTAAATAAAGTGACAAGTGTCTTCTAAAGGATACTGACAAATGTCTATCATAAAAGACAAAATCAAATAACAGAAAAGCTAATACATCGAACAATCCTTGGTGGGTCCCTTTTTGTTATATTTCTCAGTTGTTGAAACAAGAAGATAAGATCTGATTCTTCAATTATTCTTCATCCTCAGAGTAAATGGCCATGAGGTTTGAAAGTGATGTATCATCTTTAGTTACCTGTAAATTTATTTCAACCTGGGGATTTTCCATGTCCTCATTATTAACTACGAGGGTGACTTTTACTTTTACATTTTCCTCCGCATCATCTTCTGACATTTGTTCTAGAAACTGATTTTTCCATTTATTAAAAACATCATCATCTGGCCAATCAAAACTTAGAGCTTCTCTTTGTATCATTATTAAAAAATTTGCACTTTCTTCTAAATCATCAAATTCTTTTCTCATAGCAGTATAAAATAACTGTATTTTTACTAGCTCTTCATTTGTCTTTGCCCAGAACCAGTGGCTAGTTTCACTTATGATGTTTATTATTCTTTCATTGAATAACTCATCGATCTCCCTTTTCCACTTTTCTTTTTCTTTTATTGTATCAACAGATTCTAAAGCACAAAGAAATAGGGTGAATTTTTCAGAAATATATTGGGAAAAACAGAGTGTTAATCTTCTCTGTAAAGAATCTCTTTCATCATCAAAATTCTCTAGCTTATTTAATAAATCAAAAATCTTCTCAACTTGATGATAAGGCATTTGGATTGCAGATATACATATGATTGTAATATCATTATTTCTCTCCCTCCATTTCTGTGCAAGAAGAGTCAGCTTATCCTTATCTCTGTTCAACTCATCCATGAGGGTTGCAATTCTTGTCAATTGATCAAAAAAGGTTGACCATTGTATTTTATCCCTCAAACATATCACACCCTGTTTTAATTTCTCTTCATATTGATTTCTCAATTCTATCTGCAACTCATGCAATTTTGTTTTTTCCTCTTCAAAGTTCTCTGTAGTATAGAATTGGGGCCTTTCAGGGGTGTCAGGTATTTCAATAATAGGGGTTGATCCAGATCCAACCAATGGCTGTGAAGGGTATGCAATTGTAGGTGCACTGGATTCTCCCTTTTTTCTTTTCCCAAGTATCCTCTCCATTTGAGACATTTTGTTTTCCAGTGATTGTATCTGTATACCCCTTTCCTCATATTCTTTCAAAACTTCTTCAAACCTAGCATTGAGTTGGGCAAACTTATCTTCTTCTTGTCCAGATACAACACCACCCAATTTTAGCATTTTTGAAGCCATTCCCATTACTTGTTTACTACTTACCTCACCAAATCTATATACTGTCAATGTACCATTATGTTCTGCAATGGGAAACTCATGCATCCTGGTACTTTCTCTCTTATCTATGGACCACAAAACAAGGGCTTGGTGGTCATCACTAAATTTGACCCCTCTATGAGCCTGTAGTACTTCTTCAGCGGTTGTTAGTTGAACATCCTTCTGCTTTCTTACTGAATAAAAAACAATAGCATTTGCTATATCCCATTCTGGTAGAAGGAGGACTCCTGATTGTCTAACTATTTGCCTTCCAGCTTCAGGAGTGAACCAGGCAAAATCACTCAAAAACTTTGATTTTACCTCTTCCTTGATAACTGTGTCAAATTTATTTGGTTGCTCAACCTAGATCTTCTCACAGGATTTCTCAAAATTCTTTATATTTAATCTCCATAAAAACTGAGAAAAAGCCCTAGATCTTACAAAATTTTCATCATTAATAAATCTTTTAGAAGCCTGGGCAACAATTGTGTCAATTTCCTTACTTTGGTAATCAGCAATGGTCAGGTCCAAGGAAGGTGTAGGAGGTTCTTGTGGCTCTCCAATATCCAGGTCTGTAGAAATGACAATCACATCCCCTTCTCCTCCCATTTGTCTAAGCTGTTCCTTTAGAGATGCTTCATCATCTATCTAGATTGGAGACTGGCTTGGGGAGTATTGTTCTTTTTGAGAAGAAGAAGACCCCTGCTCTAATTTTTGTCTTTTTGGAGAGCTGGCTGCAGATAGACTTCTTGACCTTGGCTCCTTATGAGGGGGTACCTGTTGCACACTTTGAACCATGACATAACCTGCCCTTTTCTGCAATGTATATTGGCCAGGAGTTAGCACATTTCTACCACTCATTTTTCTTTGTATTTTTGCTGCCTTGTCTGGGTGTGTCTTAATAAATATATCATTCTTTTCATTCATAGTTTGAATTATTATAGCAAAATTATCCATTAATGCCTGTATTTTATCTCCCTAGTATTTCTTATCTTTCAATGGGTCGTACTGGGGGTCAAAAGCATTAATGAATTCTAGGTTTTTATTGAAAACTATCCATTTCTCTTTCCTTAATTCTTGCTCCTGCAATGTGAAAATATTTCTGATTATATCTTCCAAATAGTAAACCTGATGTACCATATGGGAAGCTCTCACCCATTCTCTATGTAGATCACAAAATCCTTCAGGGTCAATGAATCTTGCGTGAGATTCTGCCATGTTATATTTATTCAAAAACAAATTTAAATGCTTCCACCCCTTTTTAAAAAAAACAAAATCATGCACTATAGTAACCATTGGAAAGAAAGTGCCCTTCTTGACCAATTCCCTCTCATCTATAGTACCTATCTGCCATAAGATTTCGGCTATCCCTATCTTCAAAGGTACATGAAAAGGTAACACATGAGGTTTTCCTAAGAAACCATAAACTCTTATTATTGTTGAAACATTGTAGGGAATTATATCCCCCCAGTTGTGATTGACAAGTAGCCCTTTAGCATGGTCCTTGGGTCTGACCAATTCTAATAATGCTTGTGGGATTCTAGGGCTATCTCCTCTTAAAAGCAGTCTAAGCTTTGATGCAAAATACCTATCAAATCTTACATAACTAGCATCAGTGGCCTTTGAAGGCATATCCACACTTCATAACTACACTTGATTCCTTTCTCCATCCTTTGTTGTTTCTAACTCCATACCCTTGGAGAAGAAAGTATATCCTTTGTATAAACATACATGCATCATCAATGAATACCAACATAATGGTTTGTTTACTTTCCCCTTTGCTATTCCAACCAAACTATTGTGAATCTCTTTTGCTAGGAAAGTGGCAAAATCCAGAATGGTACTCATTCCAAATTGAATGGTTTGAGCAATTATAAGGACCACAGAACCTGGAATTTGATCACCTTTATCTATCCCCAAGATCTTGCAAAGAGAAAAAAATAATGCTTGAGCTTTCAGATTGAAATGTCTTCTTAACAATGGCTCTGGAGTACTGGCTATGATCACAGGCAAATTACCAACCCTAGCAACATGCTCTTGTAGTGTCCCTATTATCAATTACACTTGTTGTGCATCATATCTAGCTTGCAAATCATCCAGATCAATGATTTCATGCACAACGTGGTTAGGGTTTAGGTTGAAAACCTCACTGAATAGTTCAGGGAAAACCCTAAAAAGGTTGACCCTTGAATGATTTTTTACCCAGCCTATGATAGGGTCATACTTCTTTGCCAGGTCCATCAATAAATCACTATCAAAGAAGACACTGGGGACTACTAATTTTCCAATGTCAAATTCCCATATATTGCTCATAGGAGTGTCCAGTTTTCGCTTTGAAAACCATTTCTTAAACAACTTCAAACCTCCCATGGAAACCTGGGCATCCCTTATCCAATTAGCTTTGTCATAAAATCCTTTTGGCACAACTAATCTAGGGTTTTTTGCAATGAGTTCCCTTCCCTTAGTTATTTCATGCACTGATAAGGGGAATTGTTCGAGAAAATCATCATGCACTGAACGTTTTAGATAATCATTTTTTCTAGTAAACTCTTTTCGGGGCGACATTTTTAATGAACCTTTGGAAAATTCACAACAGTAGATGCTTCAAATTTTACTCAGAATGTCACAGAGCACTTACCCACCAAAAATCGCACTTCTGCACTATATGATGTCTTCTGCAATTTTATTGGAGTATTAACTGAGAAATTTTGTGCCTTAGCTCTGAAATCTTGAATGCCCTTTTCTTTCTGCGCTTTGGTGATTCATTAATGGTGAAATCGTGGGTTCTTTTTATGAATTAAAACCGTACGCACCAGGTCTGGATCACATTTACTCTCAGTAACCGTTGCCCACAATTTGCACTCAAATTTGAATCCCATCCGTAGATTTTATCTC
Source organism: Cupressus sempervirens (assembly GCA_028749045.1). Classification (NCBI taxonomy): domain Eukaryota; kingdom Viridiplantae; phylum Streptophyta; class Pinopsida; order Cupressales; family Cupressaceae; genus Cupressus; species Cupressus sempervirens. The sequence goes on from CM053792.1 coordinate 239,329,911, forward strand.
ATTTTGCATGCCACCCTACTTTCTTAGGTTTTCTTGGCACAATGTGGGTTGTGGACCTTAATGATCCATTTGGATATCAATCAAACCACTATTTCACTTTTATGTTGCATTGGGGTACGTGTCACATTCGTACTCTTGACACTGTGGCTGATTAAGTGATTTTATACCTAATTTTATGGTTTCTTTTGGACCTTTTTTATTGTGTTCGTGGACACTAAGATTCATGTAGAATCTATGCTCCAAATTGAGGCTGATTGAGTGAGTTCATGATGTTTGGTCTTATTGCATCATTCAGATTCGTGTAGAATTCATACTCTTGGATTGAAGCCGGTTTAGTGATTTCATGATGTATGGTTTTATTGGCTTTGGGATTCGTGTAAAATCCATCCTTCCCATGTTGCTTTTAGTTGGGTGTTATCTTTTGCATTGTGTTCTCATCCTATCCTTGTGTTTTGATCTTCATGATGGTGGTGCACCACACATGAGTATGTACATGTACATTTGGTGGGTGACTTGCGAGGCTCGATCTTCCATGATATTTTTGAAAGTTATGATCATTGGGGTTGGGATGGGAGTATGCATGCCCACATGCACTTATCGTAGGATGAGCATGGGTAGGGTAGGGTAGCATATGAAGGGGGCTTCTATCTCGCAACCTGACGATCATAGTGCCATGGGTTGGCAGAGGGAGATTTATATAAGTGATAACTAAATAAAATGTGTGAATAGTAATAAAATTTAAGATAATAAAATGTGTGAGCACCCGATTAAGTTCGAGGACACAATGTATGAGCACCCATTTAAGTTTGAGGACACATGATCTGAGCTTGGACTTTTTGATGCCAAGCGACTCTCTATGATGTTAGCCCCTACTTAGTAGTCTATTGAGTGTCTAACCAGGACCTATACTCCTTGCATTGTCTTAGGTTCTTGGTTATAGCCATCATACTATTTGGCATGAGTGTTACCCATGGATGTTGTTTTGTGTGTTTGTGGTTGGATCATTATCTCATTCAGCATGGCAGGTGTGGACCTACGGGTTCCACGTTGGTTGGGAGGCATAGCTACCTTCACCACTATTAGGGACAAGTGTACAGAGACGGTCTTGTCCTAGTGTGACTGTTGCTGGATGTTTTCACTTGATGCTTCGAGTTCTGGAGTATGCTTTCTTGTGATGTATTCTTTCATTGGAATGCTTGGATATCATGTTTAAATGATAATTTATTTGATGCATTTTCATATTATGATGTTTAGCATATGACTTGATGATGTGAATTGTTGTATTAGATTATCTATTGCTTATTACTTATTGGTTAGCATGTTAGATTTTTTTATTATGTTAATTAGCATGTGATAGGTGATGTTATCTACTGGTAGGATTATCTTATTCTTTACTACTAGCATGTTAGATTTCCTTATGCTTTTGGTTATTAGCGTATTTAGTAGTGACATCCCTATTATGACAGTACTGACGAGTTGATTAGTGGCTTGAGATGTTACACACAGGGGATGGCTAGGGCCCATGATGGCATTATGACGTCATTGATGGTTGGAAGGAACCACATACTTAGTTTGGTTTTTCAGTCGTTGTGATGTTGCTTATGTATACTGTGATATTGCTTTCAGTATGTTCTATTATTTTTATGTTTTAGATGGATGGATGTTCCTCTATCTTGATTCCTTGGCACATTGTTGATTATGCACTCAAGTGTTCACTCCTTGATCTATGTGGATTCGGTACTCCCCGGTGTGGAGGTTCTAAACTCAGTTTTTCTTTGTTTTTCCCCGTTTGTATTTTCCTTAAGTATTTTTGTGTTTCTTTGGGTGACATTTTATCAGCATGGTGTGACACAAAAATGTATTGCACACCCATTGAAACTCTATCGTGTGTCCCCTAATTCTATTACATGCCTTTTGGAGAAATATCGCACGATACTGAAAAGTATCACACCTCCTTGTGAGAAATGTCGTATGACACGCTGAAAGTGTTGCAAACCTTTGGGAGAAGTATCGTCTAGTCCTTGAAAGTGTTGCCCTCCTTCTTTAGAAATGTCATGCGATACTTTTCTATGCTATATTGAAGTATCGCCTGGTTTTTTGTAAAAACTTGTGCGGGTGGGCAGTGAGCACTTTTCAGTCTAGTTTGAACCTTTTGAGAGTTGATTTGGATACCCTCTTTGATGTTGTTCAACTCTATGGTGTTGCTTTTTGATTTTTGTTGAGTGTGTTTCTATCCTTTGTCTCTTGGGGTTTAAAATATATCATTTAAGTAAAGGAATTAAATATAAGTTCAATTAAATATATCTTAAGTATATGTCAACTTATAATTAAGATATATTTTAATATATGCAACGAATATTTTGAGATAGGTTTTAGACCACTCAGAGATAAGATAAAGATTCTAGAAAACTTTCAGAGCTTCAGGATTTCAAACTTAGCCAAATTTTAGGATTCTGCATCCTACCTCAACTTGGTGTTTTGTTGATGAGTGGTCATTTCTTTGAGCCCTCATCTTGTGCATGGTTGTTGTTGGCTTTTGTTTGTGTGTGTCAGTTTGGTAGTGGCATTTGGAGGTCTGTTGGTTGCCAAGATTGTGGTGAAGTCTTCCATTGTGATCTTTGTGATCCCTGTATGATGTTGTCATGTGCATTTATACTTGTAAAAAAAAACTTGGCTTGTATTGAATCCTTATTCCAAGGATCTCTGAGTGGGGCATTACACTTCTTTCTTAACATGCCATTGCAGACTCTTCTCTTAGGTCACTTGATGAAGCAAAACCCTTAACTCCTTCTCTTCCTTAGGTTCTCGCACATGATAACTTTGCTTCATGACTAGACATTCTTATAAATAGGAAATTAGGATATTTTCTCACTCATTTTCCATCATCAAAATTAGGGTTTGGATAGATTAGGTAGGATACAATGTATCTACCCCATATCTCATATCTCTTCTAGAAATTCCTCCTAGAATTCATTTGAATTCACATAAAAATTGTTTACCTCCAATTCTGTGCCACTAACTCATCAACCTCATCTTCCACCTGGTTCACAAAATTCAAGAAAACAAACTTGTTGGCTCAGATTTTGTAAATCTTTGATCTTTAAAATAATGTAGCAACTAGGCATTATCAACCTTCTGATGCTTAGCATGTATTGCATTGCTTGACATCTATTATGAAATTGCTTGCTATTAATTAAATTTTACTGATGCTTGACATCAACTAAACTTTACTTAGCATCAACTATCTTTCTCTACATCCACTAGAATTTTCTTTCACTTGGCTCCAACTAACTTTCTTCTTGGCTTGCACTGACTTTTCTTAGCACCTACTATCCACTCGATCAAGCTTGGTAGAAAAACTTTGTGTAATCTTATTCTTATAAACTTTCTTAGTGTAGCCAACATTTATAACCTTAAGTAGATTATCAATACATCATGTCATCACTGTCTTAACTGATCCTTGTACTTCATTACATAATCATAACTCAACCTTTCCTCTAGGTGCTTTTGATACATCTTATTTATCAAATCCTCTTCATCAATCAACTAAGTGATAGTGCTTGAATCTTATAAGTAGTTGTCTTACCAGAAAATAATAGGTTTGACATCAGTAACAAAACAATGGTTGAAACACATAGTCTTCTTCAATAATCTCCCTCTTTCAATAATCTCTCTCAACAATGATCTTTTCAATCAAATCTCAACAATCTCCCTCTTTGGCATTGAAGGAAAAATAAAACTGATCAATTAAGTCGATCAAATGATGAATATCTTGTCCAAACAAACTGACTAGGTTAAAATAGTAAGACAATACCAAAAAGAAAAATTTGTATCAAAATTTCTCCCTCTATCAGCAGCTTCTGTCTTTTGATTAGGTTATAAAACTCTTTCTTATTACTCCCTCTAATTTCCTTATTGTATCTTCCTCTTACTGGGTAGACTATGATTTCTCCCTCTGCATTTATACTAGTTTGATCAGTAGAATATCTCCCTCTATGATTATAAATTTTGGCTTTGATCTATCTCCCTTTTGATTAGTAAATCTCTCTTTTGTAGCTTCTAATCAATATCTCCCTATCTGTTCTGACTCTTGATTAGTAGAAAATCTCCCTCTTTGATAATAATGTCAAAGATATATCATCTTTTTATATTAAACATGCAAATATAGGATTTTTTAGTTTCTTCCTCTATCGCCTTGCTTGTGACTGATTTGAAGTTTTAGCTCTGTGATTACTTTAGGCAAATCCTAAAGTAAGATCTACTACATCAATTTGTATTATATGAATATCAACTTGTTTGATGTAGGGCACTCCTCTTGTTACTTAGATAGCCTTTGATAGGGGTATCACCCCTAATTTACCTCTTAGATACTCATGACCATCCTTAGGTAATGGTTTTGTGAAGATATCAACAATTTGCTCCCTTGTGTTGACATATTCCATCTTTACCTCTTTATCTTGAACTAACTCTCTCAAGTAATTATACTTGATTGCAATGTGCTTTGTCTTTGTGTGCATCATTGGATGCTTTAATATATTGATAGTGTATATGAGCAATGCTAGTATGCTAATAGAAACCAAATTTAAATAAAGCTTCTACAAACTAAACAAAATTCATAAACTTCAAGATAGACTAAGATGAGCTCTCAATTAAGAATATGAGCCATTAATGGACTCTCTCAATAAGAAGCTCTCTTGTTGAGTAGCTTTATCTAAATGGATAGGATGTATGCTCAATATGCTTCCAAAGGCTTCAATGGATGATTGTGGATTTTTGGTGTGGATAGATGGCTTTAGTATGGATTTGGCTCTCAAAATAGCATTATAACTTTACTTCATGGATTGTGTTAAAATGGCTTGGGAGAGGATTCCTTAAATAGGCAAAGGGCTTGAGGAATTGAGGGCTAAGATGCAAGGATGGGAAAAAGCTCATGGAGGGCTTAGATTGCATGAGAGGAGAGCACATGGATTGTGCTTCCTTACAACCAATCAGGGAGTGACACATGTCACAGGGTGAGAGGATGGAGGAAAGGGCAAGGATGAGTCAACAAAGGAGGCTCAAGGGATAAAATCTTCATAAAGACCCTTCATAAGTGCTTTGTAAGAACATTTATGACTTTGTGGGCTTTATAAAGTTTTGTGGTTGAAGATATTTGTGAGAGATACCATGAAATTCGAATTTGAGGGTTTAGGGAGGTTTTAGGCTTGCTTAGGGTTGTAAAAATGATTAGAGTAAGGGTTAGAGATGGCTTAGGACTAGGCAAGTGGATGACAAGTGGATTGCAATTAATGAGGGTGGGTGAAGGAGGAGATATTTGTTAACTTTGCCTTGAGTTAGCAAGTCTTAACCCATGTTTAGGGAATGTAACAAGGTTAGGAGGGGATTAGGATTAGGGTTAAAGACATCTTCTAGAAGAGTCTAGGCTTTGGATGAGGATGAAGACTTTCTAGAAGAGTCTAGAACTTCCTAGGATAAGATTTTATGAAATAAATAAAGTTTTATTTATTTCAAGGGTTTGGGTTGAGGAGATATTTATTAAAATATTTTTAATAAACATGAGGATTAATATTTAATCTTGATTAAATATTTTGAGTTGGGATTAGGGGTAGGAAATGATGAGATTAGCCTTTAATCGAAATTAAAGAAGGATTAGAAGATTTTGGAAGAGGTTAGTGGTCTTAAGGAAATTGGCCAAGTTTTGGGCAAAAAATAAATTTTTTATTTATTTTAAGATTTTTGGTCAATTTATTAATTAAATAATTAATAAATAAGGAAATAATGTTTAAATAAGATTTAAACATTTTTGGGAGGGATTCCTTAATTAAATATTTTTAATTAAGATAAAGGGATTTAATGGCATAAAAATAAATAAATAATTAATAAATGATGATGTCATCAGGACTTTTTTAGAAAATAAAAATACTTTATTTTCTAATGGTTTTTTTTAGGTGTCTACAGATAGTACTTGTATTATCACAATAAAGTATCATAGGTTTTGTGATTTCTTCCTTCATTCCTTCAAGTAGCTGTTTGATCCATACAATGTTTGTGCAATTTATAGTAACAACAACATATTCAACTTTAGTAGTAGATTGTGAAGTACAACTTTGTTTCTTGCTAATCCATGTAACTAGTCTCTTGGCTAATAAAAATGTTCCTCCATTGGTGTTCTTCCTATCATCAATGTTTCCAGGCCAATCAACATTAGTGTAGACTCTCAATTCAAACTTTTCATTCTTCTTGTACTATAGACCAAATTCTCCTATTCCTTTTAGATATCTCATTATTCTCTTCATAGCCATTAAATGATTTTCCTTGGGATTAGCAAAGAATCTTGCAACTATCCCTACAGATAATGCAATATTAGGTCTACTATGTACTACATATTGCAATTTGCCAATCATAGACCTGGACATGGTTTGGTTCACCTCAATAGAATCATCATTCTTTGATAACTTATGTCTTGTCATTATAGGTGTACTTACTAGTTTTGAATCCTCTAATTTAAGAGTTTTCAATATCTCCTTGACATAATTTGACTGAGTGATGTATATACCATACTTCATCTAATAGACTTGCAAACCCAACAAAATTGATTTCTCCAAACATAGACATTTCAAATTCTTGCTTCAATTGATTTGCAAAATCCTTACATAAAGCATCTTGACCTCCAAATATGATATCATCAACAAATATTTCAAATAATAAAATACCTTTGCCTTTCTCTATTTTTATGTATAAATTGTTGTTATCATCAGTCCTTTCAAATCCAATCTTCACAAGATAGTTATGAAGTCTCTTGTACCATGCTTTTGGTGCTTGTTTCAAACCATATAGAGCTTTGTGCAGTCTACATACAATATTCTTATTGCTATCAACAAAACCTTCTGGCTATTCTATGTAAACTTCTTCCTCTAATATGCCATTCAGAAATGTAGATTTCAAATCCATCTGATAAAATTTGAAACTTTTGTATGCAACATAAGCAAGTTTAGTCCTTTCTCCTTCTATTCTAGCAATAGGGGCAAATGTCTCCCTATAGTCAATTCCTTTTTCTTGTGCATATCCCTTGCAAACTAATCTTTCTTTTTTTCTTGTAACTTCACCAATCTCATCTAACTTATTTCTGAATACCCACTTGGTGCCAATCACATTCTTGTCTTTTGGTCTAGGAACTAGACTCCATGTTTTTTTCTTCTCTATTTGGTCAATATCCTCTTCAATGGCTTTGTACTAGTCAACATATTATAATGCATCTTTTACTATTTTGAGTTTTTTCATGCTCAGATGTTTCACTTCTCAATCTGTTTCTTTTCATTGTTCTAGCATTTTTATCTCCAATTATTTGAGTAGCAGGATGATGTCTTTTGACATACTTGGACAATTTTGGTTCATCTCTTGTTTCTTTATTTTTTCTTTCAATATCAGAATCACTATTTGTATCTCTATCATGTATCTCAGCATCTCTTTCATGTATACTAATCTCAAAATCAAAATGTGCATCTACTTCATTCTATTACTCAGCATTTGAATGAAGCTTGGTTCCTAAATGCAACTTGACATTCATAGGGTGTGACTTGGTAGTCACTTTAACTTTCTATTGATTTGTAACATCTTCTTTTGTAGGAATACCATCATAAAAGTATACAAATGATTTGTATTCTTCTGGCTTTTTCATAGGTTCAGTCTCATGTACCTCTGTATATTCATCAAAATTCACATTTGCACTTTTCACAATTTTGTTAATGTTAGTATTCAAACACTTATAAGCTTTACTTCTTGTGGAGTATCCTAGGAATATACCTTCTTCACTTTTTCCATCAAGCTTTCCATTCTTAACATCTTTAAGAATGTAACATTTACTTCCAAATACCTTAAAATATCTTACATTGGATGGATATCCATACCATAGGTCAAAAGGTGTTGAATGAGTACCTTTCTTGACTTGTACATAGTTTAAGGTATAGATGGTTGTACTTACAACTTCTCTCTAGTATTTTAGAGCAACATTCTTCTCCATCATGAGTGTTTTAGCATATTCCATTATAGATCTATTTCTCCGTTCAACTATTCCATTTTGTGGAAAGGTCCTAGGGGTATATGTCTGTCTTTTGATTCCTCTATCACTAGAGAACATCTCAAATTTACTTGATGTAAATTCTCCTCCTCTGTCAGATCTCAAACATTTTAGACTTTTACCTATGTCCTTTTTAACTCTTGCAAAGTACCACTTAAACATTCAAAAAAGCATCATATTTCTATTTCAAAAACATAATTGTCATCATCCTAGAATAATCATCAAAAAATAACATTATGTACTTATCTCCCTTGTAGCTTTGCACCTCAATTGGTCCACACATGTCAGTGTGAACAATCTCTAGTATTCCTTTAGAAGTATAAATTTTACTCTTAAAACTTGACTTTGTCATTTTGCCTAGCTAACATTGTTTGTACACTACATTATCAAGCTTCTTCAACTTAGGAAAACCTCTAATTTTCTTCATTTTACTTATACTAACCAACTTATCAAAATTAACATGACATGACCTTTTGTGCTAAAGTCATACATCGTCAAATTTTACAACAAGACAAGTGGCATCCTCTATATCAAGATAGAATAGATTACTTCTAGTTTGATCACTTTTTCCAATCAATTTTCTATTTGTGTCATATATCTTAGAAATCTTATTTTTAAATTCAAATTTGCATCCTAAATTGTTCAATCGTGCAACACTCAATAGGTTGTAGTTTAGTCCTTCAGCATAGTAAGAATTGTCACATGAAATCTTATCTAAGTTTGATAGAACCTTTTCCGTTTATCAAACATGGTGCATCATTACCAAATCTTACACTATTTCCATCATAACAATTTAAGGTAATGAACTTACTTTTGTCTCTAGTCATGTGATGTGAGCATCCATTGTCAATGATTCATCTATCATTTTAGTTCACACAAGTCATAAGTGCAGTTGTCTCATCTTTGTCAGATTCATCATTCATTGTAACATACAGCACTTCATCATCATGTTCATTAGAATCATCCCTTGTTTCCTCTTCAGCAATGTAGATGACTTCTTGCCTTTATCTTTGTAATCTTTGTTGTCATCTTCTCTTCTAATCTTGTACTTGTCACCACCTCTGTAGTTCTTCTTATGTGTACATCTTGTAGCAATATGACCAACCTCATTGCAATTGAAACAAATAATGGGTAACTTACCTTTGAACTTGCCTTTACCTCTATGGAATCTTTTTTTCAGTAGTGCTTCCAGTTGTTCAACATCTTCCTCATCTGTATCACTGTCACTAGATACATATTTTATCTTTCTCTTCTTCTTCTACTTCACTTCATTAGAATCTTTCAATAATAGCTTAGCTTTGAAAGCATATTCAAGACTCTCAGGTATGTAATTATCAAAGTTAGATAGCTCAAAAGTAGTAAGTCTACCTACCATACCTTCAAGAGTTAGATTATTTCCTAGAATACATCTTAGTTCTTGAATTGTAGAAACTCTAATAGCATAAATGGGCAGTAGTGTTCTCAAGGCTTTGCTTAACATAGTATCATCATCTATCTGAGTAGTAGCTCCTTTTATTTCACTGACAACTTCTTTTATTCTAGCAATCTATTGAGCAATATTTTCACCTTCCTCCATTCTCATATCAACAAACTTACCTCTGAGACTCTTAGATTTGGCTCTTTGAACATTTTTGTCTCCTCCATAGATGGTGTCTAGGGAATCCCACATTTTCTTTGCACTATCAAGACCTTTGGTGTCATCAAATTCTGCATAGCTTAGGGCAAAGGCAGACTCCAATGTCACCTAATTGTGTTCTTTCTTCTTCTTCATATCTTCAGTAGTTAGGATTCTAGTTAGATCAACATGTTCCACTAAAATGGTAGATTATGCATGATCTCCAAGTCCTCCAAGGTGTAGCTTCATCAAAATTTTCCATTTAGGAAATTTATCTCTATTGAGCTTGGGTACTTTTCTTTTAGACATGTCAATCTTTGTGCTTCTAGTACCTACAAACTAGTGCTCTTAAGCAAATGGCTCTGATAGCAATTGTTGGAATACTTTTAGATTAACTTGGTGGGGGGGGGGTGAATTAGTTATCCAAGGTCTAGATGTATAAATAAAACTTTTCATAGCTTAGTGAACTCATAAAATATCCATGCACGCATCCTTAATATTATGCAATCACTAAAACTTGTACGTTACTGTCAAATCAACTTGTAGAAATGTAAAGCATGAAACATAATAGATTCACCAACACACTTAACACAATGATTTATGTAGAAACCCAATTTGGGAAAAACTACTAGTAACATGCTACTCCTTTTCACTCTTCTAAAGTGATGCCTTATTAAAGGTTACAATACACATTATTCAATGTGACCCAGTTAAGGGATTTTAATCACCCTATTAGAATTGAGCCTTGTTAGAGGACTTTAGGCCATTCACTTGGAATGCCACTTGGTTAAAGGATTTACAAATGACTATTAGGTCAACCTTAATCGAAAGGATTTTCCCTATACTAATACAATTGTTTAAGAATAATAATAGATCTTTGATTTGAGATACTTTACAACTTCTCTTATAGATTACAGATCTCTATTTAGTCCTCAATTCTACTTGGCCTTCATACTTTGCAGCTCTAATAGCTTGTTCACTCTTTAAGAATTAATCTCCTTAAGCCTTCTTACTTAACATTCCATTGCAAACTCTTCTCTTAGGTCACTTGATGAAGTAAAACCCTTAACTCTTTCTCTTCCTTAGGTTCTCACACATGACAACTTTGCTTCATGATCAGACATTCCTATAAATAGGAAATTTAGATATATTCCTACTCATTTTTCATCATCAAAATTGGGGTTTGGATGTATTAGGTAGGATACAATGTATCTATCCCATATCTCATATCTCTTCTAGAAATTTCTCTTAGAATCCATTTGAATTCACCTAAAAATGGTTTACCTCAAACTCTGTGTCACTAGCTCATCAACCTTATCTTCCACCTAGTTCACAAAATTAAAGAAAACAAACTTTTCATCTTAGATTTAGTGAATCTTTGATCTTTAAAATAATGTAGCAGCTTGACATTATCAACCTTCTGATGCTCAACACATACTGCATTGATTGACATCTATTATGAAATCACTCGATATCAACTAAAGTTAACTAATGCTCGGCATCAACTAAACTTTACTTGGCATCAACTATTTTGCTCAACATCCACTAGAATTTGTTTTCACTCGGCTCCAACTAACTTTTTTCTTAGGTTTCACTAACTTTTCTTGGCACCTATTATCCACTTAGTCAAGCTTGGTAGACAATCTTTGTGTAATCTTGTTCTTCTAAACTTTCTTAGTGTAGCCAACATTTATAACCTTAAGTAGATTATCAATACATCATGTCATCATTGTCTTAACTAATCCTTGTACTTCATTACATAATCATAACTCAACATTTCTTCTAGGTTCTTTTGTTATATCTTATTGATCAAACCCTCTTCATCAATCAACTAAGTGATAGTACTTTAATCTTATAAGCAATTGTCTTATTGGCAAATAGAAGGTTTGACATTAGTGATAAAATAATGATTGAAACACATAGTCTTCATTGACGAACTCCCTCTTTCAATAATCCCTCTCAATAATGATTTTTTAAATTAGATATCAACAAGTACAAGATATGGACTTAGGATCTCCATGTTAGAAATAAGGAATACTAAGATGGAGGTGGGGAGTGGGGGGGGGGGGGGGGGGGGTTGTGAGTGAATCAATATTCTACAAACTTTAGCCCAAAACTAGATATTATTAATTGCCTCATAACTTGCATATGAAAGAAAAATAATTATACTAAACAATAAACATAACCATATAATAAGAGAACTTATAACACCATATTTTGTTAACCAGGGAAATATTTGCCAAGGGAAAACCATGGTGGGGATGGTACCCACAAAATGATCTACTAATCAAAAGTATCTATTTAAAGATATTGACCCCGTTAGGAGTCTATTACATGCATATAGTTTCTTGCTCCTTTTTAGAGGACTTAGGCCTTATTAGAAGCCTAAACCCTTTTAGAATTTTTTATATACAAATGTAGAATGTATAGAAGAAGAACCCACCACCCTAACATGCAATATACAATGTAATTCCATTATACAAAAAACTCTTTCCTTGCTATTGATATCTTCAATATCTAATATAGCACTTACATCTCTTCAAAAAACTCACAATCCTCTAATCATAAATAATAATTCACATCACATAAATTTCACACATTCTTCCTTAGAAGCATACTTGACTTAACATTTACAAAATTTCCTTTATACCTTTATAATTCTCAAAATACTGTCTAGTCAACCTTCAAGTTTTCACATGCTTTACAAAATAAAAAATTAACTCTTCCCTCTTAAGGTTAACATCTAGGATGTATTCCTAATTATTCAATTAATTATTTCATAAATAAAATAATTCCTTAACTCACAGTTAACCATTTCCTATCACGCTTTGTTATGTTTGTATACTACCACAACTAGTAAAATTATTATATCTTCTTTCATACTGACTATATTAACTCACACACTTGAACACATCATCATAACACTCCATCCTATCCATACCTAACTGTGCATCTTCCAATGATGTCTCTATCAACTATGTACATCAAAACTATATCTGCTATGCCAGATAAACTAACTGATACTTAGACAATTTAATTGTTGTACCTTCATCTCCACATTATTCTCTCTTTACAAAATATATATGTTGCCATAAATGAAAACTAAAACTCATCTACTTAGCCAAATTTCCAAAAGTACCCCCCTTTAGCATTGATGGCAACATATGGGAAAATTTGCTAATTACCAAAGAAATTTGGTCTTAATTTTTTTTCCAAAATTTAAAACTTGTGGATCATTGTACTTAACCATCTTTCCCTATATCTCCTAATTATAATTCATAACTCCCCTTTGACTAAAGATATATTACTCTATTTTTCTTATATCATACATATGTACCTATATACAATTTTCCTTATCTCTTCTCCTTTGACATCAATGATAAAGGTGTCACACACACACACACACACACACACACACACACACAGTTTAAAATTTGGATCTATACCTCTACACTAGGTAGACATCCATGTCATACAGTTATCAAAACTTATCTTTAGGCTCTTGAAGTTTTTCTCCCATGAATCTGTAACTCCCTCTAATACACTGAGAAGAGCAAAAAATAGATGGGATGTAATTTTAACTGCATTCGTGTCTAGATAGACAAAATTCTCATAAGAAGTCTTGGCCTTAAGACATTCCTTAACTTGCCTTTCTAGAGTTTCAATTTTCAAAGATAGATTTTCTTTGAGGAGCAAAAATCTTTCAGCAATTTTCTCTTTATTTATTTCAATAAGACTTATCTCATTATAAGCCTTTCCAATCCTTGTCTCAATATGTTCAATTTTTTGATTAGGATGCTGAAGTTATTTTATTAGTACTTCAAATTCTTCATGCTTCTTCTCCAACTCTTCATCTTTTTGTTTAGTGAACTTAAATGTTAATTCACATTGTGCATATAATCCTTTTCCTTCTTGTTCACATATCCTCAATGCCTTGATACGTGCATTTATTAATTTCATTATGGTTTTGACATTATAATGACAAAAAACATATTCATTATTTAGAAAATAATAGTGCAAGCCAAATTCATAGTGCATGTTGAGTGAATAGAGTGAGTTTAGCAAATAGAGCATGCCAAGCATAAGTCTCTAGACAATACATGCTAAGTAATATGATAGATAGTGCCGAGTAGTCAGTGTGTGTTGAGTCACTTAGGTTTCAAGAAAATAGAAGGAGCCTAGAAAACACAGTGTGGTGAGTGATTCAGGTGTCAAGTAATAGTGAGTTATGAGCCATTAAGAAGCCAAGTATCTATAAATAGAGAATAGTAAAGGCCGAGCATCAGAGCCTATTGATGTTGTTAGAGTAAATAATTAATATTTAATTATTTATTCTATTGCTTAAGTTTACTTAGGTCATGCATTTATTTAATATTCATATTTAATGCATGTTGTGACAACACGAGAGTTTGTTCCCTTCTAGTTGTCACACTTATCTTCTAGCTTGTTCTACAAGCTTCCATGAGCTCTTTATATTCGAGCTCTCTCTCATTGTAATATTAAGCCATTTCTTATTGTAAATACATTTCTTATTGTGTTTGCATTTTTGGCTCTCATGTCCGTTTAGGGTTTTTGCCCGTGCTCCATGCTCCTCCCCTTCTATGGCTTCTCTTTGACAGGTTCGCATGCAGGTGATCTTGGCATCTTCGGAGTTGGCTTTCCTCAACTCCAACATGGTATCAGAGCCTTCCTGCTGCAGCTTCATTGAAGAAATTTTGAAGCCGTGATTTGAAGTCACAAACCCTAGTTTGTTTGTGCATTTTTTCTTCAAATCAGGGGATCAGTAATTTTTTGGAGCACTTTGGGACCAAACGGACATCACCATTGGATCCAGAAGGCCGTTTGTAGTCAGGATTCATATAAAGCTTTTCATTTTTGGAGACAGGGCATTTTTGGCAATTTTTTGAGGCCTCTGGGAGTCTGCCGTACGGTCGTACGGACGCAGCGCGAATTTTTTTTTAAAAAAAAAGGTGTTTTCAGCAGCGCCACCACCGTGCCACTGCGGGGCCGCCACCGCGCCACCCGCGCACCGCCTGCAGCGGCCGCAGCAGGCAGCGCCGCCCGCAACCCGGCCTCCTCCCGGCCTCCTCCTGGCCGCCGCCCGTCCGCCGCCCTCCGCCGGCGGCTCCTCTGCCTCCGCTGCCCCTGCGGCCACCTCCGCCAGTTCTGCCGCCCCTGCGGCCGCCTCCGCCACATCTGCAGGGTCCGCTGACACAGCAACCGAGTAGGCCACTGCGGGGGTGACACGTGGCTTGGGCGCCACGTGGCACCTTGCCACGTGGACCTGCCATGTCACCCCTGCCACGTCAGCACTGCCACGTGGCAATGCCATGTGGCACTCTTTTTTTTTGCTGTGACGACCTCCAAGCCGTCAAATTTAATCGGCTGACTTGCTGACGTCAGCGCTGCATCAGCCCTTGCATGCACCTCTCCTGATTCACTTTTGGACCTACTTGTGGTTGTTTGGCCATAACTCTTGCATACGGAGGTATTTTTCCGATCCGAAAGAAGCACCGAAAAGCTGGTTCCGAGACGGAGATTTTAGTGTAGTTATTTTTTGGTTTTGATGCATTTTTATTGCCTATTTTTTCTGTTGAAGTCCGAAGTCCTATTTTTGACTCCGGCATGCATATCTTTTGCGTCCCATGTCTGTTTTTGGAAAACTTTATATTTCTTGAAAGATGGTTCTGTGTTATTTTCAGAAAAGTAGTCCTTTTTCTTCATTTTTGGCCTCTTCTCTTTCTATCATAGTTTTGGCATTTTTGCTCTATGGTGGATATTTTGAGTGTTTTAGGCCCGAGGATCGTTTTCCTGGCATGGTTTGCTTTCTTTTCGGTTGTACTTTCTTTTGATTCAGCTCTTTTTCAGTTTTGATCATTGTAGCTATCTTTTTGAAGCATTTTTCATTTTCGCACTGAGATAAACTGTCACTTTTGCATTCTGGGAGTCAGGTGTACTTGCACTATTTTCATAAAGCACCATGGGGGGATTATTTGTTTGCTGTTTTAGGCATTCTCCCTTTGTCAAGTGAGTGTCCCTTCCACGACATTAGCCCCATGCAGAGTCAGTTAGACCGTGTCTTTATTAGTGTCTGTACCTCTTTTCCTCTCTCCTCGTTCTTGGTTCGTTTGCAGAAGATTTTGGCTCACCTTCTCAGTTACCTGTCATCACAACCCGTCTACATTAAGGGGAGATTATGCTGTGTTCTAATGCATCCGTGGTTCGATGGTTCGATAGTGTGAACTATGTATTCAGTGGTTGATCCTACATACAAGGCGATTGCAGTGGCTAGCTACCTATGCATTTCGGTGAGATGGATCATCTACCATATATACATGCTCGGTTCGTGCCTTCTTCTTCCATGGAGGTTCTTCAGATCAGCAGTTTGACAGATTTGCGGCTCTTCATGCTTCAGTGATGCTGCTTCTTCATGATCATTCTTTGTTCCTGTTTTAGGGGACAATTTCCCTAGTTGGAGACTTCTTCAGCTCTTCACTGGGTTCTTACCTCTTTTTAGGGGAGGGTTTTTCCCATGTGGTTTTCTCTCTTTCCCCGTTTACAGAGGTTTCATTTCTTCTTGCATTGTACATGGGTACCTAAAATGGCCTCGTTGCCGGGACCCATTATGCATTTCATCTTAGCTTTGTGAGCTTAAGGCATTTCCCTAAGTTGCACTTAAGGGGGGGTGTTAGAGTAAATAATTAATATTTAATTATTTATTCTATTGCTTAAGTTTACTTAGGTCATGCATTTATTTAATATTCATATTTAATGCATGTTGTGACAACACGGGAGTTTGTTCCCTTCTAGTTGTCACACTTATCTTCTAGCTTGTTCTACAAGCTTCCATGAGCTCTTTATATTCGGGCTCTCTCTCATTGTAATATTAAGCCATTTCTTATTGTAAATACATTTCTTATTGTGTTTGCATTTTTGGCTCTCATGTCCGTTTAGGGTTTTTGCTCGTGCTCCATGCTCCTCCCCTTCTATGGCTTCTCTTTGATAGGTTCGCATGTAGGTGATCTTGGCGTCTTCGGAGTTGGCTTTCCTCAACTCCAACAGATGTCAAGTGAATAGTCTATGTCATCGATGTTTGTAATGGCACAAAATTCTATGGAAACCATTTTTGGCTGACATGAACATGAATTTTTGGTTATATGAAATAAGGAGGGAGTCATATTATACATCTCTATACTATGCATGCAACCAATCAGATTGAGGGAAGCATTAAACAATAATAGGGATCAACCAAAACCATTGATTCTAACCTAATTTCATCTCCATGATGCTTATAAAATAAGTAAAATGTAAGGGTAACATATCTTGAGAAGGAGGATACTAAGTAGAGTACTTGGTGCAAAAGAAACATGGAGAAGATGGCTAAGACAAAGTTTTACAATGAAGAATTAGTCTGAGAAGAACAGAGACACAAAGTGAAAGGTTAAAGAAGATAGATTTTATCAAGAGGATCAAGAGATAACTAGTAAAGAGGAGATTTGACATCAAGCAATAAGGTGCTAACTGAAGGATCATATAATGAATCATTCTAAAAGGTGATATAGAGAAAATCTCTTAACAAGGTAGTCTTAATAGGCTTTTGTAAATCTCTTAACCAAGTGCTTACTTCATTGTGAGTTTAAATCCTTTAGCAATGTGATACCTAACAATCTTTGTAAGCCTTTAACAAGGAAAAACTTTCATAAGGTAGATCATAGTTTATGATCAAAGCTTTGTAGCCATAATAGGCCACACTTTATAATACTATAGTGAAGATTATGGGTGTCATCCCCACCCTAGTTTTACCTTCTCCTTGGAGGGTTTCTGGGTAACCAAAATCTTATGTATTATGTGTTGATTTATTTCATACTTTAGATGTGATGAATGGTTAGTAATTTTAGTTTACATGTTAAGTTATGAGATGGATGTATGGTGAAATGTTTTAGAGGTAAAAGTTTTAAGTGTTGATTCACCCCACCTCAAAACTTACTTTCCCATCATTAATTCCAACAGTTGGTATCAGAACTTTATTCTCTAGAAAGGAAAGTTTGATAGATTTAGAGGTAAGATCTTGAAGATGGAATTCTACAAATTGGGAAAGACTATTGAGAACTGGAAGATTGAAATACAACTTGCCCTACATCAACTCAAGGAGGCAAGAGATGAACTAAAAAATTCATGGAAAATAAGAAAGGAGTTAGCCATTCAACAAAATGACACTTAATATCAAGAAGAAGACTCTACTAGATTATTTGAGGATTAGAACTCAGAAGAGTTTGATGCAACAATTCTAGATTTGATGGAAGAGAATAATGCCCTAAGTGAAGAAGTCAAGAATTTGAAAATAAAACAAGAAACTTAATAAATATTATTGTACGAGACAACTAAATAGAAAAAGAAAGATGAAGAAGATAGAGCCATGATTCAAGAAGATTAAATACTACTAGCTAATAGACTTGAGGAGAAATCATCAGATGTGCAAAAGTTATCAAGCTTTCAATTGGATCTGATGAATTAGCTGATGATTACAAATAAAGAACTAAATAGGAAAGATATTGAGATTACAACTTTGGAAACAAAAAATACCCTACTACATAATGAATTGAAGATAGAAAAGGAGAATTTTAACAAGCCTAGTGAAACCATAAATTATTTTGAAAAATTGATGGAAGCACCAAGGTCAAACAATGACATTGTTGGTTTGGGCTATTCTACTATTGAGAAAGGAGAATCATCTAGAAGTGGTGAACAAAGGAACTATAAGGGAAAGATCAACAAGCCCATTTGTCATCACTATGGAAAATTGGGTCACATAGAAAATTTATATAGAAGAAACACTAGAAATCAAAACCCTAAGCATAAATTCAAGGGGCATTGTCATAACTACAAGAAGCAAGGAAATTAGACACATGAATATAGGACAAATACCATCAACACTCAAAAACTTGAAGGATACTATTAAAACTATCAGAAGTATGGACATAAGGGATATGAATGCAAATCTCAACCCAAGTGGACATATGGGAATACTTATGATTGTGATTACAGTACAAGGTAGAATTGTCATTATTGTGGTGAGTATGGTCATGTTGCTATAAATTTCATTAGGACACATTTCTGAGGTAATTATAGTGGATGGTTGAATGAGGTTGTATGCTTTAGCTGTCTTAAGACTGGTCATGTAAGCAAAAATTGTCTATCTTGGTCACTTGCATTGAGCAATGAATTCAAAAAAGGAAAAGCAAAGGTATATATTGAAAAGACAAAGATGCAAATGAATAAGACATGGAAAAAAAATATTGCAATACATCAACCCTAGATGAGGTCATTTCATCTAATGGATTAGGTGATCACATCACTGCCAACTAGGCAATCAAAGGTATGTGTGGAACTAACATCTAAAATGATATATTTTTCATTAGTTCCAAGTATTTAAGAAATGTAAAGGACCTATCAACATGTATTAAGTTGTAATAAAGTGATTAGAATAAAGAGAAAATATATCATTTTGTTACTTTCATTGTTGTTGCCAAGCATTGGAAGTTTTGTAGTTATTGCCTAGTAAGGAAGGTATGGTAGTGATACTTGAGCTCTCTATGATAGCCAATCATATTGGAAAACCCTATAGCAACCAAGTTAATAGTTGTAGATGTACTAATAATTAAATGTAAGGTTTTGAAGGCTATACTCAATTTTTTGAGTTATTTTCACTTACCAAAGTTTGAAGAGAATGAAAGAAATTTGCAAAAGGAGATTCAAGTATTTGAAAACTATATTCTACTACAACTTGACATTATACATTGGATTTGAAATGTATTTAACTTGTTTCGAGTTACACTATTTCATGTTTTGTAAACCCTAGTGAGTCAAGATGGAAAAAATCTCTTCAACAAAACCTAGGAAAGAGGGGAAGGAAGTTTTTGATGTTTAATTAATAAATAATGATGTGAGACAACCTCCATTTTGCTTCATTCTTGAGATCATGTATAAAGGAGATCTATTTGGTACACTATCAATGATACCATCAAAAGTTTTAATGATCTAGGATGTGTGATGTTGTTATACCTACAAGGTAGGTGAGGTTGGAGATTTGGAAATTAGAGAAACTTATTAGAAGTTTTGAGAGAATGGCGTGTTAAGGGAAGGAAACAATATTGTAGAGAAAAAAGGGTTAACACATGCTCTAGATTTCCTGCAAATGTTCAAGGCTGAATGGATAAAGACAATATTAAGCTAAATACATGATAATCAGATATGTTTAGAAGGTGGACCAATAAGAATATCTAAATGTATCATTCATAAAGTCACAGGGTATCCTACCCTAGATAGGCTAAAGACATTGAGGAGCAATGCAAAAGAGACTATTGAGAAGAACACTAGAGCCATGTAGAAAAAATGTGGAATGTCAATTGACACCATCACCAAACCCATTATAACATTTGTAGTAAGAGTGATTGCACACAAATTCTACTAGTTGAGCCAACTCAATAGTGTGTTGTGCATTTTCATTGACCTAGGTTATAAGATTTTGAAGAGAGATCACAACTATTACTTAGCCAAGCTACAATTTCAACAACTATAAGAAAATTTGGAAGCTATCAAGAAAGAAAAAGAGTGCATCATGTAATTTTGGATCACTTATCATTTGCATATTATTTTATATGCAAAATACATTTCCTACATTTGGCAAGGTTGTATGCTAGACAAAAAGATCTGTTACTCAATAGATAGGAGAACTCATTGAGAAATTAGGTGATAACTTTGAATCAGTAACAACCAATTATTTTGAAGACTTTAAGAATTATATGAAGAAGAGGTCAAGAATTCCCATGTCACTAGTTGAAAAACATTATAATAATGTTTGTTTTCTAGTTGATGCCAACTACACATATGTACATGCAACAATTCCAAGGGTAAGATGGTTAAGACCTTTACCATATAAAATTAATGTTGATGAAACTTCAACATCTATTACTATATTGTTGGTAGAAGAAATTGAAAAGGATGCTACACCATTTAGAAATTATGAAGAAGCCATGTTAGGGATCACCATAGAATTGAAAATTTCCACAATCATAAGGAAGAAGAACAAGATGGTGAAGATGCTAAAAGAAAAATTTGGTGAAGGAGGAGAAGAAGAAGAAGAAGGAAAAGAAGGCCAAGCACCATTGGAACTAACTCAAGGATTAGGTGAGGACAAAGATGATGATGGAGAAGATGCCAAATAAGTAATTGAAGAAACTAGCAAGAAAAAGAAAGCACAACAAAAGGTAGTGCAACAACTAAAGAAAACAACAAAGGAAACCATAAAGAAGCCAGTTGTACCTTTGACAAGGTCAAACACAAGGGATGCCATTGCAAAAGCCAAAGAAATGAAAGCACAAAGAAAAACAGAGAGTGCCACAATAGAGCTGAGTTAGTGCTAAGAAGCCAAGGAGAAATTACAAATCTCAAGATGACTTAGATGAGGAAAGGACAGAATCAGATGACTTAAGTCAATTCAAAGTGGTAAGCCACAATCTCTCATCTAACATTGAAAATTTATGTGAAAATGTAAAGACCAATGCATAATTATCTATATTTTCACATATTGATTTTGATAAGTTAGGGAGTGAGGATAAGCATAAGCTTGAAGAGGCTATTTATGATATGATGGCCACATTTAAGACCACTCCATTAGAGATTTCTAACTTTATTCCTAAAATCCTATATGAGAGATTTAAGAAAAAGTGGAAGTATAGTTTTGAGATTGAAAAATAAATCAAAGAGGATACTTTCGCCACAGTTATGCTTTAACTTGACAAGAGAATGATTACAAAGGCTGTAGAGAAGCACAAAGAGATATTTTCTCCCAAGTACTAAGCATTTAACATTTTGAGGAATAAAGTAGAGGTGGTAACCCAGAGCAAGTTACTATGGAAAGTTATCTATGGGCTATCCACCAAAGTTGTGGAAGAGAAGGGAGATGAAGAAAGGGAAAACACAATAGTAGTAGGGGAAAAGGAGGATAAAATAGAAGAAAAGGATGATACAAATGACAAAATGCACAAGATGCTTAAGTGTCGAGCACTAGTGCCCTACATGTAGAGAAAGAGTCTGTAACTATTGAAGACATACATGATAACTCTATACAAAATGTTAATCCACTAAGTGAGGAGGACATAAAGTCACTACAAAAAGAATCTGCCAATATTGTTCTACCACGCGCAAATCCTACATTAGTAAGGATTGATGCATCTCAAAAAGTTGAGGTTGTATCCATTGAGAATGAGCAATAGAAAGATAGATCATTAGTGCGGTCAAGTGTTGCTAAGGTGAAAGAAAATGAGCCAAAATAAAAGACCATAAATCAAAGTGTAACCCTTGAACATAAAAAGAGCTCAATCAAGCACCATCTTTAATGCAAATATTTTTCATTAAGATGAAAGAGATGGAGGAAATACCGCCTACCACATCACTACCAAGTCTACTAATTTCAAGATTACTAGCAATTGTGGAAGTTGATGAAGAGGGAAATGAAAAGAGAAATGATAAGTAATAAAACTCAATAATAGTCCCACTAAAACCCAGTGAAAAACAATAGGGTGAAGAAAAAAAAGAGGATGAGAAGACAAAAGAGGATAAGATGACTACTGAGCTAGAGGAGAAAATTTCCATTTAGACACTAGTTACCTTACTAGTCAGTACACCTCCTCCCAATAGCCAAACTCTTTAGAGGTTGAGTACACAAGCTACTCCATTATATATTTCAAGGACAAGTTCAAGCACACCAAAAAGTGATGAAGATACATCATTTAAGGGTGTAAGTTTAAATGAGGTGATTGTATTACCAACCTTTGATCTAAGAACAATCACACTTGAAGAAATGAATGTTCTTCAAGAGGCTCTACAAAGGAAGAAAGGACAAGAAATTTTAAGGAGAGAGCACAAGCAAAAGAAATTTTAATATGAAATAAAATACATTTTCATTTATGCTTTTAGTCTCTTAGATTCATTATTTGATAAGACTATTATAGATAAACTTGTACATATAGTTAAAAAAATAAAAGATGAAGATATAGAGACCAATGTTAGGTTGGAATGCTCTAAGCAAAAAATTCACACCAAAGTTATGGATAAGATATCTAGTGCCATTGCACTTAGTCAAGTTGATTTAGCAACTAATATAGAGGGTGTGAAGATAGTTTTGGGGCACTTTTATTCTCTATACACAAAACAATGTGATGTTGATATCTTTACCAAAGAGACTCAATAGTCAATTGACAAGTTGCAAGGAAAGTTGAAATCAATTGGAAATTCATTATAGGTACCTCTTGCAGCTAGCCAATTACATTTTTAGAGATTGATGCTAACACATAGTAGGCTTGTTAAGATGCAAGAAAAAGATGCAAATATCAGATCCACTCTAATCAATAGGCAATCCATGTTGACTCCACACATGGAAATTTTACAAAAGGAACATGCCCAAGAAGAAGCATTGATTAAGAAAGATTCCTATCTTTCTACTCATGAAGGCTTCATTGATATAATAGCTAGAATAGAAGTCTATATTCAAACACTAGATGCAACAAGAGACAATTGGGATTCTACATTGGGAATCATAATGCAAGTGCATAAGCCATTTTTGGACAAATACACCTTTAAGTGTACCGCCCAAATGACATAAGTTTCAAAAAAGGGGGAATATCAAATTTTGAAGATTTTTTGCAAATATCTACTTAGGAGGAGCTATAGAAATGAAATGAAGTATTTACTTAGGGGGAGTAATAAGGTATGAGAGATAGCAAAATTTTTTGCACATTTTGAAATTTTGAGATTTTGCATATGTTGGCCTGGTTTTTCATATTTGTTAAAAGTTTGCAAGATTACAGTGAAAAATCTAGTTTTCTATTTGAAATTAGGGATTGTGTGTCTTTCAATTGGTTATGCCCTAGAAAAAATCTCTAAATTGTGTTGCCCTATTGTCTTTTCTTCCCTAGGTTCCTAAATAAATGGGTTTGCATTATTCATATTTTCATAAATTGTGTAGGAAGATTTCATAAAGCCATAAATGCCTTTGAAAAAACATTTTGTTATATGGTTTTCATGAATTTATTTATTATTTTCCCAAAAATCCTTTTACCCTAGTGCATATTGTTTTTTAACCCTATGTTTAACTTGGATAAATTTGTGCAGTGTTTCTTTTGAAAATCTTAACCCTTGGAGAGTTTACTGTATTGATTGTAGATCATGCGAAGATCGATGATGGGCATATCCCCACATTTTGAAGTTGCACAAAGTTTAAACAAAGAGGGGAAGTGAGGTGATGACACCTGTCCCTATGGGCCTCATTTCCTTGTCTTTTAAAGCTATGTACATTATGCAAGTTCTAGACCATCGATCAAATGAAGATAAAAAACTATCGCTTCCTTGATTTATGAAGATGTGTGGAGTTTAACTAAAGTGGGGAGGCGATGAGTTGCCACATGGATAAAGTGGTACCATATTCAGTTTGTGTGCTACAAAAAGGAACTGTTAGAGTAAAGTGATAGATTGGCATATTCCAATTGGTTGAAAGTGCTGACTAGGACAGAAGAAGACCAATTTTGTAGAATTTTCAATCAAATGATGGTTGATGGTTGTTGCTTCCCTGCATTCTATAAGTGCTCAATTTTCAGCAAAAGTGAGGAAGTGAGGTGAAGATAAGTGACTGTGGTGGGCTAATCCTTTTCATGAGTTGTTAGAAACTACTGAGGTGGACAATGTGCTAGATATTGAGTCCTAATTTGTCAGAGGTACAACATGTAAGAAAAGGTGGATGCTGAGTTGGATTAGTGGGCCCAATGTTTTTGAAGTAAACATAGTAATAGTAGGATTATTAAGGATCATAGATTAAGTGGAGATCGACAATTATCACTTCCTTGGATTATGAATATGATCAAACTTTAGCCAAAGTGGGGAAGTGAGGTTTTGGCACATGTCCAACTTCTATAAAAGGTAATGCAACTTTTAAGATTTTAAAGCTTGATCACCTGATTTGTCATAAATTGATGGCTAGGTTTTAATTTTTTTGGTGTGGCTTGAAATATGACTGTTAAAACATTAATTTTGATCAATGTGAGTTTGTATGATGCGAATTGCCATAAAATTTATGATTCCTCTTATTATTAAGTACCATGCAACAAAGAATCATTCAAAGTTTCAAATTGTGTTTCCTTAAGCAATGAATAATTTCAAAAGGAACTCCCAATAGAGTGAATACATTTGTTTGGGTGAATACTAGAAATCTTTGGTTAGTTGAGAATTTGTAGTTGTAATTGAGATAATATGGATAAAATGCCTCCACAAAGGGATTTTTCAGTAGACTACCATTTGAGAGCTATACATGATGATTTTTTGGAGCAATTACCACAATCTACTGATGCATTTTCTAAATGAAAAGAATTAATTATGAAAAACCCTAGGTTATTGATTAGTGAGGGTTTCTATTACACGACCAACCGGTTAAGAGATGTTGAAACATCCACTAGGGGTTTGGAGCTATTCCAAAAGTGGTTTTCAGAGAGAAAACTTGATACTCCTCTAAACAATATATGGGAGTTTGACATAGTTGTCCTGAGTATTTTCTTCAATGATGACATACTAGCAATGATACCAAAGAGATCTGACCCAGTATCAAGGATGGTCAAAAAATCATGTTGGGGATAATCTTTTTAGGGTTTCACTAGAAGTTATTAGGGAAGTGTTTAGATTAAACCCTAATCATGAAGTGTATGAGAAAATTGATTTGGAGGATTCACAGGCTAGGTATGATACTTAGAGAGTGTACCTGAGGAAAGGGTGATTGCAAAAAAAACTTTTGTTAAAATAGGTCAATTGCCATTGATGAATGCAAATCCCCTAGAGCCACTATTAAGAAAATATTTAAATCCTAGGGCTCAAGCACTATACTTTTCTCTCTATAGACTTTTTGGGATGGATGAGCATGATCACATCCAAGGGTCCATTTTTTATCATTGCCTAGGCACTACAATATGGCATGAGATCAATTTTTGATTTGACCACATTTTTAGCAGAAGAAATCCATCATGGATTAATAGGTATATATAAGGCTAAAGTTGTAAAACCATTCTATTGATAATCAATGTTGATGTACATATGTTTGTACAAGGGTCTTTCCTTCTTCTCCAAAGAGGTGAAATTGGAATTAGAAAAGGATGGAGAAAACTTACCTATTCAACTCTGAAGTACTAATATGACTTGGGAAGTCACTGATGTTAGTTTCATCAGATTTGACAAATATTTTTATTCTAAGATAAGGCTTCTATTAACTGGAGATAGCCCTAGAATACCTTAGTCTTTGCTGGAATTAATTTGACCTAAGGCTCATGCCAAAAGGCTAAAGGTGAGTCATAATTGGGGAGACATCATCCCATATTTAGTTTCTATTGTGTTTAGAGTATATGGTTTCCTAGGGAGATCACATGTGTTGCCATATCAAGTACCTTTGAAGGTGGGAATTGTAGAATTCTTATGGCAAGTTGGAGGGTTAGAAGAAAAGGAATTGTTGGGTAGATCTAAAGGTACTTTCTTTCCTTAGATTACCATTGTCCAAAATTTTGTTTTTGTCAAGAAGGGTTGGAGGCAATTAGAATTTTTTAAAGACAAATACTAGATGGCCCAATCTGATTCCAATTTTAGTGATCCTAAAGGTTTCTATGATTTATTTAAGGCGATAACAAGAGCTAAATCACATGAACATATTACTTATTTTCCTAAAGATATAATTAAAAATCAATTTTCACTACAAGAGTAGGAGGTTAGAAAAGAGAAATGTAAAGTGTACAATAGAGTTTTTGAATTTTTTAATGTGTTTGAGCCTAAATATAATCCCCTTGCTGATAAGAAATATTGGGGTGCCAAAATAGACATGCTTATGATTGATTTTTCTAGGTTTATTAAAAGCCTAAATGAAAAGAAAGAAATTTTGACCCAAACATATCTAGAGTAGGCCATTAAGGTAGAAAAAGGTTGGCTAGCAGAATAATCCAAGATAGCATACATTACAGAAAAGGGTTGGGTATGTTTTGGAAAGGAGTGTAGAACTAGTGCCTCCATACAAGAGATAACTTTATGAAAGTCCACCTACTACACCTATTACAAAGAAGCAAAAATTAGAATAGGGTTCTACATCCAAGATTAAAGAGTATTCTCCTTCACAGACCCCTATTCGAATAGATGATGAAGACTCCTTAAGGGATCAATTAAAATAGATGGGAGGTGAAAAGAATATTGTTATAACTACAAAAGAGATAGAGGAAGGAGCACCCAGAAGGCCTCTCATGCCATCATTAGCTCTTACTATAGGAGATTTTCAAGGTAGAGAAATAGAACCTATGGTGGAGTAGGTGTCCAAGAAATTCATAGATGATGAAAGTTTTGTCAAGTCTAGGGATTTCATTCAATTTTTGTGGAGAAATAAAAGAAGCAATTTTGAGGCAAGATGTAGGAAGATTAAAATAGAGCAACTTGATAGGCAGGACTCTAAAATTGAAGAGGAGGTCAAAGCTAGCCTCATAGAACAATTTGGATAGATAAGCTCTGAAGAGGGAAGATAATTGTTGAGAGATTTAAGGGTTATGATATTAATAGAATGGGACAATGCTTATGCAATGGTTTTTGATGCAGTTAGAAAGGAAAAAGACACCTAGTTCAAAACTGAGGAGGAAGTTTTGCAAGCCCATAAAGGGGTGAAATACAATGATGATCATCAACCTTTGGTTATATGGTCTATTCAAAATAGAGACAAGGATAGGATTCAAGAGATCTCATACCTTGAGAACATATATAGTCGCATGGTTTACAGAGCTAAAGAAGTAGATAGTGATAAAGTGGCATGAATGACCAAAGAAATAGCTAATTTTGGAGTTGTGGTTGCTACCAAGAAAAAAAAAACTCTTAGAATTAAATGATAGATTTGAGAAGGTTTTGGAATCATACAAAGAAAGAGGGAGGAAGATATACCAACTTGAAGGTACACTTTCTCAAATGGAGAAAAGGTTTGGAAAAATCAAAATAGGGACACAATCTGGTTAGGTTAAGATTGCTCCTACTCCTCCTCTAGTACCACCTTTTAGTACTATCCCAATCATAGAAATTCCAAACACTCCTCAGGAGCTAGAAATGTATGCAAAAGAGGAGCTTGACAAGGAGAAGGCAAAAATATGGCCATTACATGTGGAATTGGGCATTAAACAAGAAAATAAGATAAGAGATCCAATTTTGTATCTAGTAGACAAGATGGGTTGACTATCATTATATTTAGAATTGTCAAAATTAATAGAGATAAGGAATGAGCTAATAAAAAATGAGGCAACCTTAAGGCCAATTTTGAATAAAAGGATTAGCAAGGATGATACCATTACAACCCTTTACTATCATGTCATAGATATTTCTAATGAACAAGTGGAAAGAACTTTTGACTAAGCCACTGATCTCTTAGATTTTGACCACAAGAGAAATTTATTGCAGAGAAAGATAAATAATTGTTTCATTAAATGTCTTGGCAAAATTTTTGATCTCTTTCCACATGAATTCAAAGGAATGTGTTTAATAAAAGAAAATGAGAAATGGGCTAAAGAATTGAATGAATTAACAAGCATCAAACTTAATGTAGTTGTAAATGATAAAAAGTGTATTTGGTTTGCTAGGACTACATAGGAAGTTGTATAGGTACAACTATTTTTTGATTATTTCAAGTAAGATTTTGTTGAGATAAGAAGAAATAGGAAGAGAGGTCATGAAGAAGGAATGGGAAGCATTAAGTTTCAACTAGCCTAATGATGCACTCTTCGACAAGTAGATACAAAATTACCAACCAGCAATACAATTATTGCAAATGACAGTTGAAACAGAGAATGTGGACAAAGAAGTTTCCACTGAAAAGGTGTAGATATTTAATAAAGTAGTATAGAAGATGAGAGATAAAAAGAGCAACTAATTACAATCATGGACATGGCTCTTCAAACTGATGATCTAATAGAGAATCGACCAATTGTGATTAATATCTAGATTGTTGAACCTGATACATCAAGTGCATGCCAAGTGCTCCCATAGCTGAAAGAGCAACAAATGAAACTTGACCAATCATCAAATGAAGTAGATCAACAAAAAATTGCTACGAAAGAAGTGGTCCCACCATAAGAAGATCAATGATAAAGACATTCTATTGTAAAGATACAATCAAGCACCAAATTTTGTCATTTTGTAATAACAATAGCTGTTGTCCTTTTGTCTTTCTTTTGTTCTAAGGACATCTATCCTTTTCCCTCTATGCATGTAGCTTTTTGTATCTCACACTATATAAGTGAGTTCCCAAGGCTAGAGGATGGTCCAAAGTCTATAAAATTTCTAGTGTTATGCTATTTTTGTAGTCAGTCTAGTTAGTCTTTGTGTCAACTTTATGATATATTCATTTTTGCAAATATGAGAAATAATGAACATTGAAGGATTACGTTTGTCAAGTTTTGAGTTATACTTCAAGTCTATATCAGTATTGTATTATTTTCAAGGAAGATTAATATAAAGAAATATTCTACAATATCCGTGCCTCTAAATTTTGTCTCCTTTTTCATATGCTTGAGATTTTGGGATTGAAATGAATAAGGTTCTTTCATTTTTATGCAACTTGTACAAGTTGTATATATTTTCATTGATTTCTTTTAATTCAAGGAGTTAAGTAAATGATTTCATGAATTGGTAGAGGTTTTAGAGATTTGGGAGGGATACTATAAGAATAAAGTTTAGAGTTAACTACTGATAAATTTAATTGCAAGGCACTTGAATAGGTCAAGTTTGTACTGATGTGAATCTGTGTAGAAATGAATATGGCACTAATCATAAGTTTAAATGAAAATTTTTAGGTCCATAAGGTTGCATAAAGCACAAATTAAAATCAAATCAATATTTACTTTTCTATGTGAAGAATCAAAATGATGGTCATTACTTATTTGTAATAGTTTTCCTCTGAATTATAGTTAGCTGATGTGTTCAAGGAGTCATTATAGATATGAGAAAAATTATTGACCATTTTTCTACTATAGGGGATAGATCTAAAAAGAAGAGAAAAGAGTATGAATGAATGAATCATGAAGAAGAATATTCAAATATCCAATCATTTCCATCCTTGAGGTGCACCCAACTTGGTCCTACAAAGCCTAAAATGTAGAGAGTCCTCTATGATTTTGTTGAAGTTGGTCTAGATCTAAAGAAAATTTAGTTGAATATAGGAAATAGCTAACCCTTAGACTGATTCTTGTCTTCTACATACAAGCCAAGCAAAGAAGATACATTGTCTGATTTATGTGTGAGATAAGAGTGTATATGCCATGACAAAGTTTTTTTTGCACTCATGTCAAAGGGGGAGATTGTTAATTTCATTATGGTTTTGAAATTACAGTAATAAAAAAATTAGTCATTATCTAGCAAAGAATAGTGTGATCTGAATGCATAGTGCATGCTGAGTGAATAGAATGAGCCAAGTGATTAGTGCAAGCTGAGTGAACAGAGCATGTTGAGCATAAGTCTCCAGAGAATACATGTTGAGTAATATTAGAGTTAGTGTTGAGTAGTTAGTACATGCCAAGTCACTTAGGTGTCAAGCAAATAGAAGGAATCATGAAAATAGAGTCTACCAAGTGATTTAAGTGTTGAGCAAGAGTGATTGTTGAGCCATTCAGAAGCCAAGTATTAGTAGATAGAGCACAGTGAAGGATGAACATCAAAGCCTATTGGTTCCAAGTGAAAAATCTATGTCATAGATGTTTGTAATGGCACAAACATTTATGCAAACCATTTTTAGCCAACATGAACATGAATTTTTTATTATAATAAATAAGGAGTGAGTCATATTATGCATCCCTATGCTATGCATGCAACTAATCAAATTGAGGGAAGCATTAGGTAGCAATATGGATCAACTATAGTCATTGATTCTAACCTAATTTAATCTCCATGATGCTTATAAAAGAAGTAAACACTAAGTGTAACATATTTTGTGAAGTAGGATACTAAGGAGAGTATCTAGTGTGAAAGAAACATGGAGAACATAGCTCAGAAAGAGTTCTACAATGAAGAATTAGTCTAAGATGAACATAGATATGTAGTGAAAGGTTAAAGAAGATAGATTTGATTAGGAGGATCAAGAGATAAAAAATGAAGAGGAAATTTAACATCAAGTAGTAAGGTGCTAACCAAAGGATCAGGTGTTGAATCATTCTAATAGATGATAGCAAGTAAATCTCTTAAAAAAGTAGTCTTAATAGGATTTTGTAAATCTCTTAACTGAGTGCTTAATTTACTTTGAGTTTAAATCCTTTAGTAAAGTGATACCTAATAGTCTTTTTAATCCTTTAATAGGGAAGACCTTTCATAGGGTAGATCATAGTTTATGATCAAAACTTTGTAGCCATAATAGGCCACACTTTACAACTACTATAGTGAAGATTTGTGGATGTTATCCCCACCCCAATTTTACTTTCTCCTTGAAGGGTTTCTGGGTAACCAAAATATTATGTGTTATGTGTTGATTTATTTCATGTTTTGGATGTGATGAATGGTTACTTATTTTAGTTTATATGTTAAGTTATGAGATGGATGTATGGTGAAAT
Source organism: Cupressus sempervirens (assembly GCA_028749045.1). Lineage (NCBI taxonomy): Eukaryota > Viridiplantae > Streptophyta > Pinopsida > Cupressales > Cupressaceae > Cupressus > Cupressus sempervirens. The sequence goes on from CM053792.1 coordinate 239,361,247, forward strand.
GTTTTAGAGGTAAAAGTTTTAAGTGTTGATTCACCCTCCTCTCTTAGAACTTCCTTTTCTATTGTTAATTCCAATAGCATCAAGGGTTCCCAAGTCATTTATGATATTATGAAAAATAGTGTCAAACATCTGTACATCATGTTTGGCCTATACTTGAATAGTTGCAATATCAAATAGGTTGGTGAATTCCACATCAAAAGCTTGTACTAAAAATTTTACTCTATGATAGGGATTTGAATTAGTCATCTCTATAGTCAAGGTTTTTTATAGTCTCTTTATTACCTCCATTAGGGAGCTTTGTATATGCTTTACCTTTCTATTTTTCTTGATGATCTTGTTGAGTAAAGAGATCAATTCAGTTTGATCATTGTCATCTAATCTTGTTAATACTACTAAGGTAAGGGGTGTCCTAGAAGAACTAGTTACGCTAGCCTTTTTCTCATCTTCCTCCTTTTTCTTCTTCTCCTTCTCTTCTTTCCTTTTCTTCTCTTCTTGTTCCTTTTTCTTCTTTTCTTTTCTTTTCTTCTTCCAATTTATTTATTTCCTCCTCAATTTTCTTGTTTTCTTCTTCATATTCATCTTCCTCATCTTTCTCAAGTTTCCTTTTCTTTTCTTATTCTTCCTTCTTCTTCTCTTCCTCTTCTTTCCTCTTTTCTTCTTCGTCTTCCTTCTTCTTTTCATTGTTGTCTTCTTTTAAGCTGGTGTAGTGGGTCAAATTGCCAACATTAGTGCCATAATCCTTGAATATATCTTATTTTGTATCAATTGTCACATTTGTTCTATCAATTTGCATTGTGCTAGTGCCAATGGTAATCTATGGTATTGTTGTTGCTACCTTATTTAGATCTGCCATCATCTGTATTATTCCTTTCTTAGTTTCTTCATTGAAATCTTGATAATTACCTCCAATAATCAATATACTTCTAGTCTTGTTCCTAAGATAGGGCTCAAGACTCTTTAGAAGACTTGCTAGATGCTCCTCACTATCAACCTTATATAATTTCTAAGATGATTTTCTCTAATTCCTTTGTCTTCATCTGCTAGCCTCTTTCTTCTATTTATTAACCTCTCATAGATATCTTTAGGAATCTCATCCTCAATGTCTTCAAATATTTTATTCGATAATATAAAATGTCTAATAATTGCATTCTCAAGCTCCAATCTACCAATTCTAATGTATAGATGATAAAACTTATTTAGTTGCACAAAATTACATTCATTAATGACTGCATTGAATAGCTTCTCAATTTTAGGCTTCCATGTCTTTCTTCCTATGCTAGCTTTTTAGGATCTTATTGTCCTTGTATCATCTTCTTGGTTATATTTGGCATTATCTCCTTATGCCTCTTTCCATGTCCAACTGCCATAGCCTTCATTCTTTTCTTCCTTGGGAAATTAGGAGATTCTTATTTTACCTTAGCCAATCTGACTAATTTTCTTTTAATCTCAACTACTTCCACTTCTTCTTGTTCTTTTGATGGATTAGATAGTGGAATAGAAGGTGTAACAGGTGGTTGATCTTGTGACCTTGCTGTTGTATGTATGAAATGTGGGCCTCTGAACCTCACACACACTTCAACATGTTCTTTATATGTGGATTCATCTTGGAATGAACATAAGATTTTTCACCCAAGAATAGTCCTGCAAACTGACCTATTGCCTTCTATCTAGAGAGATTTTACCTATTTAATATCCTTAGATGTGAGGTGTAGGTAACCAGACCCTCTAAGAATTAAGGATTTAAATGTGATTAATCTATATGAATGCAATTATTCTAACATGAGATATGCATTTAATCTAAGAACATGTAAATAGAATTAACTAAATGAATGCATATTAATTCTAAATGATATTAATCTAGAAAATGAAAGTCTTATGAAAGTAGTGAGCTCAAATGAATGCATAATTCAACATTGATTTGATAGAAATTCAATTCAACCTCTCTTCTTTTTGAAATGAGGAATTGAGAGCTTATTCAATAGAATCCAAGAATTGATCAATGGTCAAGATCAATTTGGATGGACAGTGGAGATTAGAAATGAGATTCAGTTAGAATGGAAAGTTTCCTTATGAAAAGGAAGTTAACTAATTTCTTTGGAGTGGAATAAGAAGTTATCTATTTTAATTCCTTTTATGATTTCAGTCAACTGAGAGTTTCCATTTTTGAACTGAAGAGAGAATATTGGAGAAGATATTTGATTTAAGGAAATTAAATATGACCTCATAATTGAGTATTCTAAATTGAATAATTAAATTCAACAATTAGAATAAGAATATTTAATTAAATCAAATATATTTAATTCCTTTGTACATTAGCTAAAGAAGTAATTTAATTTAATTAAAGTATAAACACTTATAACTAAATTAAATTTAATCAATAGGTTTAATGTAGCTAATTTGAGTCAATACTTATGAATTAAATAAAGAGTGTGATTAATGCAGATTAGGATTTTCTGCATTTGACAATTAAGTCAAGTAGCAAAAATTAGAATAAGGATTGCCTAGTGAAATAGGACTCAAGATTGATCAGATAGACCAGAAATGGTATAATGGCAATGATCCAATTTTGGGGTATTACATTTTGCCCCTCTTTGAATGAATGTGAAAACAACACATTCAATTCAAAAAAAAATAGAAAGCATGATGTGAAGATGAGATTGGTCCCGAAGTTGATGAGTCGGAGACCAATGGATAAGCTTTTAAGAACCATCTCTAGAACATAGTTTGATCCTAAGGAATTCAAACAGAACACCTAGATACCCAAATTGATAAGCATTCTAAAGGTTTCCATCAGAACAAAGTTTAACCATTAAGGATCCAAATAGAATGTCTAGATACCTGAGATCAATAAGCATTTAAAAGATTGTCTCCATAACGGAGCATAATCTTTAAGGATCTAGATGGAACATCCAGATACTTGAAATTGATAAGAATTTTAAAGGTTTCCTTTAGAATGAAGTTTAACCTTTAAAGATCCAAACAAAACATCTGGATACCCGAGATTGATAGCATTTAAAAGATTATCTCCAGAATAGAGCTTAACTTTTAAGGACCCAGATAGAACATCTAGATACTTGAGATTGATAGCATTTAAAAGATTATCTCCAAAATAGAGCCTAACCTTTAAGAATCCAGATAGAACATCTAGATACCTAAGATTGATAGCATTTAAAAGATTATCTCTAGAACAGAGCTTAACCTTTAAGGATCCAGATAGAACATCTAGATACCTGAGATTGATAGCATTTAAAAGATTATCTCTAGAACAGAGCTTAACCTTTAAGGATCTAGATAGAACACCTAGATACTTGAGATTGAAAGCATTTACAAGATCATCTCCAGAATGGAGCTTAACCTTTAAGGATCCAGATAGAACATCTAGATACCTGAAATTGATAAGAATTTAAAAGATTATCTCCAGAAGAAAGCTTAATCTTTAAGGATCTAGACATAACACCTAGATACCTAAGATTGATAGCATTTAAAAGATCATCCCCATAAAGGAGCTTAACCTTTAAGGATCCAGATAGAACATCTAGATACCTGAGATTAATAAAAGATAGCAAGATTGAATTATAAGTCATAGAATCATCCCCAGAATGAGGCTTGATCCTCAGGAGTCGGGGTTTAGATTGTCCCAATACCTGTCCATTGAACTCTAAGAAGAGTTGTTATAAGATTGATCAGTTCATGAAAAGATAAGATAGATAGCAAAGATGCCAGATAGAAGGGAGCAAGATGTCCTAAGTGATGAGATGCCTCAAGTGATGAGGACATAAGATAGGAACAAGATGCCCCAAGCGATGAAGATTCAAATTGATTTAAAATTCAAGTTCAATGATGTAATCATCCTGCCCCCTCAGGAGTGAAATCGAAAGATGACATGCCAGAAATATGATGTAAAGCGGTATACAAAGAGATACAGAAGAAATTTGAGATGTAGTAGAGTGTAGAAAGGATCAAAATTATCAAAAGAAAATATGAAGAGATCAAAATGATCTGAAGAAATATGAAGAGATTCAAAGTGATTTTGAGGTCCAAAAGACCAAGTTTGACCAATAGTTGACTAGAGTTGACTTTTTCGAGAATTAATTTGAAAATTTGAAGAATTTTGAGTTGAAAAGATTCCAAGAATTGCAAAGTATGAGAAAAATTTGGACCACACAAGCATTTGATCGCGTCGGTCCCAAAATTTTAAAATGCATTTTTGAACAATTTAGGTGTGTTAGATTTCGAATTCGGTCCTAAAAATAAATTCAGAGTAGCCAAAGTAGCCAAGAGAGTGATTAATCAACCATTTGTGTAGTCATGAATAACATGATGCTTTGAAGAAGCCAACAATTCCTCATCACAAAGGATGGGAACAGAGTTGCAATTGAATCGTGTGCTTATGCAAGTGAAGTATGTAATGCAAGACTATGTTAAATGCAACCCTAGGTCTGGTTACTGAGCCTCAAAAATTTATCATCACTGGACATAGAACAAAGCTCGTATGTTATACAATTCCCACTGACATTGCAATCATGGAAATATGAATAGACCATACATCATAGGTTTGTCAGGATTGAATGTAAGCATTCGAGGCACAAGAAACTAGAATGACCAGAACATTTGTCCCTTTTAATATAGCAAGTTAACATAAGCATCAGAGCATAAATGCTAGGATGACTAGAATGTTGCTTGCATGTAGACATGCCAAACACATATAAGATCCTTCTTACACTAAGCAATCAATAAGTATTCTGTCTGCAACAACCCTTGCATTTGTAACCTAAGACAAAAGTGTGCTAGATATACTCGCAGTGACCCGTATGTTCACTTAACAGGATGAGTATCAGTATGTACTATAGCATGAAGAGTTCACTCTAACAAGCAAGGAGAAGTACCAATGTTATTGATATATTCTAATAAAAGGAGTCAAGGTACACATGGCCATCCAATACGAGATGGAGGCTCTTATAGTGGACACCCCTTTTATAGGAATAGATCAACTTATTGGAACTAAACCACAGATAGAAAGCAAAGAAAAGATCACGCCCCTAGTCATTACGTCTCTAGTCAAAGATGAAATCATTGAGTTGCTCAAGGAGACATGATAAAGTAAAAAAAAAGCAAACAAAGAAAGAGCTCAGCATATCCAAACAAGTATGTCATTTTGCGGTCATTTTTGTGTTATAGAATTGATATCAAGTATCAGTGTCTAGAGTATGTTTAAAAGAAATCTCTTCAGTAGAGTGACAACAGTAGGTAGCTACAGTCAAAATGACTAGTGACTGAGGTCAAAGAGGAAACTTCAAGGTGAAAAACCTGGAGGACTGAGCGACAGTAGACAAACATAGCTAGGACGACTAGTGACTAACGCAAGAGAGATCTTCCATAAAGGAATTTGAAAACATTACCCAAGCAATAGTAGGCAGACACAGTTGAAACAACTGGTGACTATTGCAAAAGAGATTCTATGAGGAGAATCTTGAAAAGAGTGACACTAGTGACAGTAGGCAGACACAGCCAAAACGACTGGTGACTATTGTGAAAGAGATTCTATGAGGAGAATCTCGAAAGGAGTGACACTGGCGATAGTAGGCAGACATAGCTAGAATGACCAATGACTGTCATGGAATAGATTCTATGAGGAGAATCTCGAAAGAAGTGACACTAGCGATAGTAGGCAGACACAACCATAACAATTGGTGACTATTGTAGAGTAGATTCTATGAGGAGAATCTAAAAAAGAGTGACACTGGTGATAGTAGGTAGACACAGCCAAAATTACTGGTGATTGTCACAAAAGAGATTCTATGAGGAGATTCTCAAAAGGAGTGACACTAGTGATAGTAGGTAGACACAACCAGAATGACTGGTGACTATCGCAAAAGAGATTCTATGAGGAGAATCTTGAAAAGAGTGACACTAGCGATAGTAGGCAGCCATAGCCAAAATGACCAGTGACTCTCACAAAATAGATTCTATGAGGAGAATCTCAAAATGAGTGACACCAACGATAGTAGGTAGACATAGCCAGAACGAACGATGAATGTCACAGAATAGATTCTATGAGGAGAATCTTGAAAGAAGTGACACTTAAAGGGGAATGCCTCTGAGCTGTGACAAGACTCAATCCATGGATACATGAGCAAAAAGTAGGAAAATAGTGAAGCAACTGTACAAAGAGCTAGAAAATGCACTGCTAGATGGAGCATTGGGAACAAGAGGCACCTATTTACCAGGTTTTCACCTTCTTGGCAGAAATTTCTCTTTTTTGCTACCATGATGCCTGTTTCTAGGTTTTCACCAATGGCACTTTTCTTATTTTTTCAATTTTTTTGTATTTTTGTATTTTTTGATTTTTTTGTATTTTTGAGATTTTTCACTTTTTTTGGTATTACCAAGGCGCCTATTGCTAGGTTTTCACCAGGGTAACAATTTTTTTCAGGACTTTTTTCAATTTTTAGATATTTTCAAAATTTTAGAACTTTATCAGAAATTACTAGCTCTCAAGAAGGATTACCTTGATTTTGTTCTAGTGTCTAGCAAGGTGTAGGACAATATGTAGTAGCAAGCTGGTGGATAAGTGGAGATGGATAGCCAAGGAGTATGAAGCAGTGACTGTTACCCTCAAGGAAAGCCTTCACAAGATTACCCAAGCTAGGGAAAATGATATAACAATAGAAGCTCATGGTGTAATGAAGGGTATCATGTAAGTAATCGAAGAAAATGACCATGTCAAGAGATTGCTAAGAACTGAGTTTTCTTCTTTCTTTTATTGATCAAGACCAAAAGGTTAACTGAATAGGACAAAAAAGTTTTGTTATGAAGGTTATGAGTGAATGACTTTAGGAATGAGAACATCTGGAGGATAAGCAAGATCATGATAGGATGTCATGGATGGAAGAATTACACATGATGCCTATTTCCTAGGTTTTCATCATGGTACTTGTCCAAGGTGCCACAAGAAGTGGTTTTCACCATAGGAAGGATTTATTTTTCTTTACTTTTGCTACCAAGGCACTTGTTTCCAGGTTTTCACCAATGCACATTTTTTTTTCTTTTTTCTTTTTTTTCTTTTTTTTTTAGATTTTTAGAGTTTTTGGAAAGAATTCAAGCTTTTCTCAAGTTATATAGCATGCCTATAAGAAATATAAGTTATGATAAGCCAAGGCCATAGAAAGGTACAGTCAAAGATGCTGATAAGGTAATGGAAGGGAAATGATAGGAAAATGAGAGGTAGATGGAGGATAAGGTTGTTGGTTTTGGAAGACTAAAATGAGCAAGGATGGCAAGCAGGCATAAGATTTAGAGGATCTCATGAGGGTGGATGAGATATTAGGCAAGATCAACATTGACACACACTTTGAAGGGTAGTGTAATGATGGAGGAAATATGGATGAAATAGATCGAGGCTTAGATATATGAGGTAGCAAAGCCATTTTGGAGAGAGGTGGAGTAGAAGGTTTTGAAACCTTTTTAGGAAGATGTTGGGAAGGAGATGGAGTGGAAACCTTTGGAAGCTTGAATGTCAACTTTGATTTGTTTTCAATATTCAAGTCCTTCAGAAGAGACTTGGGAATCCATATAGCTTTTTATTTTTCATTAGATGCTTTGGAACACATTTCTTCAATAATAGATTTAAGAACCCACACTTTCCTTGGTTGAGCTCTTTGAATAGTGGATCTTTGCTATCTCTTTTGTGTATTTTCCTTCTTGACATTCACATGTCAATTAGAGGAAACATAGTGAACTTTTTGAGGATGGATTCATGCACTTGTGTTTGAGTTGATCATCCAAATTGCTTCCAAAGGACTTGGGATTTATGGATGAATGAGGCCAATATGACTGGTTTAGATGGAAAGGTGGATGTGAAGAGTTCAAGTATGTGCATCTTTGTTGATCTTGGGGTAGGGTAGGAGGAAAGTGTAATGAGATAAGAGTGGAAGAAAGAGATAGAGGAACATAAGGTCCCAATATGGATGGAAGACTTGAATGTTCTAGCTTAGATGGGTAGGGACCAAGGATAGCTTTAGAAGATGTGATAGCTTTAGAAGATGTGAATGAACCATGAGTATGGATATCAACATCTTTAAAGTGAGCAATATGACCAAAGCCATCAATAAATTTATGAGTAACTATTATAGGAGGAACACCTTTGACAAGAGTATTTAAAGCTTCAGAATAGTTTTGAAGTGAATGTAGTGAGGTAGAACAAGAGAGTGAGAGAACACTTTCTTCAAAAGGAATCTTAGGTAGTAGAGGAAAAGTATTCTTCTCTTGGTATTTAATAGTCTCCTTAGGGATGGTTGAAGGAATATCATGATCTTTCCTAGTAGAGGGGTATGATATGGGAGATGGAGGACTACATGGTTCTTGGGATGGAGGGATGACATCTTGAGGGATATGCGAGGGTTCTTGATCTTTATCTTTAGATTTTTTTAAATCCTCTTGACATGGATCCACTTTTGAGGACAAGGTAGGATGCGGAGTTTGCATGATAGGCTCTTGAAGAGATAGTGAAGTGCTAGTTGGAGTGGGAATAGCAACAAATGAAGGTTTTGGATCTTTAGTTTGAGTATTATGGGACAGGCTTGGAGCCAAGTCAAGATTAGCTTGGGTTTATTTTAGAGGCAACCCTTGAGGGTACACATAGTCAATAGCAAAAGAATTAGGTGCTTTGTTTGGTGGAGGTATGTTGGAAAGCTTAGATGCTTTAGAAGGTGATGGCATGTTGGCAAAAGTAGAAGTTGCATTTGAACCATTTCTAGACATGGTTTCATGATGTTGATCCTTCTTGAGAGTAGAATCTATAGTAGATGAGAGCTTATACTTTTGAATTCTACCATTATCAAAGAGATCTTGGATCTTGTTTTTCAGCTCCTTACAATGTGAAGTTTTATGTAAATTATGTCTATGATAGGCACAATAGTTACTCATAAAGAAAACTCCTGCCAAACTGACCTTAGGTAATACAATGAGTTTCTTTTGAAGAAGTTCTTCCAATGTTGATTCATAAGATCTTCCAAAAGGGGTGAAATCATGCTTAGGTTTAGGTTCCCAACATATTTCTTCAAAAATATTTCTAGATTTCTTGTGTGTTTGCAGATTGTTTTGAGATGGCTTGGACTCAACATTATAGGAAGGAAAATAATCTCGCAAGGAGAATTTGTTCAATGATGTGTCATCTTCTTGCTTTAGTCTTTGAAGTTGAGTGCTCATTGATTGGATTTGTTGCTTCATGTTTGCAATAAGTATCTCTTCTTCCTCACTAGGCATATTGGATTTAAAACAATTTTTGTTAGCCATTGTGATGTCCTAGGTTTAAGTGAACAACCACACATAAAATTTTTGATAGGTTTAGACTAAGACCATACCTAAAATGTCATCTCTATGTAGATTTTGGACTTTGAGTACTCAAATACATCAACAATCCTATTAGGGCTTTCAACTAGGATATACAAAGATCAACTATAAGGTGTCCTCAATATACACAAGGTACATGAGGCCCAAATTTGTAGATAAAAGAAAATAATGCCACACAGCTAGGAGGAGACAGTAACCCAAATCTCCAACTTCACTTCCCAAAAGTATAAAGTTCTTTGGGGCTTAGCCAAGAGTGACAAGATTATACTTCCAAGAGAGGTGTCTTTCAATTCACCTCTCGATATTTATACTCTGCTAGAACACAGAAGTTGAGGTCGTCCCAAGGGGTGATGAAATCCCCAAGCAAACCTCCTAAAAAAAAAAAAAAAACAAGTCCACTTATTTCTTGTACACTCAAGATTACCCAAAGGAATGAGAGAAGTGAATATGTAAGTGGACTTGGGATTTAAAAGAAACTCATTCTTTCCCAATGAATCTTTAGTTTTTGGATTCTACTCTTGAAGACACTCATGTTTAGCACGCAAGGTTCTTTCCAACTTACAACATCATCAACATAATAAATTGAGAGTTCGTTAACAAAAGTAAATCGAGAGTCGTCAACATAAGAAATAGATAGAGAAAAGATTCAATTCCTTTATGCATTCAAGATTGAATGTATTCATTTTAAGCACCAAAATCCAAATATTTCATCACAATAGTTCTTTGATCCTTAAGCACTCAATATTGTGTTGATTAACATACATTCCAACAAATATGTGTTCTCTTTAAGAAACTTGAGAGTGTGTTATAGCATTCATTCCAATAAAAAATATGTAGATTTTAATCCATGACATTCAAGATTGAGTTATTAGCACATTCATTCAAATGAAAGACTTATCAATTTATTAAGATATTCAAGATTGAATTTGATTGTTTTAGATTTGAAAGCATTCAAGAGTGTGTTTGGATTTTAAATTTAATTGCAACATTCATTCAAATAAAAATGATTAATCATTCAAGTTCATTCCTTTCTAATTTAAAATCCACCCATGTCCTTCATTGTCGCTTTCCACATCCCTGCAATAAAAAAATTTGATTAGAACTCAAGGATTTGCATAATGATTAATGTTTTTATGAAAAAACATTTAAAAAAAGATTTAAAATGAATTTCTAATGAAAAAAATCTTAAATTTTTACTGTGAGCTCTTGAAAGTGTCCTAAATTGGCAATAAAAATTTTTAGATCAAAATGTTGAGATTTATCTCATAAATTAATTCTTTTATGAAAAACCATAAAAAAATTATTTTTATTTTATTTTAAATCTGAAAAATCTGAAATTTTTATTGAGGCATTTTGATATAAATATAAAGTCTCAATAAAAATTTTAGATTTTAATTCGATGATTTGCAAGGTAAATTAATTTTTTAATGAAAAATAATTAAAGAATTACTAAAAATTCAATTTTGATCTAAAATTTTTGGAATTTTTACTGTGCATGCTAGCCATTAACTTGAACCTACAAAAAAAAATTCAGATAAAAACGTGTTGCTTTACTTGCTCAAATAATTCATAGATGACAAAATTATTAAAAATATATATAAAATATATCTCTAATCAGAAAAATCTAAAATTTTGCATGTGATTTTTCTCTATTGTTTAGAACTTTCAGTAAAAATTTCAGACCAAAATTCATTAACTTGGTCTACTTTTTATGATTTTTACGAAAAATCATAAAAAGGATTAAAAAAAAATTTTGATCAATTTTTTATTTTTAAATTTTAGAACATGAGAAGGAAGAAGAAGAAGATGAGAAATAGAAGAAGATTAAGATGGAGAAGAGGAAGAGGTTTCTCAAATGCTCATTTTCTCATGATTATGGGATGTGTTCTCAAAGTGTCTCCAAACCTGCAACAATTCAAACTTGCAAGACAAGATATAAACAAAAAAAAATAAAATGCAAAATAAGAAGAACAAGGCCAGAAAGTTGATTTCTTGGCCCCACAGTGGGTGCTAGAAATGTATGTATGAAATTTGAGCCTCTGAACTCACACACACTTCAACATGGTCTTTATATGCAGATTCATCCTGGAATGAACATGAGATTGTTCACCCAAGAATAGTCCTGCAAGCCAACCTGTTGCCTTCTATCTAGAGAGATTTTACCTATTTAATATCCTCAGATGTGAGGTGTAGGTAACCAAACCCTCTAAGAACGAAGGATTTAAATGCAATTAATCTATATGAATGCAATTATTCTAACATGAGATATGCATTTAATCTAAGAACATGTAAATAGAATTAACTAAATGAATGCATATTAATTCTACATGATATTAATCTAGAAAATGAAAGTCTTATGAAAGTAGTGAGCTCAAATGAATGCACAATTCAACAGTGATTCGATAGCAATTGAATTCAACCTCTCTTCTTTTTGAAATGAGGAATTGAGAGCTTCTTAAATAGAATCCAAGAATTGATCAATGGTTAAGATCAATTTGGATGGATGGTGGAGATTAGACATGAGATTCAGTTAGAATGGAAAGTTTCCTTATGAAAAAGAAGTTAATTGTTTTAATTCCTTTTATGATTTCAGTCAACTGAGAGTTTCCATTTTTGAACTGAAGAGAGAATATTGGAGAAGATATTTGATTTAAGGAAATTAAATATGACCTCATAATTGAGTATTCTAAATTGAATAATTAAATTCAACAATTAGAATAAGAATATTTAATTAAATCAACTATATTTAATTCCTTTGTACATTAGCTAAAGAAGTAATTTAATTTAATTAAAGTATAAACACTTATAACAAAATTAAATTTAATCAATAGATTTAATGTAGCTAATTTGAGTCAATACTTAGGAATTAAATAAAGAGTGTGATTAATGCAGATTAGGATTTTCCGCATTTGACAATTAAGTCAAGTAGTAAAAATCAGAATAAGAATTGCCTAGTGAAATAGGACTCAAGATTGATCAGATAGACCAGAATTGGTATAATGGCAATAATCCAATTTTGGGGTATTATAGTTGCATAAGGTGCTATGGGTGTAGCCACAGATAACACTACAATGATAACACCTTTAGATGGTTTTTTTAATGCCAAGGGTGGCACATAAATCATTCCTTGTTGACCAATCTACTTCATTGTTGTTATGGTTTTGTTTGTATCACTTATTTCTTCTTCAGTCATGCTTGCTTCTAACTTTGACTTCTTTATCACCGAACCAAATTTATTTTTAGATGACTTCTCAAATGATGTTTGAATTGTTGATTGCATTAATTCATCATAGGTTCTAAGCCTATCAAACTCTTCGTGCCTATCATATTCAAGGATTATCTATGCATATTGCTCAATTTCTTCTTCTATAACCTCATAGCCAAGTGGCTCAACATACAAAATTTTAGGCTCAACTACATCTATATATGTGAAATTAATATCAATTATAAAACAAATATCATTTATGAACTTCTCTATCATAGAGGGTGGTACTCTGTATCTTGCCTTCATTTCATTTTGAAAGGCCTTCATGTCAAGGTTTGTGTTATCATTGATCTTACCAATAGGATTCTTAATATGCATCTCTAATATCTTCTCCATGGTTCACTTATCACTTCTAAGTAATCCAACTACTCACACAAAAAGACAATTTTTTATCAAATGAAAAAATATATGTGTTATCAAAGATTGGAATCCAAATTGAGTGATCTTATTCTTCTTGATCCTTTCAAGGTTCTCAACCAACTGTGCTCTTAGAATTTTTCTCAAGTTAACTTTTTCTTTCTCAATTCAAACTTTGTAGGCTGTGTGAATGAATCTAGCTACCATGTCATCACTTCTTGAACTAGAACATATCTTAGTTGCAATGATTATGCTTAGAAATCTTACATCATCTTATTTGATTTTTCTTATCACTATTCCTCTTCCATTATAGATAGATTTTGTGTTTTTAAGTACTAACTTCTTAATGTTCTTCTTATTTATAGGTACACTACCCTCATTTCATAAACTAGTAACCTCATGAATTAGGTTAGCTAAGATTTCTATTACATTATCCCCTAATCAAAACTTCTCATCATGAATTCTGCTAAGTATAATCATAGTCCATTCTTCATCATCAAACTTGTAGTAAAACAACAAATTTCATTAGGTCATCTCTCTTTAGATATTAAAACTCTTGATTAAGACTCATATCTTGGTTATAGATTAGGTTGAATTCCTTTGGAACATGTTGTTCTCCTATAGTTTCAAATTTTTTCCTTGATGTAGGGAAACCAAGGAAACTAGGGCCAAAGGGACACCTAGCTATCAAAGTCACCTACAATAGTAAACACAACACAAAGAACAAAAAAAAAAAGAGAAAGAAGAGAAAAACTCTTTATTGATTCATCAAAATACCAAATATATGCTTGGATGTGAGGCCAACTAGATTATGACCAACATTACAATTCAGACTTTCCTCTTCAATGTTGACCTTCACATTCTAATCCTACTCTTTCTTCCCAAATAATAATAATGCCTAATACTCTACCCAAGAACCCTTTAAATACATGCATGACCACAAGTTGGCCTACTACAAATTACCAACAAAATAAACCATTATATTAAATGCATATCCAAGCCACAAGTCAACTCTCAACAAATATTAAATAAAAATCACTAAATTAATGTCCAAGGTTAGCTCAAACTAGAACCAGACATAGACAACTCAGCTAAAGAAGAACCAATAAAAATAATGGCACTTGACAATAGTTAGCACATAAACAAACTCATCACCAATAGACACCCAACATCAACCATAAACTTGGCATTAACAAAAAACTCGACATCAACCATGAACAAGAAAAACATGTAGGATAGAAATGCAATCCAGGATGCTCCTACATGAGACAATTAGGGTTGAAAGAAATAATTCTCCTAAATCATGCAAGTGTCACAACCTGTGATGAATCCAACTCAAATTGAGAAATCCATGTAGCATCTTCAACTAGTCTATTTTTCCACTTCACCAAATGCTCACAGTAATCTTTTCCTCTTGTGATTTTACCAACTATTTGACCCAATACCTATTCAACCTCTTCAATATGCTTCTTATGATAAGAATCTAATACAAAAACTTCATCATCTAACTCATGGTACTTCTACAAATCAAAAATATTGAATATAGGAGATATATCCTTGTCATTAGGTAACTCAACTTCATAGGCATTACCACTATCAAACTTCCTCAAGATCTTACAAGGTACAAACTTTTTCATCTTTAACTTACTATATGTTCCACTTGGAAATTTACCTCTCTTCAAATGCACCATCACCTCATCACCGACTTCAAAATCATGATTTCTTCTAGACTTATCGACATTCCCCTTATATTTTTGATTACTTTGTTCCAACCTGAACTTTACTTCCTTATGCAAGGAATCAATAAAATCAAAAAATTATACCTCTACAACAGTTCTCTTTTCTTCACTAGTAACATCCCTCAAATTTGATATTCCTCTAGGTTGCATTCTAGTAATAATCTCAAAAGGTGCTTTCACTATACTCCTATTCAAAAAATTATTATATGTAAACTTAGCTTGTGTTAACACCAAGTCCCAATTATGTGGTTTATCCCCAACTAAACATCTCTACAAATTACCCATGCTTCTATTCACAACCTCTATCTATCCATCTATCTATGGATGGAACATAGAACTAAATTCCAACTCAATACACATAATCTTCCACAAAGTCACCCAAAAGTAACCAACAAACTTATTGTCTCTATCAAAAATAACAATTCTTGGTAATCCATGCAATATAATGATCTCTTTGAAGAAAATTTTAGCAACATGCTCAACATCTAATATCTTCTTACATAATATGAAATGAGCCATATTAGAAAATATATCCACAATAAAAACTATAGAATCATACCCCTTTGATGTCTTAGGTAATCCAAGAACAAAATCCATACTGATGTCACTCCAAGGTTTCTTGGGAACAAAAATAGGTGTATACAAACTAGTATTTTGACTTACTCCTTTTGCAACTTGAAAAACTCCACAACTCTTTATAAATTTCTGAACATCCTTATACATTTGTGGCCAATAATATTTATCCTTCAGAAAACTCAATGTCTTATCAATTCCAAAATGTCCAACCAATCCACCACTATGATTTTCCTTAATCAAATTAACTCTCATAGAACTTCTAGATATACATAACTAAATTTATTTGAACAACATACGTTCTCAAATGAAATACTCATCATACTTATTGATGTGATCTAATATTTTTGGTGCTTTGCACTCTCTCCACACCTCAAAAAAATTAAGATCAATATCATACAACTCTTCATCTCATAAAAACCAAGAACTTCAACCTTCACGTCAGTCAACAAAGAACATCTTCTACTTAATGCATCAACAACTCAGTTAGTGACTCCACTCTTATGCTTAATCACAAATGTAAAAGGCTACAAGTACTCAAAGCACTTCATTTATCTAATTCAATTTATGTTGAATTCCCAAGTACTGTAAAACTTTATGATTAGTATACAACATGAACTCCTCAGGAATCAAATAATATCTCCATTTCTCCAACCCTTGAACAATTGCATAAAAATCTTGATCATACACATAATACTTCCTTCTAGCATCATTGAAATTCCCACTAAATAAAGAAATAGGTTTACCTTCTTGACTCAATATAGCTCCTATTTCACCACCACTTGCATAACATTCAACTTGAAATTAGGCAAAGCCAATACAAGTAACTTAATAGTCTTTTGTTTCAAAGTCTCAAAACCATTATTAGCTCCATGTGTCCACTTGAAATCCTTTTTGTTTCCTCTCATTATCTTCGTCATTGGATTAAAAACATAAGTAAAATTCTTTATAAAATTTCTATAAAAACTAGATAAACCATGAAATCATCTTACCTCACCCACATTCTCAGGTGTAGGCTATTCCAAAATTTCTTTAACCTTCTCAGGATCGATGCTCAAACCATCAACTAAAATCACAAATCCCCAATACACAATCTCCTCTTGCATAAAAGAATACTTTATCAAGTTAATCATCAACTTATCCTCTTTCATACTCTGCAATACTTTTTTAATATGCTCCAGATGTTCTTCCTTAGTCTTACTAAACATCATAATATCATCCAAATAAATAATCACAAACTTACCCAAAAATATCTTGAGAACCTCATTCATCAACCTCATGAAAGTATTAGGTGGATTACTCAAACCAAAAAGAATTACCAACCATTCATACAAACCATATTCTATCTTGAAAGAAGTCTTCCATTCATCACCTTCTTTGATTTTGATTTGATGGTAGCCACTTTTCAAATCAATCTTGGTAAAATAATTTTCTCCACTCAAACAATCCATTATGTCATTCATCCTTGGCATAGGAAACCTATATTTCACTATGATCTTGTTAATAGATATGGAATTAGTACACATTCTCCATTCTCCATTCTTCTTAGGTGCTAATACATTAGGTACAACACACAGACTCAAACTTTCTCTAATCAAACCTTTTTGTAACAACTCATGCACTCGTCTGTTAAGTTCTTCATTCTCATTAGGTGTTAATCTATATGGTGATTTATTTGGAAAACTAGCTCTAGGATTCAAATCCATTCAATGACTTATGCTTCTTACTAGTGGTAAACCATCAAGAAAATCCTTTGCAATAATATCTTTATACTCATTTAATAAAATTTCAATTTTTGCTAGTACTCAACTTCTACTAGCTTCTTCTACTTGGTCATTACTAGATGTTACTCGGTCACCACTATTTTCTATCACTCAGCTACTACTAGTACAACTTGACCTCCTAGGAATTATAGCAACACAAAATTGATTCTTCTTCATTTTTTTTTCAAATTGTTTTCCATTAACCATGCAAATTATCACAATAGTATAATTAACCTCATTTGGACCTTCAATAAAAGGCAATAATATTTGATTCCTTGCATTCACCCAAAGAGTTTATTGATTCAATCTTCCATCATCTATAGGATATATATCATATTGCCAAGGTCCACCTAAAAAAATGTTTGAATTCAAAAGTGGGAAGATTTACTTCTGAGAAGGGGGGGGGTGTGAATAATAAGTAATAAACTTTAACCTCTAATTTTTTTAAAATTAAATCAATCACATGCATGTAACACATCTAATTTACATGAAATTAAAGACATGGATGAAAATAGATAACACAAGATTTGATCAGCTAGAAACCCTCCAAAATGAGAAGGTATACTGGGGTGGGGATGACACCCACAACTTATCATTGCAACAATATTTAACTATTTAAGGTTATAAAGTTTGACCATCATCAATGGTCTACCCTGTAAAAGGCCTACCCTATTAAAGGCTCTAACACCTTGTTAAAAATGACCTACCTAAAGGATTTACAAACATTCACTTGGAATGCCACCCTGTTAAAGGATTTACAACATGGTTGTTAAACCAACCTATCTTCGTAGGATTTTCATTCTCCTAATACAATGGCTAGAAAGTATAGTAGAATGTGTTGACCTCATGACTTACAATCTTCAATTGCTGACTTTAGATCCTTGTTTTGTCCAATCTAATCTAATCCTTCTTGATCTGATATGACTTTTTTTGAAGTGCTAATTCTCTATTCTATTAATTGATGTTGCAATGCTATTACTCTTCTTCTAAGTCTTTACACCCCTTTTGCTTCCTTTAAAAAATTTCTAGCATTCTCACATGTATTTCCATATACTTCCATGCTCTACTGAATTGTGGGGTTTTGACCTCCTTAAAGAGGTTTTGAGACTTAGGGTTAGGTATGAATCTACGATTGAGATTCATCCATCTTTCCCACTCAAATATTTCCATTTTTCTGATTGGTTGCATGTTGATTTCATAGGGAATTAAAAAGATTCAATCTTATCTTTTAGATCCTTTGAGATTCATCTTGAGTCAGCTAAAAAAGGGTTTACATTTGAGTTTGTGAGAGCACAAACTCTTATGTTGATTCTGTGTTACTCGACACTTACTAATTGTTGATGCTCAACACACATAGGAATTCTATCTTGCACGACACCTATAGTAATTCTATCTTGCTCAGCACCTATACTAGCTTGACACATACTATAACTCGACACCAACTTAGAAATTTCTTAAGTGTGTTGACACTCAATTATCAAAACCAATCGAAGACCAAAAATCTCCCCCTTTTACATGAGTGTCAAAAAAACTTAACTAAACATTATGAATCTGATCTCTATGAATATAATATAGATCTTGTTCAACATATATACAAAACTTGAAAACTGTTCAAAATTTTGTAAAGATACCTCAAAATTTGTATCTCCCCCTGAGTTGATGTGGCTTTGTTGTATCCACAACTTCTTATTCTGGATTTGTCTCATGTTGATTATACTTTTCCTTATCATTCTACCTTATTTGTCTTGTTCTATCTGCTTTATTTTTACTCCCCCTTTCACACATCTTTCCTTGCAGTTATTGTATCCTTTTGGCTTTATTATTTCTCAAAATTTATCTCCTTATCTCCCCCTTAGTTTTACCTCCCTCTTTTTATTATAATAAATCTTCCCCTTTTTTGATACTTATGTCAAAGGGTTCTATACATTAATTGAATACTTAGCCAAAAAGGATTTTTTTATCTCCATAACAATCTTGAGAACAACATCCCAATTATCTAGTGCAATCTCTAGTAATTTATGTTGGATGGTTGTCTTAGCTACAAGGTGAACTAGACCTTCTAGTGTAGAAAGATTGGGGTCTTTCTTTAAAAATTTATTAGCATAGGCCAATTCCTTCTACAAAACTTCCATCTAAGGGGTGATGGTAGATTGAATTTGTATTAGCTTAGCCTTGGTGTTTTCCTCATCTGCTATAAGTACAACTAGTTCCTTTTGAGTGTGAAGTGTAGTTTGAAATTCTTCTCACTCTGAGCTAGATCCATGGGTAGTTGCATGCTTGATATTTTTAGGTTCCTCTCCAAGTTCATTATCTTTTGGCCAATCTCTTGTGTGAAAATTGATGGATCACATAGTTTTGAGTACAATGAGAATATGTTCTCAAGTATTTCTTTTACCTTTTCTATCTTTTTGGCCAGCTCAACTTGAGATAGTGCTATTTCACTTGATATTCATTCATTCACCTTCATTAGACCATTCTAATAATTTTGCATTAGTGTCTAGGTCTTCATTCTATACCTAGTCCACTATATTGGATAATTGTTCCATGATTGGCTTGGTTTCATCAGGTACTTGCAAGTTGAATGCATCTAAAAAGATGTCTTTGATTTCAATTAAAGCTTGCCTTTGTTTATACTCATTTCTAAGGATCTCTTGTTTCTTCTTCTTCTTCTCTAGTGCCTCTTTCACTTCATTTATCTATTCTATGTTCATAGTTTTATAGTGATACCTAGGAATGACTATCTCTTCATTAAGAGTAGGGTTTCCATAGTGAAGTACCCTTGCAACTTTGGTAGAGTTTGAGCTTGGTGCTATTATTTGAAGTGGTACTACTTTTGTGCTCAGCTATTGTGTTGTTCTTGTAGGGGTCCCTATTGTAGGCAAGTTTATCATTGTTTGTATTGCCTCTTGTTCTTTCTCCTTAGGGGTCTCCTCCTCTTCTATTCTACCTTGATCTTTTACTATGATTTGAGGTCGTGCACCTTGTTCTTGTATAGTAGGGAAAGAGGTATCCTTCTATTCTATTTGATCCTTTGCTTGCTCCTTGGTATTTGTTGTGACTATAACTATGGAGTCAACCCTCACTGGTATGTATTGTGTAGCTTTCTCTTGGGGTTGTCCACTTGTAGCTATTTGAATATGTGAATGTGGTTCTTGTGGATTCACCTTCTCCTTTGTAATATCAGCCACAACTTTCTATAATTCTTCCACACTTACGAAGATTGGGTTAGTACATAACTGTGATTGTAGAGTAGTCTAGTGAAGGATCCTTTTAAGGTCCTCTGTAGTCAGTGGGTTTATGTTCTGACCAAAAGTGTCAATAACATCCTTTACAATTACTATATCTATAGGTGTGGGAGTTACGTTTAGAGGACTTGGTGGTGCCAACTATGTGTTTTACACACTCTAATCTATCTATTGTTGTTTCATAGTTGCCATGTCATTTTTCTATGTCTCCTTCTCCACTATAACATTTGCTTTATCCTTTTCTCCTTCATCTTCCTTATCATTCTCATCATCTTCTTCTTCTCCATTATTTCTCCCTTCAAAGGAATCTTCTTGTTCTTCCTTTATAGTTGTGAGGCCATAGATTACTTTCCACATTAGAGTGGACTTCTTCACAACATCCTTAATTTTATTTTGTAGTATACTGGAGGCTGTATAGTTAGGTGCAAATTTTCTCCCATGCTTCTTATTTGGCTTACTTATTTTCCCTTTTATAAGTTCAGGAATAACATGAGCCAATTTTGACTCTCTTATTTCTTTCTCCATATTGAGGCAATAATACCATTTATTCTCTATAATTGAATATAACTCCTTAGGCATTGTATTGTCTCATTCAAGTGGAGTATTCTTGAACTTTGCCATCATGGTGTAGACTAACTCTTCCACCATGTTTTGTTCCTCTCTAGTCAACTTATTAAAATCAATACTTTTCAATCTAGACAAGTCTACATTATCTCTTATATTGTCACATATATTCTCTAGATCAGACTTAGTGGTGTGAGTTACCACTTTAAATTGGCCATTGTCATTAGATTCAATTCTTTCTTCATCTGATTTAGGAGGTGCCACATATTTTCTTCTCTATTTCTTCTAGGTTGGACTTTCCTAGTCTATAGCCTTCTTCTTTTCCTATTCCTTAGACACCTTTGTTGTAGCTCTTGTGTCTACCCTTGCGGTGGGTTTTCTTGGGCTAGGTTTAGCTATTTTCTTTCCTCTAGGCTGAGATGCAGGCTATTTTTGTGCCTTTTTCTTCTTTTCCTCTACCTTTGGTGCTTCCTTGGTTTTCTCCTTAGAACCTTCTACTTCTGTAGCATCTCCACCCATGCCTTGGGTCAATGCAAGTGGCCCTTGCCCCTATTCTTCTTCTTCTTCTTCTTCTTCATCTTCATCTTCCTTCGCTTCTACAACCCTTTCTCCAAATCTGGCCTTAAGCTTCTTAACCAATTTGTCCTTTTTCTTCAAGGTTGAAGTAGTTTTCAATTCCATGTCCACCTTGAATCTTACAACATCATAAGTGCCAAAGGGTTGGGCACTTTTATCTACTTCCTCTTCAAGTAGAGCAGTGATTTCTATAGATGCCTCATCTATATTGATTTCATATCCAAGTGGCCTCAGCCATCTAACCCTTGGTACTTTTTCTTGGATGTATGTGAAATCAATGTCTACTAAGAAGAAAATGTCATTTATGTGCTGCTCAACAAGAGAGATATGTATCCTTAGTCTCTATTTCATTAATTTCTTGAAATCTTCAAAGTAGCTGGTCATTATGGTCTCAAAATTTTCCCCCATTTGTTCTATGTAGTCATTAACATGTGCTACTATAGACCTATTTGTCTTCCAACTTACCTTTCCAAAAGAGGGGAATTCATTCTGAGCATAGAAAAATGTGCATATCAAAATTACTCCAAATTTACATTGAGATCCTGTTAACATCATAATGTTTTTGACACTCGAGTGCCAACACACTTAATCATATTTCACATTGGATTTTGAGTACATCATGCATGCCGAGTGATCTTCATGTGCTGAGTGAAGATCAGATGCCAAGTGAAGATCTGATGGCGAGTGAAGATCAGATGCCGAGTGAAGATCAGATACCGAGTGAAGATCAGATACCGAGTGAAGATTAGGTGCCGAGTGTTAAAAAGTGCCAAGTAACATAAGGTGCCGAGTAATACAATTTTGTTTAAGAGTCGAGCTATCCAGGAAATAGCATGTGCCAAGCATCAGCAATACTTCAGGAGCCAAGTAACTCAGTATATCAGCATAAGAGTTTGTAATTGCACAAACTATGATGCAAATAGTTTTTACAGCCGACATAAGGTAAATCTCGAAGGATTCAATGATGAGATCGAATCTTTTATTTTTCCTATGAAATTTGCATGTATCCAATAAGAAAAATGCTAAAGGCATGCAACCATTCAGCAAAAGATAAGTATTGAGTGGAAAATGAAGATTGAATATAGATCGTAGATCCATACCTAATCCTAAATCTTCAAATGTCTTTATAAAGAAGATGAAACTTCATTGTAAAATGTAAGAGATGAGAGGTATGAGAAGATATACAAGGGTTCGCAAGGAATTCTATTTTCAAAAGTGAGGATTATCAGATCACAAAAGGATCCAGATCAGAGAAAGCAGAACAAGTGCCTGCAATCAACAATCAAGGATTGTAATTAGACAAGTTTATTGTACCTAATACTCTCTAGCAATTGTATTAGAATGAAAATCCTATGGTGATAGGTTAGCTTAACAGCTATTTTGATAAATCCTTTAACTAGGTGATAAAATCCTTTAATAGGGTAACACTTTATGTTAAGTGTTTGAAAGCCTCTAACCAGGTCACTATTGACATAGTGTAAAGCCTTTAACAGGGTAGACCATTAGAAGTGGTTGAACAATATTGCTGCAGTAATTTTTGTGGGTATCATCCCCACCCCATTTTTACCTTCTTATTCCTGAAGGGTTTTTGGGTTACCAAATTCCAGTGTTAAGTGTTATTGATGCATGTGTTTTTTTACATGTTTATTTGGTGTATTTTCATGCATGTAGTTTATTTTCAGTTAAAAGTTTTTGGCTAAAGTATGATACTTATAATTCAACCCCCCCCGTCTCATAAGTACTCTTTCCATATTTGAATATCCCAACAATTGGTATCAGAGCTTAATCCAGGTTCTCTTAAGGAAAAGCCTAACAGCTTGGAGGAAAGATCTAAAGATGGAAGCTTTCAAACTTGGAAAGATCATTGAAAATTAGGTGATAGATGTGCAACTTTCTTTGCATAGCTTGGAGGAATTCAGAAACAAGTTGAGAAACTCATTAAAAAAGAGGAAGGATCTAGCCATAGCTGAAAATGATATACACTACAAGGAGATTGATACCACCAACATATTTTCCAGTGGAGACACTAAAGAGTTTGATGCAGCAATAGCAGAACTGATGGAGAAAAACAAAATTCAAGCAGAGGAGATAAGATCTCTCAAGATGGAACATGAATCACAGGCCATACTAATATGTGAAATTACTGAACACAAGAAAAGAGCAATTGAAGACAAAGTGATCTTGGAAAATGATAAAAGAAATCTTGCAAACAGACTTGAAGAAAAATGTACTAAACTGACAAGGATCTCAAACATGCAGATGGATACACTTGCCCAAATGATGAACCTTCATCATGAACTCAATGTAAAGGATATTGAGATCTCTACCTTGAAGATGCAGAATGAACAAATCCAAAATGAATTTAATAGAGAAAAAGAGGTAGCAGAGAATCTCAACAAATCAAGTGAAGCAATCAAGTATTTTGAACAGTTGCTGAAATCACCAAAATCTGCCCATGATACATCAGGACTAGGATACAATAGCACTGAAGTCAGAGAATCATCAAAAAGTGCTAAACAAAGAAGTGACAAAGGTAAGTATTCAAAACTCACTTGTCATTACTGTAATAAGAAGGGACATATAACTAATGTGTGCAGGAGTAGAAGACTCAATCAATCAAACATACCCAAAAGTTTCTGTCACAAGTGCAACATGCAAGGACATATGACACAAAATTGCAGATCCAATGACACAAGGACTCAAAGATTTGATGGACATTGTTATAATTGCAAAAATTATGGACATAGGGCATTTGAATGC
Source organism: Cupressus sempervirens (assembly GCA_028749045.1). Taxonomy (NCBI): domain Eukaryota; kingdom Viridiplantae; phylum Streptophyta; class Pinopsida; order Cupressales; family Cupressaceae; genus Cupressus; species Cupressus sempervirens. The sequence continues at coordinate 239,385,440 of CM053792.1, forward strand.
AGATCAAAACCTATGTGGACATCAAATCAACCAACAAAAATAGAAGGGAATGGAAATCATTATCATTAGGATTAAAACACCAGGTACAGTTGTCACTATTGTCAAGAATATGGACATATACCACAAAACTGTATAAGAACACATTTCAAAGGAAACTACAAAAGATGGTTGAATCAAACTACATGTTTTAGTTGTTTGAAAATTGGTCATATCAGCTGAAACTATCCTACAAGATCAAAGGCACCCAAGATTGAAGATTACAAAGGAAAACAAAAAATTGATGTTGAAAAGATAAGAGGGCAAATGAATAAGACTTGAAAAAAGAAGGAAGAGTGCAACACATCAAGTGGAAGGATCACTTCACCCAATGGGTCAAGTGATCATACTTCATCAAACTAAGCACAAGAAGTACACATGACTGATATACAAAGCTATATCATACATCAGTCCCAAGAAAAAGAAGCTAAGCAAAGTATAAATCTACATGAAATAAGATGTCAAGACAAAATCTAAATGTTGATGCCGAGCTCCCAATAGTGACCGAGCTAAAAATTGATGCTGAGTTGGATAACTCCAATAGAAGTCGAGTAAAAGTGAAATATAGTGGAAGCCGAGTTGGCAGCTGAGCATTCAATGCGATAAAATTAGGGTATATTATCGTGATTTCAATTAGTTTTTCGCATCACAATCAAGAAGCAAAGGAGAAGAAAGAAAGCTGAGTGACTTCATAGCAAGAATCTAGTATTTCAAGCAGATTGCAACCTCATTCAACATGTTTTTCATCGATCTAAAGGTATTTTCATTTGTGTCGAGCTACGTAGTTTTATACCCATTTGTTGTATAAACCCTAGTTCGCAATAATGGCGTCGAGTTCAAAGAAAACCCAAGAAAAAGAGTCATTTGAAGTCTAGTTAGTTTCAAATGAAGTGAAGCAACTTGATTTCCGCCCTATTCCTGAAGTTGCCTACAAAAATGACCCGGCCGGAGCTCTCTCCCACATTCCCCCAAAAGTTGTAATGGTTCAAGATGTGAGGAAATGTTACAATTGCAAGATAGGAGCTTTAGGAGACATAAAAATTAGACAAGCATATGATAAATTATGTGTAGATGGAGTACTGAAAGAAGAATTTAAAATCATTGAAAGGAAGGGTTTGACCCGAGTTTTAAGTTTTCCCACCGTATTCAAGACTGAATGGATTAGACTTGTATTGAGCAGAATCCATGGTGGAAACTTGTGGTTAGAAGATATGCCCATCAAGTTGACAAAGGAAATTATACATAGAGTAACAGGGTACCCAACTCTAGATCGGTACAAGACCCTAAGGAGTGAATCAAAGGAGGTCATTGAAAGGAATGTTGGTGTGCAATGGAACAAAACAGGAATGACAATTCATACCATACAAGATCCTCTAGTAGAATTTGCTGTTAGAGTCATTGCTCACAAATTCTATCAATCCAATAGACTCAACAGTGTACCATGCATTGTAGTAGATGTAGGTTACAAATTGGTGAAAAAGGATCATACTTATGATCTTGCAGAATTGCAATTGCAACAGATCAATGAAAACCTAGCCGCCATAAGAAAAACAAAGGGCACACAATGCAAATTTGGAGCAATCCTAGTTTGCATATTCTTTTATGTACAGAATGAATTTCCTTCTTTTGGTAAAGTAGCATGGAGGAAGGAAAAAACCATCATTACACAAATTAATGAATATATAAAGCAAATGGGAGAAAATTTTGATACCTTGATGACAAGCTATTTTGAGGATTTCAAGAAATCCATGAAGCAAAGATCAAGGATACCAACTTCCTTAGTAGAAAAGCATACAAATGACATATGTTTCTTAGTTGACATAGATTTTACTTACATTCAAGCAGTAATTCCAAGGGTAAGATGGCTAAGGCCATTTGGATATGAAATCAATATTGATGAATAATCAGTAGCAATAACTACATTATTGGCAGAGGAAGCACATAAAAATGCACCACATTTTGGCACTTATGATGTGGTAAGATCAAAAATAAACATGGAATTAAAAACTACTTCTACATTGAAGAAGAAAGATAAATTAATCAAGAAGATCAAGAAGAAGTTTGGCAAAGAACTTGAGGCTGAGGTAGAAGAAGAAGAAGATGACAGTGAGGATGAAGATAAGCAGGAACAAGGGCCAATATAACTAACCCAAGGTCTTCGAGAAGACAAGGAGGAAGGTGCAGAGGAAGAAGAAGCCAAGGAAGCACCAACTAAAGCCGAGCCAAAGAAGAGAAAGGCAATAGAACAACCTTTAGCCAAGCCCAGATCAAAGAAAGCTGCTACTCCATCAACTCAAAAGCCAACAACATGAGCATCAACAAGAGCCTCTACTCAAAAGGCTAAAGAGGAAGTTGCCAAGAAGAAACAAGTCAAGGAATCTCAGGAAGAGCCGAGGAAAAGAAGAAAGTATATGGCTCAACCTGACACTGATGATGAATAGAAAACAGAAGAGGTAAGCAATTCATCAGTTGATACCCTATGTAAAAAGATTACAAGTGGTGACTTGAATAATTTAAATAAAGTTGATTTTAGTAAATTTACAAAAGAAGAACAAAATAAGATAGAAGAAATAGTGTATGGAATGATGGCATAGTTCAAGTACACTCCACTTGAACTAGATGGTCAATTTCCAAAGGAGTTGTCAAAGATTATAGAAGACAGATGGCATTTTTGCTTAAAAATGGAGAAGGAGATGAGGGAATCAACCCTATCTAGTGTATTGCTGGATTTGACCAGAGAACAAGTCAGAAAAGTAGTCAAAAGGCATAATAACAGGTTTACACCCAATTATAGGGCATTCTTTATACTTCAAAATAGAATAGAAGAAATTGTTCAAAGAACAATGAAATCATGGAAGAACTTGTACAAAAGGATTGAAGATTTTCTTGAGGAAGAATACAAGGAAGAAGCATCTATACAAATAGAAGAGAGGAGAAAAAGAAAAGAAGAAGAAGAAAAGAAAAGAGAAGTAGAGAAGAGAGAAGAAGAAAAGAAAAGAGAAGAAGAGAAGAAAGATGAAGAAAAGAAACATGAAGAGGAGGAAGAGGCACAAAAATAGGATACAATGGCAACAGCTGAGCTAGAAGAGCAACCAGATCAAAATGTGCAAGACACACAATTGCCACCCCCTAGCCCTCCACAAGCATCCATCTCACCTGCAGATACTATAACAATTACTGATGTTCCTGATACTTTTGGTCAGAATATCAATCCATTAACTGTAGAAGAACTGAAAAGAATTCTTGACCAATCAACACAACAAGCAATATTATGTGCAGATCCAATATTGGTCAGTATAGATGAGCTACAGAAACTAGTAGAAAGTACAGTTAAAGATAAGGTGAATACAAAAGAACCACCTTCTATCACAACTACTAGTAGTCAATTTGAAATACCAACAAGTATAATTGATGCTGCAAGACAAAAGTAAAGTGCAGCTATAGAAAAAGGTATAGAACAAACAGGACAAACTATTACATCTGATCCTACAACACAAACACAAGGTGCACTTCCACAGATAACAATAATTGATCATGATAAACAGAAGGAGGAGGAAATAGTAAAAACCCCTAAAGAACAGGAGGCAATTCAAACATTAATAAATTTTCCTACCTCGGGAACTCCTTCACACCAACCATTGCAGATTTTAGTACCATCATCCAGTACTACCAGAGTTGCAAGGGTACTTCACTATGGAGACCCTGAATTAGATGAAGAAATAGTCATACCGAGCTATGACTCAAAATCAATAACCATTGATCAAATCAATGAGGTGCAAGATGCACTGAAGAGAAGGAAAAGACAGGAAATACTCAGGAAAGAGTATAAAAATAAGCAAACACTTTATGAGATCAAGGACACCCTTATGGATGCCTTCAGTTTGCAATCACCGGATGAGTCAAAACATATCACAGAGCAACTAACAGGTATTGTTGACTAGGTGACAAATGAAGACCTATAAACTAATGCAAAACTTATGGAATGGTTAGAAAGAAAATTTCAAGGGAAAGTAAATGAGAAAATATCAAGACAAATTGCACTGTCACAAGTAGAATTGGCAAAGCTTATTGATAAGGTAAAGAAGGTACTTGAGAATATATTCTCACTGTATAAAAAGTTGTCTAATTTTTCATATTTCACACAAGAAACAAGCCAAAAGATACAGAGCTTGGAAAGAAATTTAAACATTTCAAGCATGAAGTTACCAAGTGATCCAGCTCAAAGTGAGAAGCATTTTGCTCAATCGCTTCACACTCACAAAGAAATAGTTGTCTTAACAATAGATGAGGCCAATATTAAGGCCAAAGTAATATAGCTGCAGTCCTCCATTACCCCACATTTAGAGATACTCCATAAAGAGCAAGTATATGCTGAAAATGTACTCAAGAAAGATCCAAATCTTTCTACAATAGATGGACTTATTCAACTTGTTGTCGAGACTGCTATCTAGCATAAGTCACTAGAAATCACTTTGAACAATTGGGATGTAGCTCTCAGAATGATTATGGAGGTAAATAGCACATTTTTGGCTAAATATGGTCTTAACCCTTAAACATTCTTTGACATAAGTGTCAAAAAGGGGGAGATAAATATAGAAGGAGGAGAAACAGATTAATAAGGGGAGATACATAAATAAGATATAGATATTATGAAATGAATTAATAGGGGAGAATAGATACAAAGGAGCATTAATATACAGATAAGGCACAATCAACTTAGGGGGAGTTACAAAATTTTTGAGGTATATATTGTACGATTGTAAGTCACAAATTTTGATCAAAGTTCTCAATATGTACATACCAATTAGATTAAGTAAATATACTTATAAGGCCAGTTAAGTTTTTTTGTCACTCATGTCAAAGAGGGAGATTGTTAACATCATAATGTTTTTGACACTCGAGTGCCAACAGACTTAATCATATTTCACATTGGATGCCGAGTACATCATGCATGCCAAGTGATCTTCATGTGCCGAGTGAAGATCAGATGCCAAGTGAAGATCAGATGCTGAGTGAAGATCAGATGCCGAGTGAAGATCAGATGCCAAGTGAAGATCAAATATCGAGTGAAGATCAGATACCGACTGAAGATCAGGTGCCGAGTAACATAAGGTGCCGAGTAATACAATTTTGTTTAAGTGCCGAGCTATCCAGGAAATAGCATGTGCCGAGCATCAGCAATACTTCAGGAGTCGAGTAACTCAGTATATCAGCATAAGAGTTTGTAATTGCACAAACTATGATGCAAATAGTTTTTACAGCCGACATAAGGTAAATCTCGAAGGATTCAATGATGAGATCGAATCTTTTATTTTTCCTATGAAATTTGCATGCAACCAATAAGAAAAATGCTAAAGGCATGCAACCAATCAGCAAAAGATAAGTATTGAGCGAAAAATGAAGATTGAATATAGATCGTAGATCCATACCTAACCCTAAATCTTCAAATGTCTTTATAAGGAAGACAAAAATTCATTGTAAAATGTAAGAGATGAGAGGTATGAGAAGATATACAAGGATTTGCAAGAAATTCTATTTTTAGAAGTGAGGATTATCAGATCACAAAAGGATCCAGATCAGAGAAAGCAGAACAAGTGCCTGCAATTAGCAATCAAGGATTGTAATCAGATAGGTTTATTGTACCTAATACTCTCTAGAAATTGTATTAGAATGAAAATCCTATGGTAATAGGTTAGCTTAACAACTATTTTGATAAATCCTTTAACTAGGTGATAAAATCCTTTAATAGGGTAACACTTCATGTTAAGTGTTTGAAAGCCTCTAACTAGGTCACTATTGACACAGTGTAAAGCTTTTAACAGGGTAGGCCTTTAACAGGGTAGACCATCAGAAGCGGTTGAACAATATTGTTGCAGTAATTTTTGTGGGTATCATCCCCACCCCAGTTTTACCTTCTTATTCCTGGAGGGTTTCTGGGTTACCAAATTCTAGTGTTAAGTGTTATTGATGCATGTGTTTTTTTACATGTTTATTTGGTGTATTTTCATGCATGTAGTTTATTTTCAGTTAAAATTTTTTGGCTAAAGTATGATACTTATGATTCATCCCCCCCTCTCATAAGTACTCTTTCCATATTTGAATATCCCAATAGATCCCTTTGTTCTTCTTATAGCTCCCAAATTCTCCAAAATCTATTGTAGTTGTAGTTCAGCTAGATCATAAGTATGATCCTTTTTGACAAGTTTGTAACCAATGTCTATTGCAATATAGGGAACACTGTTGAGTCTGATTGGTGAAATTTGTGGGATATGACTCTAACTGCAAATTATAAGAGGGTCTTTGATTGTGTCTATTGTCATCCTCTCTTGTTCCATTTTTCCCTAGTGTTCTTCTCTATAGCTTCTTTTGAGTCACTCCTTAGAGTTTTAGGCCATTCTAGGGTTGGATACCCAATCACCCCATGTATAATTCTTTTAGATATTTTGATAGGTCCATCCTCCAACCAAAGGCTTCCATCATGAATTTGACTCAACACAATTCTAATCCATTCTATTTTGAATACTGTAGGAAAATCTAGGGCATGGGATAAGCCTTCCTCTCAACAATCTAAAATTCTTCCTTCAAAACTCCATTCTCACACAATTTGTCATATGCCTCCCTGATTTCCATATAATCTGTTGCACCAATCTTGAAATTGTAACAACTTCACACATTTGGCACAATCACCACTTTCGGTGGAATCATGGATAAAGCTTCGACATGGTGATTTTTGTATGCAACCTCATAGATTGGTCTAAATTCTTGTTTTTTAATTTCATTACTCACTAATTAAACCTCAAATGATTCTTTTTCTTGAGGTTTCCTAGAGCTAGAGGCCATTTCTATAATCTAGGGTTTCAAAACTTAGAAATAGCAAAATTGCGTAGCTCGACACAAGTGTAAATACCTTAAAATCGATGAAATGGTGCTAAATCTATGTTGGAATCTATTCAAATGCTTGAATCTCTACTTGGAAAACCTTTCTACTCTCTTCTTGTGTTTTCTTTGTGATTGTGATAATAAAAAATCATCAAAAACATGACCATATACCCTTTATTTCATAGCATTTAATGCTTAGTGCTTGTACAACTATCCACTTGGCTTCCATTATCTTTCCAACATTCGGCATACACTGGAGTTTCACTTACTTGGCTTCAATAAAAATTTCTCTTCACTCGACATACACTGCTAACTTGTCTCCTACTAACTTTGACATACAACTTGGCATGTACAAGGTCTTTACTCAACATCTGGAGGCAACTTTTGTTACTCAGCCACACTTGTGAAAACTTGAAGTTTTAGCTTTACATTTCTATTCATTTTGATCTATCCTTTTCATTATTGACTTAGTCTTGGAACTAATGTATGATAAAGCATTGTACATATTAGTTCCACATACCTTCTTTTACTTAGTTGGATGAAGTGTGACCACTTGACCTTTTACGTGAAGTGATCCCTCCATTGGATGTGTTGTTTCCATCTTTCTTCTTCCAAGTTTTATTCATTTCTCCTTTGATGTGTTCAACATCTACCTTCCTTTTTCCTTTGTTGAACTCAGAGTTAGGTGCCTTTGACCTTGTTGGGCAATTCTTGCTGATGTGACCAGTCTTCAAACAACTGAAGCATGTAGTTTGGCTTAATCATCTGTTGTAGTTTCCACTAAAATGTGTTCTTATGTAATTTTCAGGGATGTTCCAATACTCTTGGCAATAGTGACAGCTCTGCCTAGTGTTCTAGTCCCAATTGTAGTGATCTCCATGATTTTTGGTCTTTTCTAGTTGGTTTGGTGTCCACATAGGCTTTGACCTATATTCAAAGGCTCTATGTCCATGCTTTTTGCAATTGTAGTAGTGACCTTCAAATCTTGGTGTTCTGATGGTTCTAGTCCTACAATCATGTGCATGATGTCCTTGCTTGTTGTACTTGTGATAGTGACCCATGTTTTTAGGTTTTTCATGCCAATTAGCATTCTTTCCCTTACACATATTAGAGGTATGTCCCTTTTTACCAAAAAATGATAAGTAGGTTTAGTGTTCTTACCTTTTTCTACCTTAGGTTTAGCTGGTATATCTTAGTCCTGAAGTGTCATTACTGGATCTTGGTGATTTTAGTAGCTGTTCAAAATACTTGATGGCTTCATTAGGTTTTTTGAAACTTTCTACAATTTCCTTTTCTCTTCTCAAGTCATTTTTTAGTTGTTCATTTTGCATCTATAGTGTGGAGATCTCAATGTCCTTAACATTCATCTCACGATGTGCATTCATCATCTAGCTTAGGATGTCTAGCTAAATGCTTGAAATTCTTGCAAGCTCAATTGACTTTTCGTCCAATCCATTGGCAAGGTTTCTCTTGTCATCTTCTATAATAACCTTATCTTCAAGGGCTCTCTTCTTCTATTCAGTCACTTTGCAAAGCATCATGGCTTGAGATTCTTGTTCAATCTTGAGAGTTCTGATCTCTTCTACTTTAGCTCTATTTTTCTCCATCAGGTCTACTATATCTGTATCAAACTCCTTGTAATCTCCATTTGCAAACACTTTTGAGGTGTCAAACTCCTTATATTGTGTATCATTCTTAGCTATGGCAATCTCTCTTCTTCTCTTTAAGGATTTCCTCAATTCTTCCCTAGCTTCTTCTAGAGAATGTAGAATGAGATGTATCTCAATCTCCTAGTTTTCTATGATCTTCCCAAGTTTGTAGACTTCCATTTCTAGATCTTTTTCTCCAAGCTATAAGGCTTCTCCTTGTGATAACCTAGCTCTGATACCAATTTTTGGAATTCACAAGTGGGAAGATTTACTTCTGAGAGTGGGGGGGGGGGGGGGGGGGGGTGAATCAAAAGTAATAAAATTTAACCTCTAAAACTTTTTAATTGAAATCAATCACATGCATGTAACACATCTAATTTTCATGAAAGAAAAGAGATGCATGAAAATAGATAACATAGGATTTGATCACCTAAAAACCCTCCAAAATGAGAAGGTAAAACAAGGGTGGAGATGACACCCACAACTTATCACTGCAGCAATATGTAATTGGTTATGGTTAAAATTTTTGACCATCATCAATGGTCTACCCTATGAAAGGTCTACCCTATTAAAGGCTCTAATAAACTATTAAAAGTGATCTATCTAAAGGATTTATAAACATTCACTTGGAATGTCACCCTGTTAAAGGATTTACAACATGGTTGTTAAACCAACCTATCTTCATAGGATATTCATTCTCTTAGTATAGTGGCTAGAAAGTATAGTAGAATGTGTTGACCTGATGACTTACAATCTTCAATTTCTGATTTTGAATCCTTGTTTTGTCCAATCTAATCTGATCCTTCTTGATTTTATATGACTCTATTTGAAGTGCTATGCTCTATTTTGTTAACTAATGCTACAATGCTATTCCTTTTTTTCTAAGTGTTTACATCCCTTTCACTTCCTTCAAAATTTCACTAGCATTCTCACATGTATTTCCATACACTTCCATGCTCTACTAAGTTGTGGGGTTTCAAAATCCGTAAAGAGGTTTCAAGACTTAGGGTTATGTATGAATCTATGATTGAGATTCATCCATCTTTCTTGCTCAAATCTTTCCATTTTTCTGATTGGTTGCATGTTGATTTCATAGGGAATTAAAAAGATTTTATCTTATCTTTTAGATCCTTCAAGATTCATCTTGAGTCAGCTCAAAAATAGTTCACATTTGATTTTGTGAGAGCACAAACTCTTATGTTGATTTTGTGTTACTCAACACTTACTAATTGCTGATGCTCAGGACACATAGGAATTTTGTCTTTCTTGGCACCTATAGTAATTCTGTCTTACTCGACACCTATACTAGCTCGACACATACTATAACTTGGCATCAACTTAAAAATTTCTTAAGTGTGTTGACACTCAATTGTCAAAACCAATCTAAGACCAAAAAAAAAATATGTCAAAAATCCATAGGCATAATATCACTCAAAACTTCATCAAAATATTGTCCAATCTTGAACTTCACAATACATTGCTCACTTACTAATATCTTATGTTCATCTTTGATCCATGAAACATGATAGTGTTTAGGATGCTTTAGTCTCTACAATTACAACTTTGTAACTAGCTCTTCTAATGCCAAAATTGTTAAACTTCCACTATCAATGATTAGCTTAACACATTTTCCATCCATCTTACATTTGGTCTTGAAAAGACTTCCCTTATTACATAAGGTTCTTCTCACCATTAGATTTTCTCCAGCCTCAAGTCCACTCAGTGAACCCTTAGTGTAGTCTTGAACCACAACATTTATGTTACCTTTCCCATTTTCAGAGGATGTACACTCAAAGGATCTATGCTCTTCTTTACCACATCTTAAATAATTTCCATGAAAACCACCTCTAGAATAACAATTACCTCTTCCTTAGTAAGAACTAGTACCTCCTCAGTAAGAATCACCACCTTTCCACTTGGAATTTCCTTTATCATCACTCTTTTATTTAGATTTTCCCTTATATTGCATAGAATTTTTAGATCTACCACCTTCTCCATAAGATCTACCTCTGCCTCTCTGGAATCTACCACCTCTACCTCTTTGTCTTTGTTCATGCTTCTTTGTCAAGATCTCCTTAGCTTTCAAGGCATATTGATATGCTTCCTCCACACTTTCCAATTTCACAAAACTTATCTCATCTTAAATCCCAAATCTCAATCCATTTATGTATCTTGCAATTTTCTCCACATAATCATCCACACATCCATATCTAATGTCCAATCTATAGAATTCCTCAATATAATCCTTTGTAGTCATGTCTCTTTGTTTCAAATTTCACATCTTTCTCAACAAACTAACCTAGAAATCAACATGAAGAAACTTGTTCTTCACCTTGTTCACCATTTTCATCCAAGTTTGAATCTTATCCTTTCCTCTCCTTTGTCTATCAATTTTTAAATTCTCTCACAATAGTGAGGCATGACCCTTCAACCTAGTAACTGTAATTCTCACCTTGCTATTATCAAGAGTATTTTTGTACACAAAGAACTTCTCAATATTAGAGATCTAATCCAACACAACATTGGTGACCAGTTTTCTATCATAAAGAACAACTTCTATGGTAGCATTTGAATGTGCCCTAGATAATGAGCAAGGAAACTAGGGCCAAAGGCACACCCATCTACCAAAGTCACCTGCAAGAGTAAACATAGTGAAAACACAAAATGAAGAACAAAAACCAAAGGAGAAAGGAGAGAAAAAAACTTTATTGATTCATCAAAATAAAAAATACATGCCTAGCTATGATGCCATCTAGGTTACAACCAACATTAAAATTCAAAATTTGATCTGTAATGTTGATCTTTTTCATTCTAACCCTCCTTCTAGTCTTCCTTTTTGAATAATAATAATGCCTAAGACTCTACCCAAGACCCCTTTAAATACATTCATGGCCACAAGTCAGCCTATTAAAAATTACCAACTAAATAAATCCTTACATTAAATGAATAGACAAGCCATAAGTAGGCTCTCAACAAATATTAAATACAAATCATGAAATTAATGCACAAGGTTAGCTCAATTTAGAACCAAGCATAGACAACTTGGCCAAAGAAGGACTAAGGAAAATACAGGCACTTGGGAATGCTTGACATATATAAACTTGGCACCAAAACATCAACCATGAACAAGAAAAACATGTAGGATGGCAATGCAACCCAGGATGCTCTTGCATCACTTCTAGTGTAGCTACTTACATCTTCCAAGCAAATAATTTCTCTAGAACTTTTGTAAATGTCACACTAGGGTCATCCCCTAAGGCTTTCACTAGATTAAATTTTAACTTATGTATTGCTTCTTTCTCAACACTATGAATTAAATAATTTTCCATGGTTGATAGAAACTCTTATTTCAATTTCACAAACAAACTCTTAAAAATTGATAAATACCTTGATTACGTAGAATGTAGGGTTTTTTGAACTTCACACTTAAAATTTCCTTCAATTCTCTTTTAATTAACTTATAATTTATTCTTAACTACTCCTTACCTCTTCACACACTCAAATGATACACAAGATCTCATTCACATCCTTTAAATTTTACCAAATCAATCTAAGAACTAATTGTGCAAGTATGCAATTCATAAAAAGCTATTTCTAATTACCACTAGACTTGATCTCTTTTTCACACACAAATATGATCTCCAAAATTTATGCACTTTATTAGCCCCTCTTTGAGTGCCTTTTTTCAAAATTATTTTTGAATTTTTGAATTTCAATGGTCTTGTTTTTATCATCTAGGGTGGGAAGATTATAATAAACCCTAGGTGTGATAATTTTTTTTAAACCCCTCTTATTATCAATCCTTCATTAAGGTTGTTACTTTACCTAGTCTTGAATTTTTGAAGCATGGGGTTAGTTCCTTTTAATCCTTGGTTTTATTTTACCTATGGTTACATCCTAATTTGTCTGCACATTATTTAATTGTGTTTGGTTAACCCAAGGGACAAGCTATTTTACAACCTTTTGATTCATCCTAGATCTATGGTTCTCACTTTGTCGCAATGGAAAGGTGCAATTTTTTAATTTTCTATGGAAAAGCGAGCTTGTGACACTTGTCTAGTGGGACCAAAGAAATGAAACAACCCTCATGAATAATATCAACCCTCAAATGCCAAAAGAATCAACACTTGTCAATTTTACATTATGAGAACTTGTTATTATTTTAATCATAGTGACATATCAACATGATTGAATGTGGATGTAGTGGGCCCATAAACCTCTAAGGATGTTGCATTATCATAGTAAATTTTTCATGCTATGGTTGGTTCATAGCTTAGGCCAAGTAATTTTTAAATGTTATCCCAATTGTTGATCAAGAAAAAGATCAATGATGATTGGATTATAACAATTTCAAGTTTCATATTGATTAAGTAATAAGAGAATATGACTATTTGACATGTTTCTAGTGGGTCAATGATACTAGTGTTGAATATTAGCCATTGTATGTAGACTAGATATATGATGGTCACATAGTCTCTAAAGGATGGTGTATGATTTTCAATGCAAGCAAAAAAGTGATGCAAAGACACATGGATAGGGTGGGACCATGTGGCTCACAAGATTCAAAAGGAAATGATGAGGTTAGGAGGCAACTGGTGTCATATTGTGGTTCACTCATTGGTTCACCATATATAGTATTTAAAGTATTATTCCTAATTGTTGATTAAATTAGAAATCAATGATCCTCAATTTGTCACCATAAGGAGTAACAAGTCCATTATTTATAGTGACTATGCAACATGGTGACATGTGTCCTTATGGGTCATAGAGAAGGGACCAAAATTTTGGGTCATCTAATCAAAGAAGGATCTATAATAGTCATTTTATTGCATTAAAAAGATTCTCAAAAAATAAACCATTTGAGATTATGAGGAAAATCCATGTGTTCCATGTTGGCCTCACCCTAAAATCAAAAGATTTTTTCTTAGTCATTGATCAAATACAAATCAATAATTATCTCTATTTCATCATCCAAAGTTGAAAGGATTTTAGTCATAGAGACTACGTGACATTGTGATGTGTGTCCCAATGGGCCAGTGATATGATACATCAACAAGAAGATCTTGACCGTCCAACATAAAAAAGATCAATGATGGTCACATAATTGCAAAAGGATCATGAAAGATCTTTAATGAAAGTGAGAAATTGATTAAGTGATACATGTTCCTAGTGGGCCTACTCTATAAAGAAACACTAAAAGAACCACAATTATTCCTGATTGTCCAATAATTATGTGATCAATGGCTGTTTCTATATTGCTAATTAAAGATACATAATTTTTAAGTCTTACAAAAATGCAAGAGGTTTCCACATGTCCCACCAATGGAAAGATGACTCAATATTAGTTTTGAATAACAATTGTTGGAAATACTTTAGATCAATGACTAATTTTTAAACTCTTTTGTATTGCATGCACAATTTGACTATTGTAGATTTTAATAGTGAATTAAAATCTCCTCGTGCGAATGATTTCAAAGTAAAATGTATAGTTCTTTTCCTTACTTTTCACAATGCATAATCTTTTATGCATAGAAAATAGAGCTAAATTTTTAGTATTGTGCAAGTTGTGAGTTGTTGTGATTAGAGTAATTTTTCTTACAATTATGATCCGCAAGAAGTGTTGGCAAGATTTATACATTTCTCAATAAATTTTTTCTATCTTAGAATTATTAGAGTTCTAAAAGATGGCTCCATGAAGAAATCTTTCTAGAAAGATTGAATACCAACACAGGATTGTTCATGACGACTTCCTAGAACAATTGACTACTTCAACTAATGAAAGTGCAAAGGGTAAGGAATTGGTTCTAAAAAGCCCTAGATTAAGAATAAATGAAGGCTTGTATGATAGAGGAAATTTATTTAGATATGAATAAACATAAATGGGTGGCCTAGAATTATTCAAAAGATGGTTTTCATAGAAAAACCATGATACACCACTCAACAATGTTTGGGAATTTGATGCTGGGTGGTTTGTTGCGCCAGGTGTGTTTATGGATGTAGACTTGCTAACCACTATGGACAATAGGTATGACCCTATATTATGGATGGTGAAAAACCATTATGGTGATAATCTTTTTATGGTTTCAACCAAGGAAATTAGGAAAGTTTTTATGCTGAATTCAAACACCGCTTTGCATGAGAAGATTGATTTTGATGATTTGCATGGGAGATATAATGCATAAATGGTATATCTTCAAATGGACCATTACAAGAACATTTTTCCAAGGTGGGGAACCTAACATTAGTGACAAAAACTACCCCAAAGCCTCTTTTGAAGAAATATTTCAATCCTAGGGCACAAGCCTTATATATTTATCTTTGTAAGATTTTTGGCACAGATGAACATGAACATGTCTCAACACCCCTAGTGTTCATGATGGCCTAAATATTTTAGTATGGAATGAGTGCCATATTTGATTTTTCTTCCCACTTGGATGAAGAGATACATAGTAGTTTAATAGGCATCAATAAGGGTAAGATTGATAAGCCCTTTGGTTGATATTCTTTTCTCATGTACATGTGTCTTCGTAAAGGTATTTTTGTCTTTGAAAAAGACATGAAATTAGAATGAGAAAGAGATGGTGAAAAGTTACTAGTTCAATTGTGGAGTGTTGATATGACCTGGGAGGTCACTATTGCTAGTTTTTTCTAATTTGATTGATATTTTGTATTCAAGATGAAGATGTTGTTAGTTCAAGATAAACCTCAAATTCCTAAACCCTTGTTGGAGTTGATTAGACCTAAGGATCATGCTAAAGGTTTGAAGCTCAATCATATTTGGGGAGATAATATCCCATATTTTGTCTCCACTATTGTCAAAATATATGGATTCTAGGGGAAGCCTCATGTCCTACCTTACCAAGTACAATTAAAGGTAGGTTTTGTGGAATTTTGTGGAAAATTAGAGGGCTTAAAGAGAGACTTGGTGGGAAGATCTAGAGGAACAATTTTTCCAAGCTCCATAGTGGCTCACCATTTTTTGATAACAAAGGGAGGATGAAGAGACATGGGTAATGTCCTAGATAAATATCAAATGGATTAATCTTATCCTAGGTTTATAGACTGAGAAGGATCTTATGAAATGTTTAAAGAAAGAATTAAAGATAAATCTTATAATCATGTGTTTTACTATCCTAAGGATATAATTAGAAATGAGTTTTATTTGCAAGAACAATAAATTCAAATTAAAAAATGGAGAGTTTTTAGTAGCATTCTTGAATTTATTAATGCATTAGATAGCTAGTATGATCATTTGGGAGACATAAAATTTTGGGGAGACAAAGTATATAAATTGATGACACATTTTTTCTGGAATTATGCAAACATTGAATAAGAAAAAAGAGACATTGATAAAGACATATCTAGATCAAGCCAAGGAGGTGGAAAGAAGACTAGTAAGAAAAATTATCATTAGTCTAGGAAAATACACCTTCCAAAGAAAGGTTGCATATGTGGTTTCTAGAAACGTAGAAGCACATCCTATCCTAGTCTATCAGAGGCAATACTCTAAAAGCTCACCTTCAGAACCAATAACTAAGAAGAAAAATTTAGAAGTTGGATCTTCATCAAGGATGGATGAGTACTCGCCTTCCCAAACCCCCATACATTTTGATAATGAGGATATATTAATTGAAAAATTAAAACAAATGGGAAGCCATGATGGTGTTTTAATAACAACATCAAAAATAGAAGAGGGATTTCCTCAAGAAACCCCAATGCCACTTTTAGACCTCATAGTTGAGGATTATAAGGGGAGGGAAATGGATCCTCTCATAGAGAAGGATGGAATTTTTTTTGTGTCCAATGATGACTTTGTTAAGTCTAGGGCTTTCATTCAATTTTTGTGGAGAACTAATATTTCTAATTTTGAGGAAAAATGTAAGAAAATAAAGTCAAGGAAACCTAATAGACAAGACTTTAAGATTGAGGAAGAGATCAAGAGTGAGTTGATACAAAATTTTGATCAAATAACCCTTGAAGAGGGAAGAAAATTGCTTAAGGATGTTGGTATTTTAATATTGTCTGAATGGGACATTGCTAATGCAATTATTTTAGATGCAATCAAGAAGGTAAAAGATAGTAAGTTTAACAAAGAGGAATAATTTAAGGATTCCCATAAAGGGATGAAGTATAATGAATATCATAAGTCCTTGGTAATGTGGTCAATTTAGAAGAGGGATGAATCTAGAATTCAAGAAGTCTCTGAATCAAAACTTACAATGAGTCTTGTAGCATACATAGTCTTTGATATAGATAGCAAAAAATTTTCCCTCATGAATAAAGAAGTTGTTGATTTCCACTTAGACGTGGTAAGAAATGACAAGATAAAATTCATTGATTTGAATACTAGGCTTAAGAAGGTTCTAGAAGCATATGATGCAGGAGGAAGGAAAATATATGAGATGAAACAAATTATTACAAATTTGGAGAAACAAAAATGAAAGAGAAAAATGGTGGTAGAACCTAGTCAACCAATGATTGCAACATCCCCTGCTCCACCTCCTCCTACTAGACCTATCATTGACATTCCAGACACAACCCAACACCAAGCTCTCTACACTACAAAAGAATTGAGTGAGGAAAGGGATAAAATCAAGGTAGCTAAGATAGAAGGACAATTGGAATTTGAGGATAGAATTAGGAATGCAATTTTGTTCTTAGTTGATAGGATAAATTGGCCCTTGTTCCATTTATAAATGTCAAAGCTAGTAGACATTTGGAAAGAGTTGATGAAAAATCAAAGTTCCTTGAGACAAATTTTGGATAAATGGATCAGTAGGGGAAATGATATTACTTCCTTATGTGTCACTATTATTGATAAAGTTGATGATTATCTTGAAAAGACATATGATCTTAAGAGGGAAGTGATATAGAAAAGGTTGAAAACATGTTGTTCTAGGTATCAATAGAAACTTTGATCTTTACCCCCATATGTTAAGAGACCTTGGTACTTTTAAAAGAAAAGACAAATGGAGAAATGAACTAAAATAGATAATGAATCTAAGGATGAATGATGTCATTAATAAGGAAAATGATATCTAGTTTGCAAGGACTGTGGAAGAAGTAGTAAGTGTTCAAATATTCTTTGATTCTTTCCAAAAAGACCTTGAAGAGATAAAGAATCTTGGAAAAATGTTGTGAATAGAGAGAATTTTTTTTGAATTTTAACTAGCCAGATGATACTATTTTCAATAACTGGATGGTAGAATATTATTCAATTTCAAGAATCTTACATATGGCATTTAAGAATAAATCAGTAGACAAAGCTACAACTACTAAAGAGAGAGAATCTATTGACAAAGGTATACAAGTAAAAATTGAAGAGATAGAAGGGGTGGGCCCATAATTGGCACAAAAGGATGAAGACAAATCATTAGAAATTCTTGAAGAAAAAGATATAGAAAAAATAGAAGAATCCCCTACCCCACCATAGAGCACTTGATGAATGACTACCAAACAAAAGGTAGCTATCATAATACGATACTTTACCATGGGTATACTTGCATAGAAACTTGAGAAAGTACTTTTATATCAAGAAAAAAGATGTCACTTGTGTTCTTTTAGTTTCTTATACTGTAAGGATGGTGAATTTTTGTCCTTTTTGTAACCCTTTTTATCAAAAGGGAAAATGTCCTTTCCCTCTATGCCTAAATCTTGTTACAACTCATGCTATGTAAATGAATTATGAATGCTAGAGGAGGGTCTAATTTTTATTTAGAAAATGAACACATACTTTTATTTTTTGGTCTAGAACTGACTGTTTTTATTTTGTCTCAGAGAATCCATTAATGGATTGCATGAAGTTACATTGTTGAGTTAGTATTGAGTCTTTTCTTATGGTTTTTGATTCTTAATTGTGTAATTTTGAAGGAAATAATATAATAAGTATTTGCATTTTTATTACTTAATACAAATATTTTCTTTTCTCGTGTTATCCTCAATTTGCTAACTTGATAATACTGTCTTTTAAGATTTAGTTATAATTCATATGAGTTGTATTCTTGTTCCCATTTTGCTAACTATCTTACTATTATTTCAATTATTGATATAAATATGGATGGATTGAAATTTTTCTATGAAGATTATTATAAGAATGAGATCTTGATTGAGCATTGTTTCCCTTTTCACAAAGCGATAGGATAGATCTAGTCATTTGTACTGTCAATTTCATGTAAGAAATAGCCCAATGGATAAAGCACTAGTCATATTTAGAAGCTAATGGACCCTAGGGGAAATTTATATAGTAAAAAATCAATTAATCAAATCCTTTTACTTCTTAGTACTATGAGTTAAATGTACAAGCCCACACTTGATTCAAAGTTTTAGAGGTAATGAGAATTAGCCATATCTCATTTTATTTCCTTAAATTCTTGAATTAGAAGAAGATAGGGCATATTCATCTTGTAAATTAAAGTTTATGTTGTGAAATATTGAGTATAAAAAGCTATAAATTCCTAGGTATACTCACATAAATTTTGCAGAGTTCAAAGAGAAGAAAATTCAAGAAATCTTGTTAGTTGGTCCTTTTGATTTGTTTATTGGAAAACCCATTATTGTTTCTTTTGGCTTACTGCTAGGTTTTCCTTTGCATATTAAGAGGTAGTTTGAATCTTGTCAAATCAAGAGCTCACACATTCTTAACCATAGCTTCAACTTATCATGATGAACTACCTCATACTAATTGTACAAGTCATAATTCTCCTTCTGCTACATTTTCTTGCTTTATGATGCTTAATTTAGCTATAAAAGATGCTCAATTCAAATAGTATGAATCACATATAATTTCTAACTTCAATATTCCTTCAAGTGCATCAAATTACTATTCTTCCAATACTACATGTGAGCTTGATGCATCTTTTGCTTTGACAAATACTTCTTTTAATTCTTCCACATGCTCTCTCAACTCATCTTTTTGATTATTATTTTTTCTGTCATTCCTTCTAATAATTCTATTGTTTCTCCTTCTAAAATTTGGTTCCTATTGATTTTCCTCATATCCATTCTATAAAATCTTTCTATCTAGTTAGAGTTATTGCATAACTTACATATTGGTACATTATTTCTATAATTATGTCCCAACTAGTTAACAAGTGCTCTATAATTTCTAGCAATGTGTCCAAAGTTGTTACATTTGTAACATATAGTATTAATCCTTTCTCCATTAGCTCCTTCATTGGATCTTGTTCTTTCTCCCACAAGATTAGTACCTCTAAAAATTCTACTATTTCTATAATTAATATCAAATTTAGGTTTCTTATAGTCAACTACATAATGACCAAGACCATGATAATTATGACAATAGAAATTAGAAATAGGTTTGAATGAATTACATGTATAGTCCATTTTCATATGACCACTTTCATTCCATGCATAACATCTACCTTTGAATTCATACCTTACTTCCTTAGGTAATTCATCTTGCTCAATTTTCTTAGGTTCATCAATTTTCTTAGGTTGATTTACTTGCTCAACTTATTTTGAGGCATCTTTAGATTGACTAGATTCAATTTTATTTTGGTAATCTTTTTCATGTTTAGGATATTCAACAACTAGACCTGGTTCCTTTCTTACCTTAGATTTCTTAACTAACTTTTCTCCAATAAAGTATCAAAGATTATTTTTATCATAGGAAGGTCTCTAGAAATATAAATGCTCATCAATTTTCTCACTACTAAATTATAACTTCTATAATTGTTTCTAATTCTAGGTTAACTCTCCTTTCACAATAGTGTTGTTTTCCTCAAACTCTACATATTCTAACCTAGTGGATTCAAGTTCACATGTAACTTTTGTAAGATGGGAACTTAGATCTGCATTCTCAATTTTTAGTTCTAACCTAATTTTGCTATCATTTCAATGATCTCCAATTCATGTTTCAGGATCTCATTTTCTTTCATCAATCTTGAAACTTCATAAATATCCTTAATTTTATCTATGGATTCCTTGGATTTTAGATGATTTATATTTTCATTCATCTTTCCAATGTAGTCTTTTGCATCTACATATATTTCTTTTAGGTTATCTCTTTCTTCAGTGAGGATGTCAATCTGATCAAGAGATTCTTTTAGGTTCTTCTATAACTATTCCATATCCATAGGGATCTTACACAAGATATTAAGCCTCTTTTGAGTAGTTGAACTTTGATACCAATTGTTAGAAATAGGGAATACTGAGAAAGGCAGGCGGGGGGGGGGGGTGGGGCGTGAATTAGTATTCTACAAAATTCAGCCCAAGACTAGATATTATTTATTGCCTTATAACTTGCATATGAAAAAATAATAATTATACTAAATATTAAACATAAACATAGAATAAGAGAACTCATAAAACCATTTTTGTTAACTAGGGAAACCTTTGCCAATGGAAAACCTCAGTGGGGATGGTACCCACAAAATGATCCACTAATCAAAAGTATCTAGTAAAGATATTGATCCTATTACATGCATATATATAGTGTCCTAGTCCTAGTTAGAGGACTTAGGAATTTTTAGAAGCCTCAACCCTATCAGGAGTTTTTCTATCAAATACACAATGTATGCAAGAAGATCCCACTACCTTAACATGCAATATACAATGTAATTCATTGATACAAAAAGATAGATTCAATATCTAATATAACACTTTCTTCTCTTCACAAAAATTACAATCCTTCTATGATACATTAGAATTTTCATCACATAAATTTTGCATAGTCTTCCTTAGAAACACACTTAACTTCACATTTACAAACTTTCCTTGATACCTTTGTAATTCTCAAAATTATGTCTAGTTGGCTTTCAAGCTTTGACACACTTTGCAAAATACAAAATTAAATCTTTCCCTATAAAGGTTAACATCTATAATGTCATCCCTAATTAGTCAAGTAATTATTATCCAAAGAAAATAATTCCTTAACACACAATTAACTATTTTCTATCATGCTCTATTATGTATGTATATTGCCGCTACTGGTAAAACTATTATATCTTCTTTCATATTGAGTGTAATGACTCATGCACTTGAACACATCATCCTAAAACTCTATCTTATTTGTACCTAACTATGTACATGCCAATAATTCCTTTGTCAACTACACGCATCAAAACTCTATCTATTGTGCTAGATAGACTAACTAAAACTTAGAAAAAATTCTAAGTATAACTAGTGTACCTTCATCTTCACATTATGATCTCTTTACACAAAATATACATTTCCATAAATGAAAACTAAAAATTATTTACTTAGCCAAATTTCCAAGACTCCCAAATAAAACCCTTCTGTAATAACTCATTCACTTGTCTATTCAACTCCTTGTTTGATTAGGTTCATTATCTCCACTTAGCAAGACTCTCCTATTAACTAGGACTTCTCCTCTTTCAGCATCTTCAAAATGGGATGATTTGGAATCTTCACTAATAGGGGAAACTCTAGAATGTCCTTATGTTCTCATATCTATCCTTCCTTGGCATTGGGAACATTAATATTATTTATGCCCTTGTTCTCCAAAGTGAAAGCATTTTCCATAGAAACCTTTTCTTCCAAATCCTTTCCCTCTATCTCTTCCTCTCTGATCTTTGTTTCTTTTATCATGGAAATGATTGGAATCATTTCCCCTTTATTTTTGACTTCTACTACTAGCCTCATCCTTATTCTTTTGATAATTATTTTGGCCTCCATCAAACTATCTGCTAGATCTTCCACTGCAACCTCTACCACTATTTTTGTTATCAAAATTCTTTCTCAACTCTTAGGGAAAACTGACATGCCTCCTCAATGCTAATCATTTGAACTAGACTCATCTCCTCCTAAATGTGTGTCCTTAACCCATTAAGATAATGGGAAAATTTCTCCTTATCATCTTCCACATGAAGAATTCTAATGAGAACTTATCTGAACTTTTTCGTATACTCTTGAATAGGTCTTCCCGCTTGCTTCAACCCTTGCATTTACTTTAGAAAATTATGCTCCTAATCCATAACAATGAATTATAGATTCAATTTAGCTATCATCCAATCTCATCTAGCGATTTTTTCCTTTCCTCTTCTATTTTACTCCACCTAAATCTCTTGCCACTAGATCTTTGCATGTCCCTTAAGTTTTTACTTAGCAAATTTGACCCTATCAGGATCCTCAATATCTTCATACTCAAAGTACTCCTCTAATTCATTGATCCAATCAATCAACTCCTCTGGGTTAAAGTTTTCCAAAGTTGTGGGAACCTCAAACTTAGGCCTTTTTCCAATCTAGGAGATGGCCTTGAAAAATATTTCTTCTTCTAGGTTCAAAATTGCCTCTACTTCAACATTTTCTTCTTCATCCTCATCGTCACTTTCATCTCTTATGAAAAGATTTATTCCTCTGTGCATTTATTCTTCCAATGGTTGTGTCTATCTCTTGAGGGCTATAAAACCATTTGTTGTAACACCTATGGATCTTCTACCATGCTCTCTTCATGGAGGCATTTTTGTGCTTCTACTAAAACCCTAGTGCAAACTACCTCATAATCAGTAATTTTTCTACATGGTTAACCCAAACCATGATCCTAGTGAAAATGCCTCATAGTTGGTGATCTGTTTACATAATTAGGAACTCCTTCTCTAGTACCACTTGATGAAGGGTACTCTCCTTAATACCAAATACATAATAGAAATAAAGAAATAACAACAATTTGTAAGAATAAAATATGGGCTTCTTATTATTGATGTAAATGCTTAATTACAAATTTTTGAAATGCAATATGTAAACCCACATGGGTGCATTCCTTACAATATTTTGCAACCAAAAGCTGCAAACTATCACCTAGAGTTGTCCTAGATAATGTATGGGAATTCTATAAATAGGAATTTTTACACCACCCGAGAAGTGTAGAAGTTGTGAAAAGAAACTTCACAGATCGCCAAGAACACCTGCATGCAAATAACCTGTGCTGAAGAGAAGCCAAAAAAGGAAAAACTAGAGCTTGAAAAATCTCAATGTTGTGAGAGAGAAAAAATTTATTCCAAGATGAAAAAAAAAAAGTTCAACCTTAAAGGTGAATGAAACCCTAAAGGGAAAAAAAGCTAGGTTGCGCAATATAATTAATATAAAATATTAATTATATGCACCTAAGAAATAGCTTAAGTAACTAGAGTAATAAATAACTTAATTAATTAAATCAACATGATATAATTAATAAGTGTAATAAATAATTTAACTAACACCCCCCCTTAAGAAAAGCTTAGCAGGTAAGCTAACCTAGCAAAGCTATGAAAGCAAGAAAATGGGTCCTAGGAATAAGGCCTGATTAGGTAAAAAAGGAAATCTCTATAAACTAGAGACAAAGGAGAAAACCCAGTGGGAAAAAATCTTGTCCACAAAGAGATGAAAAAAACCAACCAAAAGAAATGGCTCAAGAGACTCTAAAACCATAATTACAACCCCCCCACCCACCCCCACCCCCCTCGTGAGAGAGAGAAGAGACACCAAACCCTCTCCAGAATGATGGAGCCCCTATATAAATGAGTAAACAAGGGGAGATCCAATGTAGAATAAATAAGGGCATAGAACAAGGAAACCCCTGAAAGACTAGAATGCCTAATTGATGCTCAAATGAGAAAACATGAGGATCCTGAAAGGGAATCCCTAATGCAGGTGTGGTGACACTATCATGACAGAGGAGATGAATGTCCTCTATAGAATCCTCAAAAATTACACTTGGAGGCTTGATGAATGGAGCTAGAGGTTTAGGAAGAGTTAAAGAAGAATCCTACTAAAGAGAAAAGACCTCAACTAGATGTGGTGTGGTAGTCAAAACAAGGATCTCGAGAACAATACAAAGGTTCAAGTGTCTGGCTACACCACATAATGCTCTTGCAAAAGGGAAGAGCTATGCTCCAAAAATGGAGATGGTGGACCAAAGTGTGAGAAGGTGTAGATATGGGTGGTATGATCAACTATCCCTATAGCAATAATATCTACTATTGTACTATCCTGAATGAAGACTAAATCTGCAGTGAACTCAACTGTCCTCCCTAATCCACTATGTGTAATATGATAAATCGAGAGAAGGTTTACAGATAGAGATGGAACATACAATACATCATAGAATGTGCCATCTTGAATGCCAATTGATCCTTTCCTGTATACTATTAGGGTGGTTTTATTCCCCATGCAAATATGAGGAATGGGAGAAGCCTCAATAGTGGAGAAGACCCCTCGAGAAGATGCCATATGGTGAGAAGCACTTGAATCCAGTATCTAAGTGACCTAGGAAGGGGATCCAATGGATGCTTGTAATGCATGACCCTATCCAAAATTTGGTGTAGATGTCAAAGAGATGGAATAAGACTAAAAGGTAGACCCATGTGAGGTAGAAGAGGATGAAGAGGAAACATTGCTCTTTTGAAGAAGAGCTTGCAAATCTGCAATCTATTTATCATAGCCATCAAATCTCTTCTAAAACAATGTGACTCATCATGAGGTCCCTTCTAAAAATATAAATAGGTAGGAGTCTTAGTCTTCTTTTTCTCCTTCTTAGAAGAAGATGATGAAGGACTAGTAGAGTGCTGAGAAGAGGAATCTGATATCTACTTTAGCTTTTGTATGTCCTAAGGTGACTTGGCAAGCAATGCCTATGACTATGAACCTATGAGTGAATCCATCTAAGTGAGCTTGGACTGCTCATGAATTAACCTATCACAAAAAATCTCAAAAGAGGGCATAACATGTCATGCACCTAGAGCATCCATAGTGGAGTAGAAGGTAGAAGTGAAAATCTGATAAGGACCTCAAAACTTGGAGAGTATCAGAAAGATACACTCATCATCTAACTTTGTCTTTCCAACAACCTATAACATAGATCAAAGAGACTTTCATTTCATCAAGAAGTCCTTAATGCTAGTGAATGAGTCAAGAACCAAGGAGGTAAAATCTACATCTATCTATAGAACCCTGAACTAATTCATTATGCCAAACAAGGTGGAAAACTTGTCCCACATAGCCCTGGATGTAGTCAAACCATCCAAGTGAAATAGTAACCCATATGAAATATTCATTAAAATGAGGCCAATTGCCTCATCCATCTTATTGTGCTACATAAGGACCTCATAAGGCCTCTGTAGAGCTGGTTGAGCTACATTGAGGCATGACCATAACCCCTTTGTCATAAGAAATCTATTCATTTGTCCTTTCCAAGTATGGTAGTTGTGAGGTGTAAGGTAGGAAACATAAGAGCCCACCATTGAGAGAAGAAGAAAGAAGTAGAAGGGTCAATTTTGAAGAAAATTATAGAAAAGAAAAAGCTCCCCCCCCCACTATTGAAAGCACAAAAATTGAGAAGAAAATTTGGATGCTAGCTATAGGGAAGGAGGAAATAGAAGCCTCAAATTCAACACAAAAAATAGGCGCTCAAATGGAATTGGAAAAAAATGAAAGCTAAATCATTGTCTACATCTTAGAATCAAATTTTTGACACTTCTTTAAAATCAAAAAAATACATCTATATGCTCAAGTTATGGCCAAAAAATCAACTGCTGCTCCAAAAGACAAGCTCACTAGAAAATTACAGTCATGGAAAGAATTTTGATGGTTCTACAGCCATCAATAGCCTATCATAGGAAAAAAATTCTTCTACCAGAATGCTAATATTGGTGGCCAAATAGTGACATCATCCTATCAAAAAATGACATTAGCAAGGTAAAAAATGGTGTTAGAAAGGTGATGTATACTATTGAAAAAATAATGTGGACTGCCAGAAAAGTGATGTATGCACCTAGATTGATGACATTAGAATTGGTTAGGGGCTAGGTGGTGCACCACCAGTGGAAGTAGTGGCCTAGTGGTAGGTGGGTGGCACCACAGAGGAGGTGGCAACCCAGTAGTGAGATGATGACCGCGAAGTGACGACCAGGTTGTGGCTATACCATAGTTGTGCTACTTGTGGAGGTGGTGCTTAGACTAAGCATGGGAGGAATTGAGATAGTGTCGAGGTGGTGCCATGGTGGCTACTATAGCTGCCCAAAATATTTTTTATTTATTTTTGCAAAAGTCATTCGTATAGCCCTCTGGGAGGCCAACAAATTTTTTTCCGATGCTACAGTAACCAAAATTCAAAAATTTCATATGAATTTTGACTGTAATAAGCCTTCAAAGCCCAATGTCAATGTCCATTTTGGCCCAAAGTGAGCCAAAAAAATTCCTTCCTCCTAATTGAAGGAAAAAACCTCGAAAAAGATGGGGTTTCTAACACCAAATCACGGCTTCAAACTCTTCAAATTAGGAAGTAGTAGGGACACTCTAATACCATATAGAAGTTGTGAAAATCAACTTCACAGATTGCCAAGAACACTTGCATGCAAATAACCTATGCTAAAGAGAAACCAGAAAAGGAAAAAGCAGAACTTGGAAAATCTCAACTGTTTCCAAGATGAAAACAAAAAGTACAAAACCTCAACCTTAAAGGTGAACGAAACCCTAAAGGGAAAAAAAGTTAGGTTGCGCAATATAATTAATATAAAATATTAATTATATGCACCTAAGAGATAGCTTAAGTAACTAGAGTAATAAATAACTTAATTAATTAAATCAACATGAACTAATTAATAACCATAACAAATAATTTTTGAAATGCAATATGCAAACCCACACGGGTGCATTCCTTACAATATTTTGCAACCAAAACTGCAAACTATCATCTAAAGTTGTCCTAGATAATGTATGGGTATTCCTTA
Source organism: Cupressus sempervirens (assembly GCA_028749045.1). Lineage (NCBI taxonomy): Eukaryota > Viridiplantae > Streptophyta > Pinopsida > Cupressales > Cupressaceae > Cupressus > Cupressus sempervirens. The sequence continues at coordinate 239,412,690 of CM053792.1, forward strand.
AATAGGAATTTTTACACCACCCGAGAAGTTTCTAGACATCAAACCCTAAACCTTAAGAACAACTAACTCTAAAATTACATATAAAGTTAGCTTGATACACCTTTCATACTTATTTTTGAAATTTTGGTTGGCCCAACTTGGGAATACCATAACTTTCAAACTATTTCTCTGATTAGCTATTATAACCATTTTTTAGAATCCTTAGCTTCTGATCTACAAGGCCTAACTTGCATAAGCTCCAATAGACCCCACTTCAGAGCCCATTTGGGGCCTCTAGTGTTTTCAATGGTGAGCCTAAATTTTTTATTCCAAAATTACACACCAAAAATAAAAAATTAATCCATGAGTACTCATGATATGGCACTAAGCCTCAACTAGCAGGCTGATATATCCAAGACGAACTTCCACCTATGATATTAGGACATTTTGAGCTAGTATGACTGACTTACTAAGTAGTAAGCCTCCAGAAAACAAAAAATGCACTTAGACAACACATATTCAAGAAATAAAAAGGAAATATTTTTGGGTGATGCAAGGTTTCTCCTACACCCAAGATGCTCATGCGTCATAAAATATCAAGCACAAATACCTAATCCAAAAGTAGTCACATGTATCTATAGCTATCAAAAAAATCCATAGTTGAAATAACACCCACATCAAGTGCTAACCCTTCCAAATATCCATACCTCCAATGGTATATCGAGTGAATCCCACAACAACAAAATATCCAATGTAGAACCTACAATCACAAGCCTCAAGTGAAACACCTTCCACATACACACTAAGAATCTTCCACTACAAAGGTAATGTCAAAACTAAAATTAAATCACTCACACAATTTCATAGAAGTGATTCCATGTAGTATCAAGGACATCCACAATACATGCACCAATAATATAGATGAACAAATCTTATAAAAAGTCTCCAACACTTTGCCAATTTCTCCATAATCAACAAACCAAAGAGAAAAATAAATAACCATTTCATCTCTCACATGACATGCATAAACACAAACTAGTAGTCACAAGTTCCAACCAATCAAAAATCCAATGTAACTAAAATAGAATATCCAAGAAGATGACCAAGACCAAGGAGAAATCATGCATATCATAACCTATACCATTTCCTTCTACACACACCTCTAGATGTAAATTGTGTTAAGTATGATCTCCTCCATTAAACCCCAACCAAGAAGCCACAATACCCAAATGATAACATAAAAAAAATTATGGATGTAATAATCTCATAAAAGATCAAACTCATAAACCATTCCTAAATTAAGGAATATGCCTAATAAAACCATCTCCCAAACTCAATCAACATAGCAACAAGATATGCACGAGGAGATAACTAATATTGTAACATCTCTTAAATAAATCCTCTAGAACTAACTTATGCACCATAGCTCAAGATCCATGTGAGTGAAAGATAAGCATAAAAATAATACACCTGAGAGAAACAATGGGCTATACCTTCTATGTAGTAAACTGCTAAGTTGACCAAGAGTGGAGAAAGAGAATTCTTATCAAGATATCCAAGTCTTTAATCAAGACTCGACTAAGAATAATGTCCTCTCAAGTCATATAGAGTGAATGACCCTCAAAATTTCAGTTGAAACTATCAACCCCACCCCCAACAAAAAAACTACATCTCTAATCTAAGAGAAATCAAATTCACCACCATCTCTATGTATCCATGAGAACCTATAACCAATCAATCCATGTTGACACCAAATTCAATATAGCAATATCATGAAGTATTCAACAACTGGTCAATATACTCAATACCAACAAACTAAACAATAATCAATGTCAAAGGTCCAACCTATTGGAATGTTCAAATGGGAAGAGTACTTTTGAGAGGGGGAGGCGAATTAGAAGTAACTAGTTTTAATGCTTTTAAACCCTCATTAACACATAACTAAAAGTAAAGTACATGCATGTAAACATATAAGAAAACATGAAATGAAAGCATGCATCAACACATGACACAAGAGATTTGGTAACCTAGAAACCCTCCAAGAATAAGAAGGTAAAACTGGGGGGGGGGGGGGGGATGACACCCATAGAAATTATTGCAGCAATATATTCAACCACTTTTGATGGTTTGCCCTATTAAAGGCCTGCCTTATTAAACACTTTACACTATGTCAATAGTGACCTGGGTGGAGGATTTACAAACACTTACATGAAGTGTCACCCTATTAAAGGATTTACAATAGGTTGTTAAACCCACCTAATACATAGGATTTTCATCATCTTCTCCAAAGGTTTTCCCACCTAGCTATTAAGCTAACCTATCAATATAGGATTTTCATCATCTAATACAATGGTAAGAGAGTATTAGAATATTTGAACTGATAGAGTGAAATCTTCAATAGCTAGATTCAAGCACTAGATCTACTCTTCTAGTTATAATCCATGCTTGATCTAATCTCTGTATGTGTCCCTTGTTCTATTCTGATAAACTATATATGTGATTACTTCTCCTTTTACTAAGTCCTTGAATTCTTCACATTGAATTTTTCTATAGTCTCCCCATACATTGTTCTCATCTACATACCTAATGGATTTTTTCCTTTTGAAGACTTAGAGTTAGGTATGGATCTACAATCCATATTGAATCTCAAATTCTTTCTCATTCCTTGCATTTTTCTTATTGTTTGCATGCCTTCTCCATTTTTCTGATTGCCTACATGTAGATCACATAGGGAATGTAAATGATTCATCCTTATCCTTTTTCCTTTTCAAAATCTCTCTATGTCAGCTCCAAAAATGGTTTACATTTGAGTTTGTGAGAGCACAAACTCATATGCTGATTCTATGTTACTTGGCACATACTATATTACTAATGCTTGACACATACTATCCTGAATTGCTCGACACGTGTTACATTTTTGGATTTCTTGGCATCTATTACACTTTGTGTTGCTTAGCACATGAATATTCTTGAACCACTCGGCACATACTATGCCATGTCTTGCTTGGCACTTTAATACTGCTTGGCATCTATTACTTCCTTGGCACCTGTTAAGATTCTGACTCGACAACTACTATAATTCACTTGACATACATAGTGTACTCAACATATATGGTGGAATTCGTTAAGTGTGTTGAAACTCAAATTTCAAGACCATTCTAACACCAACAATCTCCCGCTTTGACATGAGTGTCAAAAACACTTAACTATGCATTAATGAACTGATCTAATTGAGTACAATCTTTATTCTTGCTCAGCATACATGCAAAATTTCAAAAATTGCTCAAATTTTTTGTGAGCAACAATATACCTTATGACTCCCCCTGAGTTGATTATGCCTAGTTCATTCTTGAAACTTGAAATTTTATGCTGATGTGCTTGATTCTCTTTGTTCTTTGTCCTATTCCTATTCCTCGTGCCTATATACTATATATGATCTATATGAATTCCCTGTTTCAGATCTATTTTCCACATGCTTCCACATGCTTGTCAAAATTTTGCATCTCCCCCTCACTTTATCTTATTTCTTGTCCCTTTTTGCCTACCTACAGACTTTCCAATTTATTCTCAAAATGAATGAAAGAATGTAATTAAAATTATCAAAATTTGGTATCAAAATTTAGTATTCTCCATATATCTTCATATATCTCCCTGTATATACATATCTCCCCCTAATGTATATATCTCCCCCTTTTTGACACTAATGTCAAAGGGTTCTAAGGAGTAATACCATACTTAGCCAAAAATGTACTATTTACCTCTAGGAGTATCTTCAAAGTTGCATCCCAATTCTCCAATGCAATGTCCAATGACTTGTGCTAGATGGCAGTCTCTACAGCAATGTGTACAAGTCCATCTGGGGTAGAAAGATTTGGATCTTTCTTTAGGACTATTTTTACATATTCTTTCTCCTTTTTGAGGACCTCTAAGTGTGGGGTTATGAAGGACTGGATTTGCATCAATTTTTCCTTTTTATGTTTGCCTCCTCTGCTATTAATAAAACTAATTCCCTTTGTGTGTGAAGCACCTATGCAAAATGCTTCTCACTTTGAGCTAGATTTGTTGGAAGTTGCATGCTAGAAATCTTGAGATTTCTTTCCAAGCTCATTATTCTTTGGCTAGTCTCTTGTGTGAAGTAGGAAAAATCACACAGTTTATTGTACAATGAGAAAGTGTTCCCAAGTATAATCTTCACTCTTTCTAGTTTCTTAGCCAATTCAACTTTTGCTAATGCTATGTCATTTGATATTTTCTCATTTACTTTGTACTAGAATTTTCTTTTTGACCATTCGATTAATTTTTCATTTGTATTATGGTTTGCATTAGTTACCTAGTCAACTATATCCGATAGTTGTTCTCTTATAGGCCTTTTTTCATCTAGTGATTGCAAGCTAAAGGCATCCATGAAGATGTCCTTTATCTCATAAAATGGTTACCTATACTTGTATTCTCTTCTCAATACTTCTTGTCTCTTTCTCCTATCTAGTGCACCTTGTATTTCATTTATCTTTTCTATGGTGAGGGTGTTGGATTCATCAGAGGGAATGATGATCTCCTCATCAAGTTCAGGATTTCCATAGTGAATTATCCTAGCTACCTTTCTAGATCTTGAACCTAGTGTTTAAACTTGCATTGATATCATATCAGTGCTTGGCTTTTGAAGAGTCTAAGTGGGAGTACCATATTTTGGTAATTCAACCAATTTTTGTATTGTAGCTTGCTCCTCATCTCTTGTTTCCTCCTTTTCTTCTGATTTCCCTTTATCAATGACAATTTCTAGGGGTGACCCTGTTGACTGTTCTCATTTTCTTGTATCTTCCCCTATTGTTGCACTTGGCATTTGAAGTGCATCACTTACTACTTTTGGTGGAGATGGTGGTGGAAGTAGTAGGAGTTTAGTAGCAGTGTATGTAAAATTTTGTTCCTTTGACTTCACCTTTTCTCTTTGAGCTACTACTACTACTCTTTGTAGTTCATCTACATTCACCAATACAGGGTTTGTATAGAACTGTGCCTATGGAGTAGATTGGTGAAGGATCTTTGAGAGATCCTCTGTAGTTAAAGGATTGATGTTTTGACATGAAGTGTCAATAAAATCCTTTATTTTTATGATCTCTATAGGTGTGATAGTCACATGAGGAGGGATAGGAGATGGCATTTTTGTGTCTTGCACACTTTTTTCTTCCTATTCATCTAATGCCTTTTCCTCTCCTTTAGCTATATTCTCTTCTTCTTCCTCCTTATTTACTTCCTCTTCTACTCTTCCTTCCTCACCTTTCTTCTCCTCTTCACTTTTCTTCTCTACCTCACTTCTCTTCTCCTCTTTCTTTCCTATTTCTTTTACTCCTTTTCTCTTTGAGTTGGCCTTTTCCTTATATTCCTTGTCAAATACATCATCAATTGACTTGTATATTGACTTCCACAATTTTGTGGATTTATTTACAAAATCCTCTATCTTATTTTGGAGGATGCAAAATGCTCTATTTTAAGGAGAAAATTTTCTATTATGCCTTTTATTTTCCTTAGCTATTTGACCTTTAGTTAGGTCTGGCAGTATTCTAGCTAGGGTTGATTCTCTTATCTCCTTTTCCATTTGCAAACAAAAATGCCACTTATCTGCAACTATCTTGTATAGCTCCTTGGGAATTTTACTATCTAACTCTAGAGGTGTGTGTTCATATTTGACCATCATTCCATACATTGATTCCTCTATTTTATTTTGCTCTTCTTTATTGAGCTTATTAAAATCTATAGTCTTTAAACCATTGAAGTTTTCTTTTCTAATATTTACACATAACTTGTCAATGGAAAACTTGGAGGGATGACTTACCCCTCTAAACTGGTTGTTGTCATCTGACTCTGTTCTTTCTTCATGTGAGTCGGGCTAGGCAACATATTTCCTTCTCTTCCTTGGTTTTTCACCAATTTTCTTTGTGGCTTTCTTCTTCTCTTTGGCTTCATCTTTTACCTTTTGAGTTGTAGCTCTGGTGGTAGCCATTGTAGTAGGCTTCTTTGTTTTGACTATAATGGGATTTGTCCTCTTGTTTACATTAGTTTGGGATGTAGGCTGAGTTTTGGATTTCCTTTTGATGGCTTTGGATTTGGTGGGTGCTTCCTCAACTTCTTCTTCCTCAGCACCTTCTTCTTTGTCCTCTCCTAGGCCCTATGTCACTTCCAATGGCTCTTGCCTTGGTTCATCTTCTTCTTGTTCATTCTCATCTTCATCTTCATCTGCTTCTTCTTCTACTACAGTGCCTACTACTTATATATCAGCTCCAAATGTTTTCTTGAGCTTTCTTATCATTTTATCCGTCTTCTTCATTGCAGAGGTTGTCTTCAAATCTGTTACCACCCTAGATTTGACAATATCATAAGTACCAAAATGAGAAGAATCCTTATCAATCTCTTCACGAAGTAAAGAAGTGATTGCAATTCAAGCTTGGTCTACATCAAGCTCATATCCAAGTGGCCTAAGCCATCTTACTCTAGGTATCATGGCTTGGATGTAGGTGTAATCTATGTCAACCAAGAAACAAATGTCATTTACATGCTAATCAACCAATGATATTGGTATCCTCATCCTTTGTTTCATGGAATTCTTGAAGTCCTCAAAGTAGCTTGTCATTTGAGAATCAAAATTGTCTCCCATTTGCTCAATAAACTCATTGACTTGTGTGACAATTGTCTTGTTAGGATCCCATTTTACCTTTCCAACTGATGGAAATTCCTTCATGACATAGAAAAATATGCAAACCAACACTGATCCAAATTTACATTGAGCTCCTTTAGATTTCCTTATGGCTCCCAAATTTTCATTAATTTTTTGTAGCATGACCTCTGATAGATCATAAGTGTGGTCCTTCTTCACAAGTTTGTATGCAACATCTACTACTATACATGGCACACTGTTCAATCTGCTTGATTGATAGAATTTATGAGATATAACTCTGACAGTGAAATCAAGTAGGGGTTTAGAGATGGTATCAATGGTCATTCCCCTATTGTTCCATTTGGCACCAATGTTTTTCTCTATGGCCTCCTTTTTGTCACTTCTCAGGGTCTTATGCCAATCCAGGGTTGGGAATCCAGTGACCTTATGAACAATTTTCTTTATGATCTTTATTGGACCTATTTCTAACCAAAATGATCCATCATGAATTTGGCTCAACACTATACAAATCCATTTAGTCTTAAATACAATGGGGAAAACTAGCTCTTTAGTTAAACCCTTCTCGACAATTTGAAACTTGTTCTTCAATATAACCTTGTCACATAGCTTATCAAAGACATTTAAAATTTCTAGGTCACCTATGGCTTCAATCTTATAGTTATAACATTTCTTGACATCTTGGACCATTACTACTTTGTCTAGAATGACTGACAAAGCACCAACTAGGTCATTTTTATAGGAAACTTCAGGTATTGGCCTAAATTTAGGCTGTTTAACTTCATTGCTAACAAGTTGAATCTCATGATCATCCTTTCCCTTTGTGGTTTTAGACCTAGATGCCATCTTGACCAAACTAGGATTTAATATTTAAATAAACTTTCAAATACTGCATAGCTCGGCACTTGATGAAATACCTTTGAATCAAATAGTTTGAGTTGAATTGCTATTGGGATCAGTACAAATCACTACTAAATTGCTATTTGATCGCCTCTTTGCTCTTCTCATTTTTTCTTTGTGTTTAACTGGCTTGAAAATGAGTGATTTTCAACTTTATTAGGCTCAAAACCTAGCATTTATTGCATAGTTCTTATAGCTATATACTCGACACTTAAAGGTTTCACTATAATTCAACTCCCATTGTAATTCATTTACTTGGCTTCCACTAACATATCTCATTCAACATCAACTAGACTTTTCCAACTCGACATATACTGGAGTTTCACTCAGCATCCAAGGGTGGCTCGACATCTTCTACAAAATTTTCATTTAAAATTTTTTTTTTGACATCTTTTCTCATGTAGATTCTTCTTGGTAGCACTTAGTTGTTCTTTGGAACTGGTGTATGATTTGACTTAGTATATCAGTTCCATACATTTTCCTTTGCTTAGTTGGATGAAATTTGATCACTTGACCTCTTGGGTGAAGTGATCTCTCCATTGGATGTACTTGATCCATTTTTTCTTGGTCATGTCTTTTTCATTTCTACCTTGATGTGTTCTACTTCAAATTTTTCTTTACCCTTGTTGACTTCTAACTTGGGTGCCTTGGCATTTGTTGGACAATTCTTGCTGACATGTCCTATCTTCAAGCAACTAAAACATGTGGTTAAGATTAACCACCTGATGTAATTTCCCTTCAAATGTGTTCTTATGTAGTTCTAAGGAACATGACCATATTCCTGAGAGTAGTGACAACTTTGGCTAGTATTGTAATCCCAATTGTAGTGGTGTGCATAGTTGTTTCTCCTTGCAGGCTGATTAGGTGTCCACATAGGCTTTGATCTACACTCAAAAGCTCTATGTCCATACTTTTTGTAGTTGTAGCAGTGACCTTCAAATCTTGGTGTCCTCATGGTCTTGGTTTTGCAGTCTTGTGTTGAGTGTCCTTACATGTTACATTTGTGACAATAACCTTTGTTTTTGGATGTGTCATGCTGATTGATCTTTCTACTCCTACAAACATTATTAGTGTACCCCTTTCTATTACAAAAGTGACAAGTAGGTTTAGTGTTCTTACCTTTGTTGATTCTTTCTTCTATAGACTTGGATGATTCTCCTTGTTAAGTGCTGGTGTAACCATGTCCTGAAGTATCATTACTAGCCCTTGGTGATTTTAGTAATTGTTCAAAGTACTTGATAGCCTCATTGGGTTTGTTGTAGCTTTTTTCTATCTTCTTTTCTCTCTTCAATTAATTCTACAATTGTTCATTCTACATCTTCAAGGTGGAGATCTCAATGTCCTTCATGTTTAGCTCATGATGAGCATTCATCATTTGGCTTAAGGTGTCTAGCTTCATATTTGAGATCTTTTCAAACTCAATTTTTTTCTCCTCTAGTCTATTGGTGAGATTTCTCTTGTCATCTTCTATCATGGCCTTGTCTTCAATAGCTCTTTTCTTTTGTTTAGTCACTTCAAAAAGAATTATTGCTTGTGTTTCTTGTTCAAGCTTGAGTAATCTAATTTCTTTAGCTTGTGCTCTATTTTTCTCCATCAATTTTGCTATTGCTGCATCAAACTCCTTGGAATCTCCATTGGAAAACACTCGTGTTGTGTCAATCTCCTTGCAAGTGTATATCATTTTTAGCTATGGCTATATCCTTTCTTCTTTTCAAGGATTTTCTCAGTTCCTCTCTGGCTTCCTCTACCTTGTGTAGAGCGAGATGTATATCAATCACTTGATTGTCAATAATCTTCCCAAGTTTGAAGACTTCCATCTTTTGACCTTTTTCTCCAAGTTGTTATGCTTCTCCTTGTGAGAACCAATGATCTGATACCAATTGTTGGAATGTTCAAATGGGAAGAGTACTTCTAAGAGGGGGGGTGAATCAGAAGTAAATAGTTTTTATAGTTTTAAATCCACATTAACACATAACTAAAAGTAAAGTACATGCATGTAAACATATAAGCAAACATGAAATGAAAGCATGCATCAATACATGAAACAAGAGATTTGGTAACCCAAAAAGCCTCCAGGAATAAGGAGATAAAACTAGGGTGGGGATGACACCCATAGAAATTACTACAACAATATGTTCAACCACTTTTGATGGTTTGCCTTGTTAAAGGCCTACCCTATTAAAGGCTTTACACTATGTCAATAGTGACCTGGTTGGAGGATTTACAAAAACTTACATGAAGTGTCACCCTGTTAAAGGATTTACAATAGGTTGTTAAACCCACCTAATACATAGGATTTTCACCACCTTCTCCAAAGGTTTTCCAACCTAGTTGTTAAGCTAACCTATCAACATAAGATTTTCATCATCTAATACAATGGTAAGAGAATATTAGAACATTTGACTTGATAGAGTGCAATCTCCAATTGCTGGGTTCAGGCACTAGATCTACTCTTCCAGTTCTGGTCCATGCTTGATCTGATCTTTGTATGTGTCCCCTATTATGTTATGATCAACTATATACGTAATTGCTGCTCCTTTTACTAAGTCCTTGACTTCTTCACACTAAATTTCATTATAGTCTCCCCATACATTACTCTCATCCACATACCTTGATCCGGTGGATACTTTTAGGGAAAATTGAAGTGTCTTGAAATCTCCAAATTTTTGCACCATCAAAAAGATCTCAACATCTTGATTCCAATGCAACTTGAACAGACAAAAATAGAGTTCGGATGCAGAAGTTATGCTTGGTCAAAGTTTTGGTCAATAGGTAGACCAGAGGGCTAGATAAGGGACAAAATTAGACCATCTCAAAAGTGGTGAACAATGGATTTCAAAATGAAGAGCATGATGAGAGCTTTCCAACAGTGTTCATTTTGTCAAAAATGGACTTCATATGTGAAAGTTATGGCTATTTGAATTTTGGAGGCAAAATATAATAGTGATGATGTCATCATGATATCAATAGTGCAGGTGATGACACGTGTCAAAATTATAAGCAAATAAAATAGTGCCACATGACACCTCAAGCTCCTTCATGTGAATTTGGTCATTTGAAAAAAATGGTTGAGGAGGTTTCAACCTTAAACCTCTCATTTACCACTTTCCTTCTTTGCCACTACGCCACATGGAGGTCTTAACAACCTTCTAACAAATTTTCTATTTAATTTGTTCATGTCACGAAGTTTAGTTTAAACAACCCATGGATTTGAACCCCCAACCTTGCAGTGGGTGTAAAAGTTATGTGGCCATTGCACCACGCGTTGCTTTTGGTTATACGTGGGGCATAATTTTATTTGAGTTTAAAACAAACAAACTGCCTACTCTTTAAATAGGGCTTATTTGTTATTTTATTAATAGCTAAACCCAAAATATGAATGTAATGCCAAAATATAAAAATGGCAAAGGGGTTATTATGGATTAATTGGTTTTGAGCCAAATTAGAAAAATTTTATGTATAAAAAGAGGGAGTTAAGTTCATTTTGGAAAGCAAGGGTAGACTTGGAGAGAAATTGCTCTTGGTGAAGATTTAAAGGATTAAGGAGATTTTTCTAGGAGATTTTTTTGGGGCCATTTTCATACTTTGGAGTATTGCTATACTATCAAAATGCTAGAAGAAATGGTCTTCTTGGTGCATAATTGTAATTGATTTCTAGAGATTAATCAAATCAGTCGTACTCTCTTGGAGCTGACCTAGAGACATAGTCACGTTTGTGGTGAACTCCAAAATCAAACTTTGTTTGCACTTTCTATATTTTTCTCTCTCTCAATTCTGTTTATTTTTCCTCAAGTTTTTTTTGAGTTTTGATGCTTGATTTCATTTATGTATAAATGTATCAAGACTTCTACTGAGTTGTGTTTTTAATTAAGCATTCAATACTGCAATTAGTCTAGATCCGTTTATAGATCAAGTGGTATTAGAGACCAATTGACTATTATTGTAGTTGTTTTCTTGAATGCTAATAAGATCTAGGATTCAAAAGGCTGAAGGCAAGCTTGAAGAATTTAATCTTGAGATCGGGAAGCGAAGAACATTTCCAAAGATGTCTATTTCTTGAATGAAGGTTCCCAATGAGATCAGTGAGCAAGAATTTTGAAGAGTGTTCCTCGAGATGAAGGCTAAGGTGGATATTCTTCTCCAAGAGAGACATGAATGACAATTGAGAAAGGCAAATAAGGCTAAGAAGAAGGAGGAAGCAAAATCCTCATTAAAAGATGACAAAGCCAAAGGAGTAGGAGGTGGTAGTGACCCTCCTGAACCTCCATCTTCGTCTTCATCATCTTCTTCATCTTCTTTGTTTACTTATACTTCAAAGAAATCTGAGCGAGTTAATAAGCCTAAGATCAAATTGGATGTAAAATTTGACTTGCCTAAGTATTGTGGTGAACTTAATGCGAAAAAATTGGATAATTGTATTTAGCAAGTAGAAGTCTACTGTAGAGTCCAGAACCTATTAGATGATGTTGATAGGATTCAATTAGCTACTCTTCGGTTAGGAGGTACAACTTTAATCTAGTGGGAGAGTAAGACTAAGGAAGAAGTTTCACCACATGGTAGAGTTAGTTTAACTTGGGCAGAGTTTTTTAATGCTCTTAAGAAGCAGTTTTATCCCCTAGGACATATGCAATAGTTAATGATGGACTAGCAAATGTTTAGGAAAGGGAAGGATCAAACTATCCAAGAGTACACCCAGTATACTTTGTTGAACTACATAGGAGGTCTTCATTCCTACCTTAGACATTCTATTTTGGTGTTGAACCCTTGTAATTTGGATGAAGTGACTGTTCAAGCTATACACTTAGAGTCAAGGGGTAAAGGATCTTTTATTGATAAGTTTGATAATGATGCAAAGAAATATTCTAAGAATGCAGAGACAGAGAAAGGAAAGAAGGCAACTATAGTCAAGAAGGATGAGAAAATTTCTTGCACTCATTGTGACAGGAAGGGTCATGATGAAGAACATTGTTGGAAGTTGCATCCTATATTGAAGCCTAAGTGGGCTTAGAAACAGAAAGGTAAGGAGAAAGCCACAAATTTTGTTATGGATCTTGGTTCAGATTCAAATGATGAGACTAAGATAATAGCTATGGGTTTAAAAGGTAAAGCTCCTATTTCTAGTGTTTCTGTTGCTAGTTGTGCTTCTACTTCTACAATTAATGATTTCTCTGAAGATAAGAAAAGGAATAAGTTGTTTCATTTAAGGGTTGTTGCTAAGAACACTAAAATTGATGCACTCATAGATAGTGGTTCTCAAGTGAACTTGATTTTTGAAAGTATTGTAAGGAACTTGGGATTGAAAACTACATTACATAAGAAACCTTATCCACTAGGTTGGATTTGTGAAAATGATAAGTTGCAAGTAACAAGACAATGCACTTTAAGATTCACAATCACTAGTAAGTTTGTGGATGAAGTACAATTTGATGTGGTTCCACTGGATATCTGAGGGATAGTGCTTGGTAGCCCTTATCTTTATGATAGAAAAGCAATTTTCTATAGGGAGAAGAATCATTATCACTTGTTTAAAGATGGCATTTAGTATATTGTACATTCTCACAGGATTAAAACTGATCATTCTTTTGCAAACACAGGGCGGTTAAAGAGGGTAATTAATGCAAGTAAAGAGTTAATTCTTATGTCTGTCAGTACAGGTGGTTCTACACTTGAGCTTGGAGTAGCTAACCAGGGTAAGATGTTGTAGGATGCACCCGCAATACAGCATGAGGGAATGATGATTGAAAGCATTAATGGTTCCTTGGGTAAAAATGTTCCTGTTATGAAGGATCAATATGTTGTTGATTTATTCTCTTTCGTTTCTACATTAATGTTCAACTTGATGCTAGTCAATTTTTGTTGGTTAGTGGCTACAACAACTAATGTAGATGGTTATGAAAGTGATAGAATAATGTTTATGATCAACAATGTTGTTGTAGTATTCATTGTACTTGTGAGCCAGGTATTCAGATCTACATATGATATAGGACAAGTGGGGAGGCCAAGTCCTCACTTTGTGTTAGAGTAAATGTCACTTTTGGAGGTCCAAAAGGTCTCCAGTGGGGAGGCCTAATCTGATGGATACTTTTAGGGAAAATTGAAGTGTCTTCAAATCTCTAGATTTTTGCACCATCAAAAAGATCTCAGGATCTTGATTCCAACGCAACTTGAACAGACAAAAATGAAGTCCGAATGCAGAAGTTACGCTTAGTCAAAGTTTTGGTCAATAGGTAGACCAAAGGGCTAGATAAGGGACAAAATTAGACCATCTCAAAAGTGGTGAAGAATGGATTTCAAAATGAAGAGCTTGATGAGAGCTTTCCAATAGTGTTCATTTCATCAAAAATGGACTTCAAATGTGAAAGTTATGGCTATTTGAATTTTGGAGGCAAAATATAATAGTGATGATGTCATCATGATATCAGTAGTGCACGTGATGATGCGTGTCAAAAATATAAGTAAATAAAATAGTGCCACATGGCACCTCAAACTCCTTCATGCAAATTTGGTTTTTTGAAAGAATTGGTTGAGGAGGTTTGAACCTTAAACCTCCCATTTACCACTTTCCTTCTTTGCCACTATGCCATGTTGAGGTCTTAACAACATTCTAACAAATTTTCTATTTAATTTGTTCCTGCCGCCAAGTTTAGTTTAAATAACCCGCAGATTTGAACCCCCGACCTTGCGGCAGGTGTAAAAGCTATGTGGTCATTGTGCCACGTGTTGCTTTTGGTTATACGCAGGGCATAATTTTATTTGACTTTAAAACAAAAAAACCACCTACTCTTTAAATAGGGCTTATTTGTTATTTTATTAATAGCTAAACCCAAAATATGAATGCAATGCTAAAATATAAAAATGGCAAAGGGGTTATTCAAAGGTGTCTTATGGTTAAAATGCCTAATTATGGATTAATTGGTTTTGGGCCAAATTAGGAAAATTTTATGTATAAAAAGAGGGGGTTAAGTTCATTTTGGAAAACAAGGTAGACTTGGAGAGAAATTGCTCTTGGTGAAGATTTAAAGGATTAGGAAGATTTTTTTAGCAGATTTTTTTGGGGCCATTTTCGTACTTCGGAGTATTGCTATGCTATCGAAATGCTAGAAGAAATGGTCTTCTTGGTGCATAATTGTAATTTATTTCTGGAGATTAATTGGATCAGTCATACTTTATTGGAGCTGACCCAGAGATGTAGTCACATTTGTGGTGAACTCTAAAATCAAACTTTGTTTGCACTTTCTATCTTTTTCTCTCTCTCAATTCTATTTATTTCTCCTCAAGTTTTTTTTTGAGTTTTGATGCTTGATTTCATTTATGTATAAATGTATGAAGACTTTCGCTGAGTTGTGTTTTTAATTAAGCATTCAATACTACAATTAGTCAAGATCCATTTACAGATCAAGTGGTATCAAAGCCCAGTTGACTATTATTGCAGTTGTTTTCTTGAATGCTAACAAGATCAAAGATTCAAAAGGGTGAAGGAAAGCTTGAAGAATTTAATCCTAAGATCGGGAAGCGAAGAACATTTCCAAAGATGTCTATTTCTGGAATGGAGGTTCTCAATGAGATCAATGAGCAAGAATTTTGAAGAGCGTTCCTTAAGATGAAGGCTAAGGTGGACATTCTCTCCAAGAGAGACACAAACAATAATTAAGAAAGGCAAATAAGGCTAAGAAGAAGGAGCAAGCAAAATCCTCATTAAAAGATGACAAAGCCAAAGGAGTAGGAGGTGGTAGTGACCCTCTTGAACCTCCATCTCCATCTTCATCATCTTCTTCATCTTCTTCATCTTCTTTGTTTACTTATACTTCAAAGAAATTTGAGCAAGTTAATAAGCCTAAGATCAAACTGGATGTAAAATTTGACTTGCCTAAGTATTGTGGTGAACTTAATGCTAAAAAATTGGATGATTCGATTCAACAAGTAGAAGTCTACTATAGAGTCTAGAACCTATTAGATGACGTTGATAGGATTCAATTGATGACCTCCTTTTAAAGATTTTGAAGACTTAGGGTTAGGTATGAATCTATGATCCATATTGAATCTCAAATTCCTGCTCATTCCTTGCATTTTTCTTGTTGGTTGCATGCCTTCTCCATTTTTCTGATTGGCTGCATGCGGATCACATAGGGAATGTAAATGATTCATCCTTATCCTTTTTCCTTTTCAAAATCTCTCTATGTTAGCTCCAAAAATGGTTTACATCTGAGTTTGTGAGAGAAAAAAATCATATGCTAATTCTGTGTTACTTGGCACATACTGTCCTAAATTGCTTGGCACATGTTACATTTCTGGATTGCTCAACACCTATTACACTATGTGTTTCTTAACACATGAATATTCTTAAATCACTTGGCACATACTATGCTATGTCTTGCTTGGCACTTGAGTACTGCTCAACATCTATTACTTGCTCGACACCTATTAAGATTCTAACTTGACAGCTACTATAACTCACTCGACATATGTAGTGTACTCGACATATATGGTGGAATTGGTTAAGTGTGTTGACACTTGAATGTCAAGACCATTCTAAGACCAACAAAACCATGGCCATAGGAAGATAAACATGGAAACATGATCTAACCATCTCAACCAAAGAGACAACATGATCCATATTAACATACTATAACATTTCAAAACTCTAAGTGCGTATCAAGATTATACCATGAATAATAATGAAATTATCCTACCACTAAGGACATCATTTCAAATAAAAGCATAATCCATCATTTTACCAAGAACCCCATGAGTCCTAAAGATGCAACCATCTCGACACACCATGAAGATAATCATCACCAACAAGTGTACCATGCAAATATCAAAGATACTTCTGTAGCAACAAGATCTAAAAAATCCTCCAACATATGCAATACTCATTAAATATATCAATGCCAAAAACTCCCACTTAACCATAGTACCAAGTTACCCATGGAATCATAACATCCATCTCTTACATGAAGATCCTCTACATCTACATACACAACCAAAATATCAGGACCAATTCAAAAGCCATGATCTCCAAATCAAGAAGATACAAACCAAACCAAGAACCAATCCTACACTGCCACATCATCACTATCACAAGATTCTAATGAATTGTCTCCAAGATATCCATGATATCTTGGAAAATAATTATCTAGCCATGAGAATCAATCAAAACATGAAACCATTAAAGAACTCAATGTGCACATCATGAGCTCCTCAAAAAAAAAAACCATGATCCTCAACCAAGAAGATATATTGCTATATCAAAATTAGTAATCTAAACCAATGAACATAAATGAAGTACCTATGTATCCAATCATGTCATACCAAAATATATGACACCATGATCACATCCATGAATTGAGCATCCAAGTCTCAAAGTTTCAAATCTGTCAAGATAAAATAGTCAACCACAATCCTCCATCATGAATTTACCTAATAAGATCTCATCCCCTCTTCTTGAAGACAAATCAACAAATGATGTGACTAAAGTTATAGGCAACCCAAATCCAAGTCACCAATTTGAATATACATCAATAATGAAATATCAATGGGGAAGAAAAACCCATATCCAATGCATAAATGCAACATATAAGTATAGACCACTTACAACTACACAACGTGTAGACCCAAAAATGCATCATACATATCCAAACCAAACATTAATAACCATGTCAACGAAAGACTGGTCTAAGATACAAGATGAGTTTACAATGACATCATAATCCAAATCTCCAAAATATATCATGTCACAAACTCACAATATCACCACATTCACTATAATCTATTAATAGTTTAGATCAATATATCACCTAATAAACTCTAACAAATCTACACAAAATTTCAAACAATATGTAGAGCTCTCATGGAGCTTTCTGTTGACTATTTTGAAGTTCAAAATTTGACTTTGTACACCCAAATTATGCCAAAAATATGTGCAATAAATAATATCTGACTTCCAAAATTATAAAACATGAGAAAATGTGAAAATCACATAATCAACCCTATATCATTATCTAGCTCTCTAAATCAGCTTTCCAATAACTATAAGAAGTTTGAAATCTAATATCTCAAGTGAAAGTTATGGACATTTGAACAATACAATCTATTTTATTAAATAAAATAGTTTCAAATTTTTTTTTCAATGACAATAAATTTGATAGTTTTTATGGCTTGTAACTAAAAAGGTTTTGTATTTCCTCTCAACTTGGCCAAACCATGGGAAATTATAGATCAAAATTCATGAAAAGGTCAACCCACATCCAATGGTGTGGTCATTTTTTGCCCAGAAGGTCATTTCTAAAAGCTCCCCCCTAAAACCTCATTTAAATAAAACATAAAAAAAAACTTTTGACCAACAACTTCACATGCCAAAAATTTACCAACAACCCATACTAAGAAAAAACCAAAAACCCTCATATTTGTAATAAGCAATGTACAAAACTCATATATCTTTCCCTTTCTTTCATGCATTCCCATGAATTCAATCTAGGGTTACAAACAAAACCATAACTTTGATAAGACTTTCAAGGAAACTTACAACCAATAAAACTACAATTTCCACATAACCCATTATAGATTTGAAACAAATAAGTACATAGAATTCACATGTAAGAGAATAGATAACATACACACAAAATGTGACAAAGATATATCCCTGTAAACCCTCATTGAAGGACAAAAACTCACTCTCTAAAATAATCCATCACCATGTATTATTTAAAAAAAAATCATTTCAATACAATGTTAGAAACCTTCAATGTCATAGCAATAACCAAATAATCCATGCAAACAAGCATGAACCCACACATCCCATGTCATGCTTCCGACCTTCACAAATGCTCCCCTTGGCTATCCTATATAGCATGTCCACCCCTCAACAACTACTCTTATGGTTTATTTTATAGAAGCAAGCTTCCACAAAATCCCCGAGTGGTTTACATTAACCATGTGCTACCAATCCCCCATTGACCCTCATTTAATATTGGGCATTTAATGTTTTGTTTTCCAAGATTAAACAATCACATCAATTATTATCAATATAATTCATCAAGAATATTATATGGGAATCTCTCCATATTGCATGTCCATATAGGTGCACCATATACATAATAAAATAAAATAATACATTATAAATATTATTATATAATGTGCACAACACATAGTCACAACACACAAGTGATTGGAGTGTATGTCCCCACATTAAAGAAGTACCTCAATAGGAGATATGACTTTAATGAAAGCATATGTGCATCCAATAGAAACATTTCACCTACAAAATTCACTCAAGAGAGAACACTTCAAGGAAAAAAACCACATGAAAAAAAAGAGATTAAGAAAGGGACCTACTAACTATGGGGTCAATTTGTGTTGACCCTAAAGACAATCATAGTATTTTTAGTTAGTGAAAAAGATTTAGTCATTTAAAAGGAAAAGTTGGTCAGTCAACACTATAATTGAGCTACTCTATATAAGCCAAGCTATGTAAAGGAGAAGTGTATACATTCAATAGTTTATAGTAGAAGTTGAGGATAGTATGTGTCAAGGGGCAACATGAAGATCAAGCATGACCAGGAATTAGAAAACTAAATGTGCTGAGTTAGACAGTTTTTGTATATATGTTTGGAATGACACAAAAATCTTATGTAAACCATTTTTTCCAAGATGGAAGTGCATTGATATGATGAGGAGCTAATCAAGGAGGTAATTATGTCTATAATTATGCATCATTAATTCATATGCAATGAGATCAACCAATTAGAAAATTAGAAGGATAAAGTGACAAAAATGATGAATCTAGATCATTGATTGAAATCTAGAAACTTCTAAGATGGCTATTTAAGCACAATTCCAATCCATAATTTTTTTGTTGAGAGTTAAAGAATTGCATGTGTACAAAGTTAATGGTGAATCAACAAGTTGTGAAGTAAGGTGACCAAGAAATACATAGAGAAATTATTGTAGATCAATCATAGAGAGGTGCTTACATATTAGAAAGAGAATACATGTCATCATCACTCAATTGAAAATCAAAGGATCAAGGTACTATTACATTCTAATAGGTGTATTAAGGTAAATATCTTAATAGAGTGGTCCAAACAGGCCTATGCAAATCTCTTTATAAACTTATCACTTAATTGTGTAGTTTAAATCCTTTAATCAAGGTGGACTTAAAAGTCTCGTAAGCTCTTAACAGGGCATACCTATCACAAGGTAGATGATCAAAAGTGAAGATAACCAAATTTATAGTCCTAAAAAGCATACTTTATTGCTACAGTAGTGAAAATTTTATGGGTGTCATCCCCTCTACAATTTTACTTTCACCTTGGAGGGTTTCTGCATTACCAAATATTGTGTCATGTGTTGACCAATTTCTTATGTGTTTTATTCATGTTATTTGAGAGGTTCAAGCATAACATGTATAAGAGTATCTAATTGTTGGAAATTTTTTAGAATAACTAAGAGGGGGGGGGGGGGGGGGGTGAATCAGTTATCCAAGGTCTATATGCCCTAATAATACTTTTTCACTTATTATAGTGAGCCCATTAAACTATTCATGCATCCAAGCTTAAAACAACCATCTTAGCAAGTTACAACAAATCAACATGCAAGATCAACACATGACATAGTGATTTACATGGAAACCCAATTTGGGAAAAACCAACAATAACATGCTACTCAATTTTCACTCTTCTGAAGTGATGCCCTGTTAAAGGCTTACCACACACTGTTAAATGTGACCTTGTTAGAGGATTTCACCACACTATTAGGAATGGACCTGGTCAAAGGACTTTGGAACATTCACTTGGAATGTCACCCTATTAAAGGATTTATAACATGGATATTAAACCAACCTAAGTCCATTGGATTTATAATAACTATTACAATTGCTAGAGAGTAACAATAAGGGCTTTTGATCTAATACAACTCACAACATATCTTGCAGATTTCAGATCATACTTCAGTTCAATCCTTGGCTTGGCTTCAATCACTACAGTTCTGATAGCTTGTCTTCCTCTCAAGATTCATCTCCTTGAGTCTTCTTGCTCATCATACCAATGCAATCATCTTTGTGGTCACCTATCCAAATAGAGTTTCTATGCTCTCTTCCTCCTTAGCACCTTCTTCAACACTTCATGCTTTCATACTTGACCAACCCCTAGCTTCATGACCTTATGACTCCTTAAATAGAAATTTAGAATAATTTTCTCTCTCAATTCTCCCTCTCCAACTTTATGGTTTCAATAGATTAGGTAGGATACAATGTATCTATCCCATATCTCATTTTTATCTAGAAACTTCATCTAGAATCTAGTTGTATTCACCCAAAAACATTTTACATAGAATTATGTGCCACCAGCTCATCATTCTTATCTTGTATCTGGTTCACAAAATTCTAGATAACAACCATGTTGGCTCAGATCTAGCGAATCTTTGACTTTTCAAATAATGCAATAGCTTGACACTTATTAACTTTCTGATGCTTGGCACATGAACATAACTCGGCACTTGATCTTTACTCGACACTTGATCTTCACTCGACACTTGATCTTCACTCAGCACTTGATCTTCACTTATATTTTCAATACATCACTTTATCATTGTCTTAACTAATCTTTTCACTTCATTACAAAACCATAACTCAACCTTCCCCTTAGGTTCTTTTGTTACATCTTATTGATTCTTCATCAATCAACTAAGTGATAGTGCTTGGATCTTATATGCAATTGCCATTCTAGAAAATAGCAAGTTTGACATCAGTGACAAAATAATGATTGAACACATTCTGTAGCAACAATATCTTTCATACAATGATCTTTTTCAATTAGATTACAACAATCTCCCTCTTTGGCATTGATGGAAAACCAAACTGATCAACCAATCCAAAACTGATTGATCAACCAAGTTAACAAAATTCTAACTAGGCTAAAATAGTAAATCAAATGCCAAAAAGAAAACTTGTTGACTTTTGTATCTCCCTCTGATCTTATTCCTTCTGATCTATCTTTTTATCGAATTGCTTGAGCTGCTCCTTCTAAGATCTGTCATCTTGATTTCTTTCTTTGCTTCTACTCCTCCCTTTCATATCTCCTATCCTTTTTGCTTCATGATTTGATTAGTTTCTATTATTTTTCTATTTCAGGGATTAGACCAATTGTAGCTATTTCTCCCTCTTTGACAACAATGCCAAAGAGCCATTATTTTAGCATCTTATCATGCAAGTGTAGCATTTACAAGAACTTCCAATATCTCCCTCTACCACCTTGCTTGTGACTTGTTTGGAATGTCAGTACTTTGATTACTTCAGGCTAACCTAAAGTAAGTACCCTCTGCATCAACTTATATCATCTGAACAACCAACTCATTTGATGTAGGGCAGTCTTGCTATTACTTAAGCAGCCTTGGTTAGGGGTATCACCCCTAACTTAACTCTAAGATATTCAAATGCATCTTTAGGTAATGGTTTTGTGAAGATGTTAGTAATTTTTTCTTTTGTATTGATATATTCCATCTTCACTTGCTTGTCTTCCACCAATTCTCTCACATAGTGATACTTGATTGCAATATGCTTTGTTTTGGCATGCATCACAGGGTTCTTTGATATGTTGATAGCACTTGTGTTATCACAATAAAGTATCACAGGTTCAGTTATTTCTTCCTTCATTCCTTTCAACAGATTCTTGATCCACACAATATTGGTACAATTTATAGCAGTAGCAACATACTCAGCTTCTGTTGTGGACTATGATGTACAACTTTGCTTTTTACTAGTCCAAGTGAATAATCTTTTTCCTAACAAAAGTGCTCCTCCACTGGTGCTTTTTCTATCATCTATGTTACCTCCCCAATCTACATCAGTGTAAGCCTTCAAATCAAAAATTTTAGTCCTTTTGTAGTACAAACCAAAATCATCTATACCTTTTAGATACCTCATTATTCTCTTGACAACCATAAGATGATTTTCTCTTGGGTTTGTAGAAAATCTTGCCACTATTCCAACAGATAAAGCAATATCTAGTCTACTGTGTACAACATATTGTAGCTTTCCAATCATGGATATGTACACTATCTGGTTTACTTCAGCTAAATCATCATTCTTAGATAACTTATGTCCTATCACCATTGGTGTACTCACTAGTTTTAATTCATCTAAACAAAATGTTTTGAGTATTTCCTTGATATATTTTGATTGGGTTACAAATATACCATGTTTTAATTGATGTACTAGCAATCCAACAAAAAATTTGATCTCTCCAAACATTGACATCTCAAATTCATGTTTCATCTCATCAGCAAAATCTTTTCATAGAGCATCTTTTCTTCCAAATATTATATCATCAACAAAGATCTCAGATATCAAAACATCTTTACCTTTCTCTTCCTTGATATATAGTTTGATGTTGTCAACTGTTTTCTCAAATTCTATCTTGACAAGATATTTGTGAAGTCTCTCATACCATGCTCTAGGTGCTTGTTCCAAACCATAGAGTGCTTCATGTAGTTTACAAACCATATCCCTGTTGTTCTCATCAACAAATCCCTCTGCTTGTTCAATATAAACTTCCTCTTCCAATATACCATTCAGAAAAGCAGACTTTACATCCATCTGATAGACTTTAAAACCTTTATATGCAACATATGCAAGTAAAGTTCTTACTCCTTCCATTCTAGCAATAGGGGAAAATGTTTCCCCATAGTCTAATCCTTCTTCTTGAGCATAAACCTTACATACTAGTCTGACTTTGTTTCTAGTAATCTCACCATTCTCATCTAGATTTTTTTTGAATACCCACTTGGTGCCAATCATATTCTTGTCAGCCGGTTTGGGAACTAAACTCCAAGTTTTGTTCTTCTTTATTTGATCAATCTATTCTTCCATAGCTTTATACCAGTCACCTTCTTGTAATGCATCATATACTATCTTAGGTTCAAATTTTCTTAACAAACATAATTCATTTCTTAGTCTATTCCTTGTCATTGGTCTTGCATCTTTGTCACCAATTATCTATTTAGCAAGGTGATGTCTCTTCACATATTTGGATAATCTTGGTTCTGTCCTTGTTTCCATGTTTGATCTTTCAAATTCAGGGTCACTATGCACATCACTGTCAGGTAGTTCTACATCTCTTTCATGTGTACTAATTTTAGAGTTAGAATGTGCATTTTTTTCATTTGCAACTTGGCTTCTTAATGCAGCTCAACATTCACTGGTTGTGACTCAGCTAAAACTAAAATTTTCTGTTGAATCCCAATTTGTTTGATAACATCCTCATCAATAGGCATTCCTTCATAAGAATGTACAAAGGTTCTGTATTCATCTAATCTCTTTGTTTCTTCAACTTGGACTCCTGTATGCTCATCAAAGTTTACATTTGCACTTTCCAAAATTTTGTTAGTGTTAGTATTTAAACACTTATATGCTTTACTTCTAGTGGAGTAACCAAGGAATACGCCTTCATCACTTTTTGCATCAAATTTTTCATTTCTAGTATCTTTAAGAATAAAGCATTTGCAACCAAATACTTTGAAATGCTTTACATTGGGTGAGTGACCATACCATAATTCAAAAGGTGTTGCATTTGTACCTTTCTTGAATTTTACTTGGTTCAGTGTGTGAATAGCTACACTTATAGCTTCTCTCCAATATTTTAGAGCAATAGTCTTTTCCATCATCAATGTTCTGGCATAGTCAATCATAGATCTATTTCTTCTCTCAGCAATTCCATTTTGTGGGGGAGTTCTAGGAGCTGATGTTTGTCTCTTGATTCCTTTGTCATTGCAAAATATCTCAAATTCATTTGATGTGAATTCTCCACCTTTGTCTCATCTTAGGTATTTCAAACTCTTTCCTACTTCCTTTTCAACTCTAGCCACATACCACTTAAACATTTGAAAAGCATCAGATTTTTTTTTAAGAACATAATAGTCATCGTCTTGAAATAGTCATCAGCAAACAACATTATATATTTATCTCATTTGTAACTTTGCACTTCTATTGGACCACATAAATTAGTATGGACTAACTTAAGTACTTCTTTAGATGTATAGTTTTTACTCTTGAAACTTGACTTAGTCATCTTTCCTAGCTGACATTGTTTGCACATGATGTTGTCAAGCTTCTTTAGTTTAGGTAAACCTTTGACTTTCTTCATTTTGTTGATATTGACTAGATTATCAAAGTTGACATGACATAGCCTTCTATGCCATAACCACACATCATCAAATTTTGCAACAAAACAAGAAGAATTTTCCATATCAAGATAAAATAGATTACTTCTTGTTTGATCTCCTTTTCCTATCAATTTACCATCAATATCATATATTTTTGCAGTTTTATTTCCAAATTCTACTTTGCACCCTACATTGCCTAACTGTGAGACACTCAGCAAATTGTAGTTTAGTCCTTCAACATAGTATGCATTATCACATGAAATTTTCTCTATAAGCTTAATGGAGCCTTTTCCTTTGATTTGACATGGAACATCATTTCCAAATCTAACACTATTTCCATCATACTGAGTAAAGTTAAGAAACTTACTTTTGTACCCTATCATGTGATGTGAGTACCCACTATATATGATCCATCTATCATTCTTGTTCATACATGTTACCAGTGTTGTAGGCTCTTCTTCATCAGACTGGTCCTTCATGGCCACATAAAAAACTTCATCATCATTATCATCAGAATCCTCTTCAGCAATACAACACTTCTTTCCTTTGTCTTTGTAATCTCTCTTATCATCTTCTCTTCTATTTTTATACTTATTGCCTTCCTTGTAATCCTTTTTCTGTGTACACCTTGCAGCAATATGTCGTACTTCATTGCAATTGAAACAAATGATAGACATCTTACCCTTGAATTTTCCTTTGCCTCTGTGAATCTTCTAGCCAGCAATGCTTCCAATTGTTCCACATCTTCCTCATCAGTGCTACTATCACTAGATACATATTTCATCTTTCTTCCCTTCTTTGATTTCACCTATTCAGTATCATTCAGTGATAGCTTGGCCTTGAAAGCAGATTCAACATTCTTAGGTCTGTAGTTGTCAAAGTTAGATAACTCAAATGTAGTAAGTCTACCCACTATACCTTCAAAACTTAGATTGTTTCCTGGTACACATCTTAGCTCTTATATAGCTGATACTCTAATAGCATAGATATGCAACAAGGTTCTTAAGAACTTACTATTAATAATATATAATCTAATTGACCATTCAAACATCTTATTGCACTTACCACTTCCTTTATTCTAGAGTCATACTGAGCAGTATTCTCACTTTCCTCCATTTTCATGTCATCAAACTTTCCTCTACGGCTTTCTCTTTTTGCTCTTTAGACATTTTGGTCTCCTCCATAAATGTCTGATAGGGATTTCTACATCTTGAATATAATGTTACATCCTTTGATATCATCAAATTCAGCGTACTTGAGTGCAGAAGCAATCTCCAACATTGTCTGATTGTGTTCCTATTTGTTCTTCAAATCTTCTACATTAAGAGTACCAGTTGGATCAACATGTTTAGTAAAAATTAAATTTTGGGCATAATCACCTATGGATCCAAGATGTAGCTTCATCAAACTTTTCCATGCACCAAAGTTGTCTTTGTTGAGCTTGGGAACTTCTCTCTTAGGCATTTTGATCTTTTATGCTTCTAGTTCCTTTAAACTAAATCAGCAGCAAGGCTCTAATACCAATTGTTGGAAATTTTTTAGAATAACTAAGAGGGGGGGGGGATGAATCAGTTATCCAAGGTCTAAATGCCCTAATAATACTTTTTCACTTATTATAGTGAGCCCATTAAACTATTCATGCATCCAAGCTTAAAACAACCATCTTAGGAAGTTATAGAAAATCAACATGCAACAATAAAACATGTGAGATCAACACATGACATAGTGATTTACGTGGAAACTCAATTTGGGAAAAACCATGAGTAACATGCTACATAATTTTCACTCTTCTGAAGTGATGCCTTGTTAAAGGCTTACAACACACTGTTAAAGGTGACCTTGTTAGAGGATTTCACCACATTGTTAGGAATGGGCCTGGTCAAAGGACTTTGGAACATTCACTTGGAATGTCACCTTGTTAAAGGATTTACAACATGGTTATTAAACCAACCTAAGTCCATAAGATTTATACTAACTATTACAATTGCTAGAGAGTAACAATAAGGGCTTTTGATCTAATACAACTCACAATATATCTTGAAAATTTCATATTGTACTTCAGTTCAATCCTTGGCTTGGCTTCAATCACTATGGCTCTAACAGCTTGTCTTCCTCTTAAGCTTCATCTCCTTAAGTCTTCTTGCTCATCATACCAATGCAATCATGTTTGTGGTCACCTATCGAAATAGAGTTTTTGTGCTCTCTTCCTCCTTAGTACCTTCTTCAACACTTCATGCTTTCATACTTGACCAACCCCTAGCTTCATGACCTTATGACTCCTTAAATAGAAATTTGATATAATTTTCCCACTTGATTCTCCCTCTCCAACTTTAGAGTTTCAATAGATTAGGTAGGATACAATGTATCTATCCCATATCTCATTTTTATCTAGAAACTTTATCTAGAATCCAGTTCTATTCACCCAAAAAAAATTTACATAGAATTTTCTGCCACCAACTCATCATTCTTATCTTCTATCTGGTTGAAAAAATTCTAGATAACAACCATGTCAGCTCAGATCTGGCGAATCTTTGACTTTTCAAATAATGGAGCAGCTTAACACTTATTGACTTTTTGATGCTTAGCACATGAACATAACTCGGCACTTGATCTTTACTTGGCACTTGATCTTCACTCGGCATCTTCACTTGGCACTTGATCTTCACTTATATTGTCAATACATCACTTTATCATTGTCTTAATTGATCTTTGCACTTCATTACAAAACCATAACTCAACCTTCCCCTTAGGTGCTTTTGTTACATCTTATTGATTCTTCATCAATCAACTAAGTGATAGTGCTTGGATCTTATAAGCAATTTCCATCCCAACAAATAGTAGGTTTGACATTAGTGACAAAATAATGATTGAACACATTCTGTAGCAACAATATCTTTCATACAATGATCTTTTTCAATCAGATTACAACACTAATAATACAAGACCAACTTTTACAAACAATATTATAATACCCAAAGTTTTTTTAATCTATGTTATCAAATCCTCATATAGAAATGTCATCTGGTTGAATAGTGGAATGATCAATGTTCATAGCCTTTAGCATATTTGTACTACAAATATTCAAACTAGAACCATTATCAATCAAAGTTTTTGGCATAGTCATTGTATTTAATAGACACAACAACCATAAGCGAGTCATGATGATCTTGAATCTATTTAGAAGGAAAATCCCTCACATGTAAACATAATCATAGGAAGAACAAGAGTAGTATGCAAGCATTGTAATAGGGCATTGATGTTATCTTGACTAGGAAGTGGAATAAAGAGATTATATAGATTTTTTTTCAACACTTCATGGTATGTAGGAGATGTTTGAAGAATTTTCCAAAGAGAAATCTTGGCAGGTGTATTACGTAATTGCAACACCAAATCATAATTTAACACAAGATTTTGAGGAAGATGAGGTGGAGGAGGAAGCATGGGTTGAGAAGATGCAAGAAAGGTAGTAGGTTGAGGATTATTACTTGTATGATAGGTGTAAGACACTACAAGATAATCTAAAGTATGACTAGATTTCCCCTTAACAATTATTTGAGGAAAACCCTTAATAATCAAGAGAGGCTTATTAAAAGGTTGATGAAATTGACCATGTTAACTTGATAGAGATCATGATTTTTCATATCATTATGGCTAGAAGAGAGTGGATAAGGATTTTAAATATCCATGAATTCTTCATGTCTACTAGGGAAAAGATGTCCTTATGGGTATATGCAGAATCATGGTCAACCAATATATGCTTTGAGGTATTTCAAGACTACATATTTTTTAGATTGCCACTTTTTGGCACACCATGATCTTGAACATACCCTTATAATAAAAGTTGTGTTGAAAATCAAAGGTACTAACCATGTCATTTTTTTTATGAGGAAGAGGATAATCAGCATTATCATGTAAAGATTCATCCCAAATAGTTTCATTACGAAGGATAGTAACATCATGAATCACTAAAGGTTGATCAAAATCATATTTAAAAGCATGAGCCTTAGTGAAAGAATGCACTAAAGCATCATCATATGAATCAAATGAAATTTATAGAAATTTATTGGAAAATAAAGATAGAAACCCCATTGCAAGGAAAATGCAATGACTAAATGAAATTATATTTTTTATTTTCAAAATGAAAATATATGAAATGAAACTATATATAAATACAAGATCTAAATACCATAAGTGCAAAAAATGTAGATCTATATACACCTAGAGAAAATAAAGTTGTAGCTCCACAAGATGGAAAAATTTAGCTCCAGTAAAAATGGGGCTAGGATGTCAAGTTCACCAAAGAAAGATGAGAACACAATAGAATGCAATCATCTAACTTAAAAATAAAAAGAGGAAATTTTGAAGGTTGATTTCACCAAAGATGTTAATGAAGAAATTGAATCAAGGAAATAAAACCCTAAGTTCATCACAAATCCCACTTACACAACTCAAAGAGCTAGTTAAGGAGATCGATCCTTTCAATCCTAACTCTAAGGTAACTAGATATATAAGGATTAATTCCAACTAAGTAATAAAGGAGAACTAATGCAAATAAAGATCTAATGGTTATAGGGTTGGAGAAAGGATACAAAGATCCTTAAAACTCTAATTTAGCAAGAGCTATAGAAAGAAGCTAAATAGATCTATCATGTAGAATTGATAAATGATAAAGTGTGTTGAAATAAAAGAGGGAATAAGATATACCTTATGAAAAACCTAAAAATGGGCCCTCAAATGACCTCTAAAAGGGCTAATTCCTTTAAATTAGGTTGAAAATTGCATTGTGGACAAAACCCATAAATCACTCGGCGAGAAATCAAGAGCAACTTGGTCAAATTAGGGTGCAATGTGACCTTGATTAGCCCATTTGGGGAAAATTGGAATCTTTAGGGGTGAAATAGATAATTAGGGGTGCAGTGAGACCTAGATCATCATAGGCGAACTAGTTCATCAAGGGTGAATTGGTTCATTAGGGGTGTAGTACAACCTTGATTGATTGTGTTAGACACTAATTTTGATTTTACAATTTTGGTGAAAGATGAAAAGGGTACTCAAATTTGCAATCTATTTGTCAATCCAAGATCTAAAACCTACAAAACAAACCTTTTTCAAACCCCTGATTAGGAATTAACCTTATTGAAATAATATGTAAAGTAAATATACAAATTTACTTTAAATTTAAATTTGTAGGATACCTTGAATTGAATGTAGTGTGCTCACTTTACCAATTTATTTGGATGAAGAAGACAAAGATGAACAGATTTGCAATATGCAACAAATGATCTTGAATGGATTGAAGAAGATCTTGAAGATAAACTCATTTAATTTCTTGAGTCCTTGAATCCTTGATCTTCAATGGAGGAATAGCTTGAATACTTGAATACTTGAGTGCTTGAGGGAGAGTGCTCGGATGTCTTGATGTGATTTATGTTTCATCTTTTGAATGCATGATTTTATATAATGTCAATATGAAATGAGAAGTCTCCCTTTTATAGAGATCTCAAAGTGGCCAATGCCTCAAACTTTAAAATGAGGTAAGACCCATCTTAAAGTGGAGCATTAAATGAGATTCCTTAGGGGAGTAAATTAAGGATTATTAATTTGAATTAATAAAGGGTCTACCCTGCATTATAAAGTAAGAGGAGATACATAATATTAATTTATAGGAGAGATAAAAATATATAAGAAATGACTAATTTTAAATTTTAAATGAATAAGTGAGGACACAATATTTAAGAAAAATAAAGATCCAACCCATTTATATTAATTCTAAATTAATAAAAGGTCAAAAGAGATGAAATAAATTATTTAAATGGAGGATAAATGAAAGACAAATGTAAATAAATAATAGTATTGCATTAAATGGGTGCTAAACCTTTATTTAATTGGGGTGCTTCCACTTTAACATGATATACTTGAAAAAGTGGAATTTCAATGTTGATTTTTTTCAATTCCCTAAGAAGTTGTGAATCCATTATCATGATCATCCCTGGAGGTATCCGAAGCTTCTTGGTCCTCCTTATATCTCTCATAGTATGGTACTTTCTTTGGTTTGTTCTAGTTTGATTGAAGTCTAATCATTACAAGTTTAACTAGTTCTTCAAGTCTCTCCCTTTTGTAAGGTTTGATAGGAGTTTGTGAAGGAATAATCCTATTCCTCAAATGAATATCATTTACCTCAATGAAGTTAATACCAACAAGTCCAACATCCACAACATTGGCTTCTCTATTATTTGAATTAGGGATAGGTTGTGCTAGTAACTAAGGTTGGTTTACCTACTCATTTGAATGATTTTGCACATTAGACTGATTAGGTTCCCATTGGTTAACAAAGTTCTAATTTTCTATTTCCATGGGAGATTTTGGTTTTGGTATTGGAATTATTTTGGTTGCTACTGATTGTATTGGTTTTGATTCTTTTGCCAAGTAGGGGAATTTTGTTTCCATTGATTTTTCTATAATTAATTTTTTTGCCATGGAGGTGGTCCCCAAGGCATATTGGGAGGTGGAATATTTTGATTGTTCTAGTTCAAGTTGTTCCAAGAATTTTGATCATTCCATGCACTCTGGTTATTCCAAAAATTTCTAAATCAAAATTGTCCTTGGTTTTGTCCCCTCTGACCCATATAGATCAAGTCCTATTCTGTTTCTACAAGTTTTTTCAATTGACTTTTTAGTTCTAATTAGTTTACAAGTTTTAGTATCATGAGATCCATCACATATGGCACAAGTGTTAACATTATTCAATGGATATTCCTTTAATAAATACTTCCCCTCTATATTTTGAATAGTAGATAGCCAATTGCTCAATATTCTTTCCATCTGGTTGACTATTCAAATTCAAAAGAATATCATTCTTTAGGTTTTCTATCTCCTCCATTACCTGTGTTACATACATTTGTCCTCCCTTTCTCTTACAACCTCTTACACCCTGCCTAATCCTAGAATAATTTTGGTAGATGCCAATGTGTTGGCATAAATTTCTTAGAGGCTGACCAATATGAAAGATCAGTAGACTAAGTGATCAAGGGTGTTTTCATTGAAGTCAACACTATCGAAAGACTAGTAGAAAGGGACAACCAACTAAGAATATTATAACATGGGGATCTATCAATAAGGATGAGTAAAAAGAGAAGAAATTTATTCCTAGTAGATGTGATGAAAAAGGTAAACCACTTAGATGAAACAAGCTAAGTGCAGTTTGCATCAACACATGAAATTAAAGCAAAAGTAAATGCAAATAGATCAATGAGTAGGAAAAGAAAAGTTTGTTAGCATGAATGTTGATTGTATTCCTTTGGGGGAGTATCCTAAGCAGTGGAGAGTATTGACATGTTGCATTCATGACTATGTTTTTCATTGATGTCAATATAGTAGTAATTCTTTGAAAATTGGTAAAGTAGTAGATAGAGATCATAGTTATAAAAAAGGTTTTGATTGTCTAGTGATGCACGATCAAGGGGATATGTTGTACCTTGTATCCTAATGACAAGGTTAAATGTGAAGAATCTAAGTTGAAGATGTACAAATTCTATAAGTGATTTGTAGATACAATTTCAAAGAAAGAGTGCATGGAAAGTAGTTTCTAATGATCCTATTCTATCTTCTAGCCAAAATATAATCTAGTAACACACAATCAGCCAATAACAGAAGATAGTTTGATGGAAGTGTTAGAAAGTATACAAGCCCTACTATCGCACGTGTAAAGTTTTCTATATATTGTGAGCCAAAAGTGCTATTATAATTACAAATCAATTAATTATATTATTATGAAAGCCTCAAGGCCAACTCAAGGAATTATTTTGAAGATAGGGTATAAAGGAAATATGTTATCATTGTTTGTAACTGTGTGTGTATAAAGTATTGAATACAAACTACAAAAAGGAGCAGAGTGTTTGGAATGTGAGTAAGTGTTCCACGGGATTATTGGATGTAGAGTTCATGATATGTTATCAAGATAAAAATGAGAGAAGGTTTAGTTGATAGGATAGATATAGAGGATGTTGGAAATATGGCTAGATAGATGTATGAGTACTGTCATTTATGGAAACATATTTCATTATGTAATTAGATTTAGAAAAATGTCAAGCATTAGATAGTTTGTAGTAGCATAGAGATAAATACAATATGTATGAATTACAAACTTTGAGTTAGATTTTGCATAGTAGAAGATTGATAGTTGACAGTGTCATGATGATGCATGTTAGTGTGTAGATCTGTATAGATTGTACAACATAAGTTACAGAGGAATTACAAGCATAGGTAATTAATAGAGAAAAACAAGGAATGTTAGTAAATTGAATTGCAAAAATTAAGGAATTATTTTGGTATCAAAATAATTAATTAATCATGATGAGCCAACATCCTAAGTTATAATTAGTTAAGTGTGTGAAAATATAAAGTCTAACTAAACATAGTTTTGATAATATGCAAGGTATAAGTAAATATCATATCTTGCACAATAAATGTGAAGTAAGCATGAGATGAAAACTATTATGAAGAAAGTATAAGTGATATGCAAGCCTTATGCAACATGAAATCTAATGTATGATTAGACTAAGTGTAAGATACTATAGTGAGATAAGTATTGTATGTATATCTATTCTTGTGAACAAAATTATTTGTATATTGCATGTTACAACTATGGACTCTTCTTGCATTCATTGTAATTGCTCTAGCAACTCCTAATAGAGTTGAAGAAATTTCTAACAGGTTGAAGAAAATTCTAATAGGGTCAAGGCTTCTAATAGGGCCTAGTCCTCTAAGAAGGACTTGAGACAATGTATGTAATTCATAGAATCCTAATAGGGTCAATATCCTTAACATGATTCTTTTGTTTAGTGGATCATCTTGTGGGTATCATCCCCACTGTGGTTTTTTGTTGGTCAACCCTACTACATTTGGGCCCAAATTACAATGGTAGGTCATCACAATTATGATAGTAACCCATCACCCAACTGACATAAAGAGGAATTGGATCAGATCAGATGGGTGTTAAAATTTTGTTGTCACAAGTTATGATGGCAAGGGAAAATGTCACAATTGTGATCACCATTGGTGTTGTAAATTGAGCTAACATATTAGAAAGCCATTCATTTTCACCTTCTTAATTATGATGGAAATATGTCCAAGGCATCATCGCAATTGTGAGATCTATGTGATAGAAATTCTATAGGCCCCATGATAAGCTGTTAGAAACATCTATTGCAATTGAGCTAGACATGTGGTAGGAATGTTGTGGGATCAATGGCTAGCCATCAAAATTTTCCATCACAATTACAATGAAATATTTTTATTAATAAAAAAAATTGGTGACAAACATTGAATAGATATGATGCAATCATAGGTTAATATTGAGCTTCACTTGGTTTCAAGAATAGTTTAATAGTCTCTACTAATCAAGGCCAACCACATGAAGGTGGAAGCTCATTTTCTCCCCCAACATCTAAATTCCCCATTAAAATCTAAAATATTTAAGAAAGGTTCAATATTTAAACTACAAAAAAAAGGTTCTAGACCTAGAAAAGAGACATCATTTTCCCATCTTCTAGTGCATGTCATTTTTTTGTCACATCCAAAATAAGATTCTGCCACTCTAAATCAAGAATGAATGTGTAGATGCATTTTATATGCATAGACAATAGAAGGAGCTGAATTTTTACATTTATTTAATAGGTCTATGCAAACCTCTAACAAAAATTCAAACTTTTTGTGTTTTTTAGCTCTGCCTAATGTCATATGCATATGAATTAAGATTGCAAATTAAACTATGGCATCCTTTTGCATTGCCTAAAACCAATAGATTCACATAGTTAGTTGTGATACAATCATAGGTTAATGTTGAGATTTACTTGGTTTTGAGAATAGTTTAATATTCTCTACTAAGAAAGGCCAACCATGTGGAGGTGGAAGCTCATTTGGCCCACCCCTTCCCCTAACATCTAAATTCCCCATTAACATCTAAAATATTTAAGAAAGGATTAATATTTAAAGTACAAAAAAGGTTCCCCACATGCAAAAGTGATATCATTTCCCATCTTCTAGTGCATTTCATTTTTTCATCACATCCAAAATAACATTCTGCCACTTTGAATTGAGAATTCACATGTAGCTACATTCAAAGGCATGGAGAGTAGGCGGAGCTCATAAAACACAACACAATTACATTTATTTAATGGGTCTATTAAGATTTTAAATTATAGACCATCATGAATAATTTTCATGATGGTCTATAACTCAAAATACCTAATTAAAAACCTTTAACAAAAATGCAAACCTGTTGTGTTTTTCAACTCCACCTGATGTCATATGCATATGAATTGACATTACACATTGAACTATGTCATCCTTATGTATTTCCTAAAACCAAGAGATTCACACAACTAGTTATGATACACACATAGGTTAATGTTTAGCTTCACTTGGTTTTGAGAATAGTTTTATATTCTTTACTAATAAGGGCTAACCACATGAAGGTGGAAGCTCATTTATCCCCCCGCCCCGCCAACATCTAAATTCCTCATTAACATCTAAAGTCTTTAAGAACAGATCAATATTTAAAGTACCTAGAGTATCCTCATCACCTCCTACTACTCTCATGGAAAGTCCATCTTTATTGCTCATGACCAATTCATCACACAGGTACATCCAAGAATGTCATCATTGCCTCCTCCATAAAATGAATCCAATATTAGAAAATTCCCCATAAAAAATAATAGTTGAAGTGAAATGAGAACATGAAAAATGAGAGAGAAAAAGAGTAATCTACTTACCAATAGGCGTTGCCATCACATCTATGGCCATGCTATCTATTGAGTGAGTTTTATTATTTTTGAGTTGTGACAAGATCTTTTTGTTTATATACATACATACATACATACATACATATACACATATATACATATACATATACATATGTATGTATGTGTATATAGATACATACATACATACATATATAGAGATCACAAGGGCACGACAACAAAATGAAACAATCACAAGGGAATATACATATATACATACATACACAAATACATAATGCAAGATGAGGAAAAATGGGGCAGAGTTTGCAAGAAATTTTGTAAAAACATATCATAGCAGATATTTTTAGAGAGAAACACATCATAACCCAGTTAAATGGGTCTAGTTGTTAATTAGCTAGGTTGATATATATGTATATTTAACTAGGTTATGGCTTCTACAAGAGAATGAGCCTCGTGATTATGGAATTTACACAGAAGCAACACTTTCTTCTTGAACTCCTTACACTCAACTCTTCACTGAAGTTATTCTTCCAATAGTGAGAATAGCTGCTACAAACTATTGGGAGTTAAGGGGCTCTAAACCTATGTTACATTTTCTAGAGACATGGGAGAAGTTACTATTGTCTTTAGTACTTCATAATATTCTAGATCATATAGTGATGCCCAAATTGATAGTACTAGTAGATACTTGGGATCCTCATAGGGAGAGCATGTCAATACATGCATGGTTACATCCTTGGCTTCCATTGTTAGGCCAATGTAGGGAGCCTTTATATCCAATCATTTATTATTAATTGGGGAATGTGCTTCATGTCTGAAATTTAAGTGATGCATCTACACATGCAATTTTATCACCTTTGGAAAACTATATTTGATCCTACCAACTGGGAAAAATTGATCATTCATTTTATTGTACCTAATTTGATGACAGTTCTATAGGAATTTATAATAAATCCAACTAATCAGAAACTAGACCAATTTAACTAGGTTATGGCTTGTGCTTGTGCAATTCCCATTTATCATATGGTTGCAATGTTGGAGGTAACATTTTTTATTTGTGCAGGATATGGAGGAAGAGAAATGGTGTTGGAAAACATGAAAATTTAATAATGTGAAGTCACCTTGAGGAATTTCTATATGCTCTTGGAAAACATATCATCAAGAATGTTCATCATGACCTTTTTTTGCTTCTACAAGATTTTGCATGGAGCCTTCACACACATAGTGCTCACAAATGTCTACTTAAGAATGTATGTGAACTTAAAATACATTGCTATTTGGTTAAATATGTAGAAAATCATGTAATCCTTCATCACACAAAGTCTTTCACTTGGTGTTCTTATTCATTAAGTTAAGCACCAAAGTTTGCATTTCAAATCAAGATTTATCTATTTTGGGCTTAAGAATTGGTACACAACCTAGAAATAGTACCTAAGAAGAGATGGATCTCACATTTATTCATTAATAAAATATAGCATTCATTCATTATTACATGAAAAAAAAAAATTTATGAGCATCCATTAAATAATCTCATAATGTCTAAAGCTAACATCTAACATTAGTTCATCCTTTAACATTCATTAGCAATAGCACATAAAAACATAACATTTAATAACATGTGAAATAAGGTATTTAGACATGCCTCAACCAATTATGATTTAATTTTAGATGACCTACTTGATTAGTTTAGAATTTTGTTCTACCAAAAATCATAAAATGTAAGAACAATTGTGCCAAAAAGAGTATAAAAAGATTATTATCGTACACCAATCATATTTTTCAGCTCTTTTGGTACAATCATTCTTACAATTTTTTTGGCTCAATCTCTAACTGGATGGTATGTGTTTTGAAAAATTATTCTTAGATTGTGAGTCAAGAAAAAGAGAAATATCAAACTTGAAAAAGATTACATAAATGCAATTAATTTTTAAACTTCAATTTTATAAACTTACTAAGAGAACCATATAATTATAAGAAACTATTGTGGTTTGTACTATGTGAAAATTATGGTTACAAGTGATAAAGTTATATACCATTGATTTAGAGAGCACAAATAATTGAAGTGAAGTATTGTAGAAGGTGCAAGCTCAACTCATGTGGATGACACTATTAAGTAGAGAATTGTTACATCCATCCATCCATACATACATACATACATACATACATGGTTAAGTACTACCTATGTCCAAGGTATCTACACACTGGAGGCATACTCCACCTACCATCTAGCTACCTACATGCCTATATCCATGGGATCAAGACCCTTGAACTACTCACTCTAATGAATATGTAGTTCTAGCTTCTAATTTTTTTGATGTATTTGTATTCCTATAATCATTGGTGAGCTTTACTCACCTAATACATCTCTTCACCATAATACACCCACTCAGGCAAATCGGACAATTTTCTATAATTACAATATTGTAATAGCCTGGTGCAACGATTGTGTTTTAGTGTACAGTTAATGTAAGGTTAACCTATATACCTCCTAACTCACTCCTTATATAGCTATATTTAAAAGCTTGTGAAAACAATCAATGGGTCTAAATAGACCATTCAAGTTAATTTTGAAACATAGATTTTAGCCTTCTATTTTCAAAAGCCAACTACACTAGGTACATATAATGTCTTAAAATATAAGCCTCGTGAGTTAACATATAATATCTTAAAATAGTTAAGTTCTACCTAACTATGTCCAAGGCATTTGCACACTAGAGGCATACTCCACCTACTAGGCTGCCTACATACATGTATCTATAGGATCAAGACCCTTGAACTACTCACTTTAATGAATATGTAGTTCTAGTTTTTAATTATTTTGATGTAGTTATATTCCTATAACCACTGGTAACCTTTACTCACCTAATACAACCCTTCACCATCATACACCCACTCGAGTGAATAAAGCATTTTTCTATAATTATAATACTATAATACCCTAGTGTAACCTTTGTGTTATAGTTTACAGTTAATGTAAGGTTAACCTATATACATTCTAACTCACTCCTTATATAGTTATGCTTAAAATCTCGTGACAATACCTATGGCCATGCTACCTGCTAAGTGAGTTTTATTATTTTTTTGTTGTGCAAACATCTCTTTGTTTACATACATACATACATACATATATGTATGTATATACATATATACATATATACATACATACATATACAAAGATCACAAGGGCATGACTACTAAATCCTAGATCTCCATTGATCTCCACAATCCATAAGATCTCTCTCTATACATACATACATAGATCTGCATATGTAATTTTATCACCTTGGAAAATTGGATTTGATCCTGCTAGCTAGCAACAACTGATTGTTCATTTTATTGTACCTAACCTAATGATAGTTCTACAAGAATTTGTAATCAATCCAACTAATCAACAACTAGACCAATTTAACAAAGTTATGGCTTGTTTCTCTCTAAAAATATCTACTATGATATTTTTTTCTAAAATTTCTTTCCCATTTTTCCTGGTTTGCATTATTTTTGTGTAGGAGCTTGAGTTAAGTCACTTAGCATAGGTTGAGTGAGTTTTATTGTTTTATTATTTGGATTCTTGAATATGGGCTTTATTTTATCATTGTCTTTCTTCAAGTCTTGATTGTAATGAAGTAATAAATTGGTTCTTAGGGTGGAAAGGACTACATAATGACGAGAAAATTTAAAAAATTGAATGTTGAATGTTGAAATGAAAGCTATCAAGGACCAAAAACCTATGGCAGAGTTACAACACAATGTAAAGTTGATTTTAGATAGAAAAATAAAAGAAGAAAAAAAAGAAAACACAACATAAATCATTCCCCATTTGTTTTGCTTGTGGAGAGTTGCATGCAAAAAAGGGTGGAGAGCTCTGAATGTTGGTGGAGATTTTGTTAGAATTCTTTAGAATAACTGAAAGGGGGGTTGAATCAATTATTCAAGGTCCAATAATGTCCAATACAACTTTTTCTACTAATCCTTTATGGCACATAACTAAAATTATCATGCATGCAATTAAACATTAAACAACCATTAAAGAAAACATGCATCACACCATAACACTAAGGATTTTGATGACCCAAAAACCCTCTAGAAATAAGAAGGTAAAATGGGGGTGGGGATGATACCCACAGAATAACTGCGCAATTGATTTCAACCACTTTTGATTGTCTTCCATGTTAAAGGCCTGCCTTATTAAAGGCTACATCACATTGTTAAATGTGACCCTTTTAAAGGATTTCTACACCCTATTAGGAGTGTGCCCTGTTAGAGGACTTAAGAACATTCAATTTAGAATGTCACCCTATTAAAGGATTTACATAGAGCTATTAGGCTCACCCAAGTCCATGGGATTTACAGTCACCTTCTCAAAAGAATCATTCATCCCTCTCTAAGGATCTCCTATCCTCCTCCTAAGGATCTCTTTATTCTTCTCCTGAGGATCTCTTTATCCTTCTCTTGAGGATCTCTTTATACTTCTCTTGGGGATCTCTTTATCCTTTTCCTGAGGCTTATCCACCTAGCTATTAAGCTAACCTAACAATGTAGGATTTCAATATCTAATACAATGGTAAGAAAGTATTAGAAGGGTTTTGACCTAATAAAAATTGCAACTTCAACCTTGTAGATTTTAGATCACTCTTCAGTCCTTTTCTTTGCTTGGCTTTCCTCCCTTGCAGTGTTGACAGCTTGTTCACCCTTCAAGATCTGTCTCCTTGAGTTCTTCCACTTGTTATGCCAATGCACTTTATGGTCATTTGATCAACTCAGAGCCTTGATGCTCTATTCTTACTCCTCTTGGCTTCTTTGCTCAACCACACTTGTGACCAACTCTCTCTCATACATGCGCACTTGATCTTTGACCTATAACTCCTTATATAGAAGTTTTGTTCTTCATTTCCCACTCAAATCTTAATTTGATCTTGAGAAAATGGTGTTATTTTCCCTCCAAATTATTTCTTCTAAAAACTTCATGATAAATCCATTATCATTCACCTTGAATTGGTTTGCATGGTTTATATAAAATTCTATGACATCTACTCATCATCCTTATCATCCAACTAATTCACAAAATTTGATGTAACAACCTTATCATTGCTGATCTGGTGAATCTTTGACTTAACAAATAATACAACAACTTAGCATCATTGGTTTACTGATGCTCAACTCCTTCTATGTTACTCAGCTTCTATTGTTATTTTACTGGCACTCGGCACCTATAGCTTTTTTGCATTGCTTGACACTTGAAGACTCGACACTTAAATATCACTCGGCTCCTGTATCTTGCTCGGCACCTGAAGTCACTCAGCACTTGATCTTAACTCGGCACCTGAAGGTTGCTCAGCACCTAAAGATCACTTGTAACCTAAAGGATTTCTTAGCACACACTAAAGTTGAACTTGCTTAGCTTCAACTGAGAATCTGCTCGACTCTCTCCAATGAACTTAGTTAAGCTTTACAAATGACTTAGTTAAACCTTACATCTTTGATGTGTCTTAGTGTATCCATCCTCTATTTCTTAGAGTATGTCATCAATACACTATTTCATCAATGGATTAGCTGATCCTTATACTTCATTACAATATCATAACTTCAACCTTTCTCTAGGTGCTCTAGTTACATCTTATTGATTGCCACCTCCTTGTCAATCAACCAATTGATAGTATTTGGATCACTTAAGCAATTGTCATTCTTGCAAGTAGCAAGTTTGACATCAATGAAAATAATGATTGAAAATATTCTTTACCAGTTCCATTATTCTTCATTTATGATCTTTTCAATCATTTTCAACAATCTCCCTATTTGGCATTGATGGCAAACCAAACTGATCAATTGATTAAGCTGATCAACTTAGTTACCACCAAAGTTATATATGTTTTCTATTTGGTATGTAACTCCCTCTTTTTCTGATAGAAACTAAATCCTCATTTCTACTTCTCCCTCTTGACTGCTGCATCCTTACTACTGATCTCATACATCTCCAAATCTTTACCTTTCATTGATCAATTTCTCATAAATCTCCCTCTTTGACATAAATGCCAAAGATGTAGCATCTTCAACATGTTAAATATAAGCTTTGTATCTTCATGTTTTCTTCCTCTATCACCATGCTTGTGACTGATTTGGTATTGTTGTTCATGTTGTCATCCGCTACATCATTCTTCTGATATTTCAATGATATACTCCTGTTGATGTAGGGAAGCTTCTTTGTTGCTTTAGATTGCTTGAGTTAGGGGCATTACCCCAACTTGCCTCTAAGATATTCATGAAGATCCTTGGGCAATGGTTTGGTGAAGATATTTGCAATTTCTTCCTTTGTG
The DNA here is from genome assembly GCA_028749045.1 of Cupressus sempervirens. Classification (NCBI taxonomy): domain Eukaryota; kingdom Viridiplantae; phylum Streptophyta; class Pinopsida; order Cupressales; family Cupressaceae; genus Cupressus; species Cupressus sempervirens. The sequence goes on from CM053792.1 coordinate 239,454,464, forward strand.
TGAATGTACTCCATCTTCACTTGTTTGTCTTCCACCAATTTTTTGACATAGTGATACTTAATTGACATATGCTTGGTTTTTGCATGCATTATTGGATTCTTGGATATGTTTATAGCACTTTTATTATCACAATATAGTATCAAAAGTTTGGTTACCTCTTCTTTCATTCCTTTTAATAGATGTTTAAGTGATACAATGTTTGTGCAATTGACTGCTACTGCCACATATTCTGCTTTTGCAGTGGACTGAGATGTGCATGTTTGTTTCTTGCTAGTCCAAGTAACTAGCCTTTTACCTAAGAATAATGCTCCTCCACTTGTGCTTTTCCTATCATCAATGTTGCCTCCCCATTCTGTGTCTCTGTATGCATTGAGCTCAAACTTCTCATTCTTTTTGTAATATAGGCCAAAATCATTAGTTCCTTTGAGATACCTCATTATCCTTTTTACTGCCATGAGATGATTTTCTCTAGGATTAGCAGAGAATCTAGCCACTATTCCAACTACTAATGTTATTTCTGGTCTACTATGTACAACATATTGTAGTTTTCCAATCGTGGATCTATACATTGTTTGATCAACTTCATCTGATTCATCATTTTTAGATAGCTTATGTCCTGTTGCCATTGGTGTGCTAACTAGTTTGGAGTCTTCTAATCCAAACATTTTAATTATCTCTTTGATGTACTTTGATTGTGTCACAAATATGCCATGTTTTAGTTGATGTACTTGCAATCCAACAAAGAACTTGATTTCTCCAAACATAGACATCTCAAACTCATGTTTCATTTTGTTAGCAAAACTTTTGCAAAGTAATTCCTTTCCTCCAAAAACTATGTCATCCACAAAGATTTTAGATACAAGAATATCCTTACCTTCTTCTAATTTGATGTACATGTTGCTATTGTCATCAATTCTTTCAAATCCTATTTGCACTAGATACTTGTGAAGTCTCTCATACCATCCTCTAGGGGCTTGCTTTAATCCATATAGAGCCTTGTGCAATTTGCATACCTTATTTTTGTTCTTTTCATCAACAAAACCTTCTGGTTGCTCTATGTAGACTTCTTCTTCAAGTATACCATTCAAAAATGCAGACTTTACATCCATTTGATAGACTTTAAATCCTTTGAAGGCCGCATATTTACAGACTAGTCTTGCCTTGTTCCTTGTGATTTTACCATTCTCATCTAACTTGTTTATAAACACCCACTTGGTTCCAATCACATTCTTGTCAGTTGGTCTTGAGACTAAGGTCCATGTCTTGTTCTTCTTTATTTGTTCTATTTCTTCTTTCATAACATTGTACTAGTCATCATCTTTTATTGCTTCAATTATTGTTCTTGGTTCCATTTTGCTGAGCAGACATGTTTCACTTCTGAGTCTATTCCTTGTCATTGGTCCTGCCTCTTTATTTCCAATAATTTGATCTGTAGGGTGATGTCTTTTCATATACTTTGCCAATACTGGTTCTTTCCTTGTTTGCATGTTGTCTCTTTTAGAATCTAATCCCTCATACATATTTTCATCAGGTATTTCTTCATTTCCTTCATGTTGATAGTTCTCAGAATCTGAATGAACATTCTCAGTATTCTGTAGCTCAGCTTCTGAATGTGTCTGTTGTTCGGCATTCATTGTCTGTGACTCGACAGATATTGGATTTTGTTGCTGATTGTCATTCTAAGTTGCAACTTCACCATTATTAAGAATACCTTCATAAAAGTATACAAAGGTCTTGTATTCTTTTGCTTTCTTGGTGTCCTCAATACTTTGAACTTTTGCAAGCTCATCAAATTTCACATTTGTGCTTTCTACTAATTTGTTAGTGTTAACATTCAAGAACTTATAAGCTTTACTTCTAGTATAATAACCAAGAAATGTGTCTTTCTCACTCTTTGCATCAAAATTTCCATTTCTAGACTCTTTATACATATAGCATTTACATCCAAACATTTTGAAATGTTTTACATTAGAAGAATGCCCATACCATAATTCAAAAGGTGTTGCATTTGTACCTTTCTTGACTTGAACTATGTTGAGTGTGTAGACTGCAATACTTATAGCTTCTCTCGAGTACTTGAGTGCAATATTTTTCTCCATCATTAAGATCCTGGCATAGTCAATAATTGATCTATTCCTTCTCTCTACTATACCATTCTGTGGTGGAGTCCTAGGTGCTGATGTTTGCCTTTTGATTCCATTTTCATTGCAGAACTCTTCAAATTCTCTTGATGTGAATTCACCTCCTCTATCAGATTTGAGACATTTTAGGCTTTTTCCAATTTCCTTCTCTACTCTGGCCAAGTAAAATTTGAAGATTTGAAATGCATCTAATTTTAGTTTCATGAACATGATTGTCATCATCCTTGAATAGTCATCTACAAATAGAATTATGTATCTGTCACCTTTGTAGCTTTGCACTTCAATAGGACCACACAAGTTAGTATGAACTAACTCTAATACTTCATTAGAAGTATAAGCCTTGCTTTTGAAAGTTGATTTGGTCATCTTCCCTAGTTGGCATTTTTTGCACATGGTGTTATCAGGTTTCTTCAACTTTGGTAGACCTCTAACTTTCTTTATTTTGCTGATGCTTATTAGATTATCAAAATTTACATGATATAGCCTCTTGTGCCATAACCATACATCATCAGTTTGAACAATGAGGCAAGAAGCATCTTCCATGTCTAGGTAAAATAAATTACTCATAGTCTGGTCACCTTTTCCTATTAGACTTCCTTGAGAATCATAGATCTTAGCAATTCCATTTCCAAATTCAACCTTGTATCCTATGTTGCCTAACTATGAGACACTTAACAAGTTATAATTTAGTCCTTCAACATAGTATGCATTATCACATGTTATCCTTTCAGTAAGCTTGATACTACTTTTCCTTTTGATTTGACATGGTGCATTGTTACCAAATCTAACACTATTTCCTTCATATTGAGTAAAGGAAATGAACTTACTTTTGTCTCCAATCATGTGATGAGAGCATCCATTGTCTATGATCCATTTGTCATTCTTGTTCATGCAAGTTACTAGGGTAGTTGCTTCATCTTCATCTGATTCATCTTTCATAGCCACATAGACTACTTCATCATCATTCTCGTCAGAGTCTTCTTCAACAACGTAGCATCTTTTGCCTTTACCTCTGTAGTCCTTGTTGTCCTCTTTCTTGTTCTTGAAGTTGCCTCCATCCTTGTAATTTTTCTTTTGTGTGCATCTGGCTGCAATGTGACCAACTTCATTACAATTGAAACAAATGATTGGCAACTTACCTTTGAATTTACCTCTTCCTCTATGAAATCTTCTTGCTAGTAATGCCTCTAATTGGTCCTCATCATCTTCATTAGTGCTGTTGTCACTGGATACATACTTTCCTTTTCCACTCTTTTTCTTTGTTTGCACCTCCTCATTGTCTTTTATTTTCATCTTGGCTTTAAATGTAGATTGAAAGTTTTCTGGCTTGTAGTTGTCAAAGTTGGATAGCTCAAAGGTAGTGAGTCTTCCAATTATTCCTTCAAATGACAATGTGTTGCCTAGTACACACCTTAGCTCTTGGAAGGCTAATACTCTTATAGCACAGATAGGAAGCAAAGTTCTCAAGTATTTGCTACATACTATTTCTTCTACTAACTATCCTCTTAGGCATCTTATTGCACTTACCACTTCTTTCATCCTTGCACCATATTAAGCAGCATTCTCTCCTTCTTCCATTTTCATGTCATCAAACTTTCCTCTTAGGATTTCTCTTTTGGCTCTCTTGACATTATCATCTCCTCCATAGATTCTTGATAATGTTTCCCACATCTGATGTGCAGTATCACATCCTTTGACATCATCATACTTGACATAGCTTAGTGTTGAAGTAATATCTAACATCACTTGATTGTGCTCCTTCTTCTTGCTCGTGTCATCTATAGTGAGAGGTCCTACAGGGTCTACACGATCAACTATGATTGAGGTCTATGCATAGTCACCTATTGATATGAGATGTAGCTTAATCAGACTTTTCCATGCAACAAAGTTGTCTTTGTTCAGCTTGGGAACTTCTCTCTTGGACATCTTGATCTTCCTGCTACTAGTACCTTGAAATAAATCAGCAGTGTGCTCTGATACCAATTGTTAGAATTCTTTAGTATAATTGAGAGTGGGGGTGAATCAGTTATTCAAGGTCCAATAATGTCTAATACAACTTTTTCTACTAATCCTTTATGGCACATAACTGAAATTATCATGCATGCAATTAAACATTAAACAACCATAAAAGAAAACATGCATCACACCATAACACCAAGGATTTTGATGACCTAGAAAACTTCTAGGAATAAGAAGGTAAAACTGGGGTGGGGATGATACCCATAGAATAACTGCACAATTGATTTCAACCACTTCTGATGGTCTGCCCTGTTAAAGGCTACAACACGTTGTTAAATGTGACCCTGTTAAAGGATTTCTACACCCTGTTAGGAGTGTGCCCTATTAGAGGACTTAAGAACATTCAACTTGGAATGTCACCCTATTAAAAGATTTACATAGAGCTATTAGGCTCACCCAAGTCCATGGGATTTACAGTCACCTTCTTAAAAGAATCTTTCATCCCTCCTAAGGATCTCTTATCCTTATCCTAAGGATCTCTTTATCCTTCTCCTCAGGATCTATTTATCCTTTTCCTGAGGCTTATCCACCTAGTTATTAAGCTAACCTAGCAATCTAGGATTTTAATATCTAATACAATGGTAAGAAAGTATTAGAAGGGTTTTGACCTGATACAGGTTGCAACTTCAACCTTGCATATTTTAGATCACTCTTCAGTCCTTTTCTTTGCTTGGCTTTCCTCCCTTGTAGTGTTGATAGCTTGTTCACCCTTCAAGATCTGTCTCCTTGAGTTCTTCCAGTCACTATTCCAATGCACTCTATGGTCACTTGATCAAATCAAAGCCTTGATGCTCTATTCTTACTCCTCTTGGCTTCTTTTCTCAACCACACTTATGACCAACTCCCTCTCATACATGTATACTTGATCTCTGACCTGTAACTCCTTATATAGAAGTTCTGTTCTTCATTTCCCACTCAAATCTTAATTTGATCTTGAGAAAATAGTATTGTTTTCCCTCCAAATTATTTCTTCTAGAAACTTCATGATAAATCCATTAGCATTCACCTTGAATTGGTTTGCATGGTTTACATAAAATTCTGTGACATCTACTCATCATCCTTATCATCCAACTAATTCACAAAATTTGATGTAACAACCTTATCATTGCTGTTCTAGCAAATCTTTGACTTAACAAATAATGCAGCAACTCAACATCATTGGTTTACTGATGCTTGGCTCCTTCTATGTTACTTGGCTTCTATTGTTATTTTATTGGCACTTAGCACCTATAGGTTTTCTGCATTGCTCAACACTTGAAGACTTAACACTTAAATATCACTTGGCTCTTGTATCTTGCTCAGCACCTGAAGTCACTCGGCACTTGATCTTCACTTGGCACCTAAAGATCACTTGGCACCTGAAGGATTTCTCAGCACACACTAAAGTTGAACTTGCTCGACTTCAACTGAGAATTTGGTCGACTCTAACTAGCTTGCTTGGCTCTCTCCAATGAACTTAGTTAGGCTTTACAAATGACTTAGTTAAACCTTACATCTTTGATGTGTCTCAATGTGTCCATCCTCTGTGTCTTAGAGTATGTCATCAATACACTATTTCATCAATGGCTTAGCTGATCCTTATACTTCATTACAACATCATAACTTCAACCTTTCTCTAGGTACTCTAGTTACATCTTATTGATTGCCACCTCCTTGTCAATCAACCAATTGATAGTATTTGGATCACTTAAGCAATTGTCATTCCTACAAGTAGCAAGTTTGACATTAATGACAAAAAAATGATTGAAAACATTCTTTACCAGTTCCATTATTCTTCATTCATGATCTTTTCAATCATTTCCAACAGATTTCATTGTCGTGCCTTTGTGATCACTGCATTTCATTGTCGTGCCCTTATGATCTCTACATTTTGTTTCCATACCCTTACTGGAGATCAATGGAGATCAAGGATTTTGTTGGTGTGCCGTTGTGATCTCTTCATTTTGTTGTTGTTCCCTTGTGATCTTTGTGCCCTTGCTCTATGATTTTTTTGTCATGTCATGCCCTTGTGATTTATGTGCCCTTTGCAACACTACAAATTTTAGGGTCAAATTACAACAACAATTTGTGACGGCGGTGTAATTTGTGGTGTTTAGGCCCAAGTGTAGTATTGCTTACTCTATGATTTTCTTCAAGGGGAGAAGAGGTATCTATGTAAATGTTCTTTTTATTTCCTTTTAAACATGTATATCTTTATATTTCTCCTAGCAGGTGATTAGAGAAGCTTGTCTTTCTGTATATGTATATGTATGTGTATATATACATACATACACACACATATGTGTGTGTGTGTGTATGTATGTATATATAGATAAACTTCTCTTTATGTATATGTATGTGTGGATATATACAAAGATCTCCCTATTTATATACATACATACATAGACACAAATATGTGTATAAATGTATGTATATATACATATATATACATATACATATATATACATATACATATGTATACACATACATACAAACATACATATAAGAAGATCACAAAGGCGCAACAACAGGATGCAGAGATACATATATACACATATAAATATACACATACATATACCAATACATAAACACATGCATACATACATCTACATATGCAACTTTATCTCTTTGGAAAACTATATTTGATCTTCACTCAATCATCAAGAGATAATATAATTTGTAAGCACATATTTTTGCATACTTAGTTTGGTATGAAAATTTTTGACTTAATTCATCTAAGGAGAGTGAGTCTACTTATGATGATAATGGCTCAATGTATTTGGTCTTTAGAGGAGAGAGACTTATAGAAGATTAGATTTTGTTTATGGATATGGGATGATTCATTTGTGATGCCAATATATCCTCCTCCATATTGAATTTCTATATAATCAATTTGCTAGATACAAATCATTGGACTTGGTCTTCTAAAATGGAGAGACTAAGATATAAACCTCAAACAAGGGCTGCATGCTATGGTGGGGTTGTAGGAAGATGGTTGTGAGAATGGCTAATTAGGCAAGTTGACAAAAATTAGGGTGTTAGTTGCAAGAAGTTTCATTAATTTGATAAGGGAATCAACTTTGAAAGTGGGATGATCAAAATTGGCATGTCCATCCTTATGATAGATGTCTCTATCTCATAATAGAAAATTACATCAAATGACAAACAAATTTTTTTTAAATACATGGAAAATCAGAAAAACATTTCATGTATAATATTTTTAAAGGACAAAAATATAATAAAAATATAATTTGGTGGAAAAAGCCATGAACTATGTGGCTCCATATTGTGGCTATTCCATTGTCTAGTAGTGGATACTCTTCAAATTAAATATGAAGATCTTGAAATTAAAACAGATAACTATTAGATATCTTTATTTGTGTTTTAAAAATAAAAAATATACAGTCTACTTTTAAGAAAAATAATAGTCTTAAATGTATATGATTAAATTAAATAAATAAGAGTACTGGTTGTAGCTATATAATTCTAGTATTACTGATTATGTTAAACAAAATGTTCAGTAAAACAAGTATGAAGTAACATAAATGGATCATCTACTCAATCCTATTATGACTTAATGTGAATGCATCCAATCAATACATAGACAATATTATGCATGAGATCTTTACTCAATCACCAAGAAGTAATATAATCTATAAATAAAAATTTATGCATACTTAGTTTGGTATGAATAAATTCAATTGAATACAAGGATAATTGCTTATGTGAATTCAAGACATGAATGATTAATTTAATTTAGTACAAGTGTTATGCTATGTATGTATGCATGTAAAGCAATTCACATAGTGAACTAATTGACATACATACATGGAAATATGCATACAATCATCATAATTAATTATCCTTGAATCTAACCAAAACTATTATATATGAACAAGAGATACATGTTTAGAACTCTACTGATCTCCACTAATGTTTACAACTCTCCACCATTGTACTGAACTTTTCACCCTCTTTCACATGCAACTTTTTAATAATCCATATTCCACAATCTACAAGATATTTGTGTATATACATACATACATATAAATACATATATACATATATACATACATACATAAATGAAAACAACAATGCACTTTCTCAGAGTTTACAATTGTTCAACAAAATTAATGTTTTACAAGAAAATGCATCTGAAGAATTGTTAGCTCAGAAGAAAGAACATGGTGTTGAAATCATAAAAAAAGTACTTGACATGAGAGGTCCACAAGTGAGGGTGTTGACCAATCTTGAAAACTTAAATGCTGAAATGAAAGCTATCGATGATCAAACACCGATGCCAGAGTTACAACACACTATAAAGTTGATTTTAGATAAGGTAGATGTAGATATTTAGAATTTTGATAATAAAAATTTAAGGCATGAGAGAAAAGGAGAAGGAGTGGCTTTAGAAAGAGAATGAGGAGTGGCTTTATAAAGAGACTATATGACATAAACAATAGCAAGACAACATAAAGAATATTATGGAAGCCACTAAATAGAATCCATGAAAGTGTTGTGGTATATACTATGACATTGGAAATCGTAGTTAAATTGGTGTAGTTGCTAATTAATTGGGTTGATTACTTCATTATTATATGATCCAATGATAATGTTAGTTATTATTTTGACATATATGAAAATTGGGCTGATTACTTCATTATTATATGATCCAATGGGAATTTTAGTTATTATTTTGACATACATGAACATAGCTACACAACATAGAGGATATTATGGGAGCCACTAAATAGAATCCAAGAAAGTTTTGTGGTAGGTACAATGACATTGGAATCACTTGCAAGTGTCTTTGAGAATTTACAGTCCAAATATCAAATGCTTATAAGAGTATTTCAAATATTGGAACAGTCTCCTTGGGATGATCCCAAGTATAAAATTCTTATAAGAGTGTTTCAAGGTTGGGAACCACTTCAACATCCTTTGCATAGTTTAGAGGTAATGTCATCATGGTAGAGGCTTATGCAAGGGAATGAACCTCATGATTATGACATTTATATAGAAGAAAAACTTGCTTCTTTGACTCCTTACTTAACTCTTCACTGAAGTTATTCTTCAATTCCTTTCATATACAATTTTATCACCTTGGAAAATTGTATTTGATCTTGCTAGCTAGGAAAAATTGATTGTTCATTTTATTATACCTAATCTGATGATAGTTCTACAAGAATTTTTAATCAACCCAACTAATTAGAAACTAGATCCATTTAACTAGTTATGGATAGTTTCTTTCTAAAAATATCTACTATGATATATTTTTGTAAAATTTGTTGTGAACTCTACCCATTTTTCCTAGTCTACATTATTTTTGAAGAGAATCTTGAGGTAAGTCACTTAGCATGAGTTAAGTGAGTTTTATTTTATTTTTGTTTGTATTATAGAATATGTATGCAACTAGATCAATTTTTCTATTGTGCTGCAATGTAATAAGCACCTTAAAAAAGATCTCTAAATATACATGTTTAGAAGGAGATATAAAGAGATATATGTTTAGAAGGAAAATAAACCAACATTTACATACCCTTGAAGAAAATCATAGAGCTAGGGCATGGCAAAAAAATCACAGAGCAAGGGCACAATATGACAAAAAAATCATAGAGGAAGGGCACGACATGGCAACAAAATCGTAGAGAAAGGGCATGCCATCAAAATTATAGAGCAAAGGCATGCTAGAAAAATTTTAGAGAAAAATTGCAAAGCAAGGGCATGAAAAAAAAACATAGAGATCATGAGGGCACAACAACCAAATCATAGAGCAAAGACATGACAAAGAAATGTAGAGATCACAAAAAAAAATTGTAGAGCAAGGGCATAACAAAAAAATGTTGAGATATATCACTAGAATGAAATGCACCAAGAACAAGGTCATGATGATTTTTAGAGCTCATCACCCTTGTTTGGAGCTCTCCACCTTATTTTACTCAAAACTCTCCATATTGAAAACAAATGGGGAATGATTTATGTCGTGTTATCTTTTTTTGGTTTATACTTATGTAGCTATCACAATTACAGTGTTTATGTCAATATTGCAATGATGTCAAAGAAAATTGCAATAACAAACATTAAAATCACCACAAATTAGATCATCATCTCAAATTGACCCCAAATGTTGTAGTCCAGGGTTTCCATAGTTAACAAGTAATGTGGTTATGAATTCTCTTTGTGTATGGTTATATTTACTATTGAATATTATTGGTTTACTTTTGTATGCAAGTTATAAAGTAATTAACAATATCCAGTTAGAATACTGATTCACCCCCCCTCCCCAAGTATTATCTATTTTTAACAATCAGTATCAAAGTATATTTACTTAGAGGAGGCTTAACAACTTGAGTAAGATCCATATGGATATGGAATAGTTGAAAAGAAACATGGAAGAAGCTCTTGAGAAAATTGATCTTCTTAAAAAAGAAAGAGACAACATGAAAGATAGGTATGAGGATGCAAAGGTTTACATTGAAAAATTGAAAGATAGGATTGATGATCTGAGATCTAGAAAGGAATTGGATGAGAAAATTAGTGACATTGATGACGTAAGAAACCCCAAGAAAAAAAATGATATTTTGAAGCATGAGTTGAAAATTGTTGAAATTAAGTTAAGTCTTAAGAAAGATGATAGCAAAACTAAACTAGATCTGAAAATATGAGAATGTAGACCTTAGATCCTAGTTGACTTAAGTAACATCTAAATTAGATTCTATTAAGTTAGAACATGAAAAATTGGAAAAGTACAACACTATTTTGAAAGGAGAATTGACACAAGCTAAACAATAGTTAGAGAAGTTATATTTTAACAGTAAGAAGATTGATGAACAACTATTTTATCAAAGGCCCTCTTATGATAAGATAAGCCTTGGATATCTTATTGGAGAAAAATAAACCAAGAAAATTGAAATTAGAAAAGAAATAGATCCAATTGTTGAAACCCTTAAGCCTAAAGAAAGTGATCAAAGTAAGATCGAATCAAGCATATCTACAAAAGTATCTAAAGAAGTTGAACTAGTTGATTTTTCTATGAAACATGATGAACCAAATAAAATAGATCAAGTTGATAAAGCTAAGCAAGTTGAATTATTTAAGGAAGTTAGACATGAATTCAAAGGTAGATGTTTCATATGTAATCAAGTTGGTCATATGAAGAGAGATTGCACAAGTAAGTCTTTTAAACCTATTACTAAATTATATTGTTATAATTTTCATGGTTATGGAAATAAAGTAGTAGATTGTAACAAAACTAAGTTTGATAATAGTAATGAAAATAGTAGAATATTTAGGAATACTAACCGTATAGGTAATGAGAGAGGAAGATCACAAAGAAGATCAAATGATGGAGATAAATCTAATGGTGAAAGGAAACAAGTTGTATGTTACAAATGTAACAACCTTGGACATATTGCAAGGAATTGCAGAGCACTTGAAAGCTAGAATGGAACAAATCAGAGAAGGAATGCATCTATATGTTAGTTATGCAATAACTTTGGACACATAGCAAGATTTTGTAGAATGCAGAATGGACAAAAGGAACTTTAACAGGAATCCTAATTATAGAAGGAACAATAACATGAATGAAATAAGAAATGATGGTGGTAGTAATAATAGTCAAAATGAAGAAATTAAAGAATATATTGATGAATTCAAGGAAGTATTTGTGAAAGCTAGTAATCTAGAAAGTTCTCATACAGTTTTAGAAGAGCAATATTTTGATGCACCTGATGGAAGAGTGAAATCAATAGTTGTTTGTGACTTATCCTATTTGAATTAAGAATTTCTAGTAGAGACAAAGTGTCAGTTAATTAGAATTAATGTTAGAGAGAGAATTAGAAGTTTCATAGTAAGAAGAAGAGAGAGGATAGAGTGGGTAAGCTATGGCCAAGTGCACAAGCATTATTATGGAAATAGTAAGTTGTATAGAAGAAACAAGGTTACTGTTAACCAGTGACACCTTTTTGAAGGTAAAGTGGATGCACATTCAATGCAAATTTAAATTTGAAATGATTTAAGAATAGCAAGCAAGATATTGAGTACCATTTGATTGTGTAAAGAGTTTGGAGTGAGTTTGAATTGAAGTGTGAAGTGAAGCATTTGAAGTGCAAAGTTGCAGAAGCCATAATAAACATTATTCAAGGTATTTACAAAGCTTGAGTTGAAATTTATAGCATAAATAGTTAGCATTATGACAAGCCAGTCAATATGTGATGTTAGTAAGAGGCCTAGGTACAAATTTAAGAAGCACCTATTTGTCTCTCTCATTGATGATCCATTAGAAGCATTTTGTCAAATACTACCAAATGTACTTCATGTGGAAGGCATTAGAAGTTAAATTCACTACAAATTCGAGAGTATTGGTATTGAAGATATTCACAAGGATTTAGAAGTTATGTGCAATGGGAACCTAACCCTAAAAATTGAGTATGCATACCTGAATGAATTGAACCTAATTAAGTATATGTTTTATAAGAAATTTGATAATCATGAGTGGAGTAGGATTATCCTAAGAATAGTTCACGAAGAAATGTTTTGGGTAGGTGATGTACTAGTTATAATTGATAATGACCTAATTCATAAGGTCACGAGTTTAAGCAATAAAGGGTGTTATCTAGTAATTAATAGAAATGTAAGAAAGACAATTGAAACAAACTTAAAGACTAAGTTTGATGGAAGAAACATGAGAGTAAACCTAATTTAGGATATTAGAGTTAGAGTGTTGAGAAATATTGTAGGATACAAGCTAAATCACATCTCTACCATAAAATCCATGCCAATAAGATTTTTACATGCAAACTATGTTATGGAGTCAAAAGGAAGAAAGTAAACATTTGCAAGATTATTAGAGTGCAATTGTTGGACAACATTACAAAGTTAAAGAAAACTAAGAATTCAGTTTTTAGATTTGAATCTCTATTGACACATTTTTTTCCATTGAACATAGTAGTTTCTTGGAATGACAAATTGGGATAGTAATGAATGTTCTATGAAGATGGTCACCTAGTGTTATAGAAAAATCCTTGAAGATGCCATAGATAGACACATTGACAAGATGATGAAGAGTTTCCAATTAGAAATGAAGTAAAGACATAGATTACCTCCCTCTATGGTAGAGAAGTACAAAGATGAAATATGCTTTATGGTAGAGACTAACACAACCTGGAGGCAGTCAAACCTAGAGTAAAATTTATTGAACCTATGGGCTACAAAATGAGTGAAGAACTTGTTGAAGGATATGAAAATATTATATTGAAATATGAAAGGGACACTAAATTCCCAAGATAGGGAAGACATGAAGAGAAGATAAGGGAAGTTCAATATGAACTTCACAACAAGGAAATAAAAAGGAACATGGAGAAAAAGATAGAACCCATCCTTAAAGAGTTAGGCATCACTAGATAAGAGTTCAATGAAATCAAAGGGATAACCTTGGAGATTAAGGCCAATGGGAAATCTAAAGTATTGGTAGCTACACCTATTGTCATTGCAACACCCTCTAAAGGAGTGGTAGTAGAAGGACCTACTAGACAGATACCTACTATACCTTATTTAGAATTGTGGAAGTTCATCTAGTCAACATACAACTTGGCTAGCATAAGAGGAAACCTAATGATGACATGGTAATATTATCATCTACATAGAGGAAATCTAAGAGATTGGTGAAGGCTAAGAAAGAACCAACGCCATCCCCCAAGAAAAGGGTCAAGCAATCCATCAGTGGACCCAAAAAAAGAAGAAAGACACCATAGATCAGTGAATCCAAAGAGTCTAATGGAGAGACTACAAAAAAAATTGTGGAACAAGTCGTTGGAGAATGAAGGACACCAATTGGTAAGAAAACTTGGAAGCCCAAAGTTGAAAATTTGAATATGCAGATTATAAATAATGATAATTTTGTTCGTTTAAAGAAATATTATAGTTTGTATAGTAATATGGATAGAAGACAATTAAAAAATTCTATAGTGAGGAATATGATCTTGAGAAATAAGAGGGTTGACAACATTCATAATAAGATTCTAGAAGATTTGTATAATAGGCTCATAAACAAAAAGAGAAGAGTAATAGAAGAAGATACTAAACTCAGAGAGAGTATGATTAGGACATTGTGTGAAGTCAACATAGATAAAGATTTTGAAAGGAATTGAAGAATAAAAGAAGAGAAATTCTTCTTATGGGAGACAACTATGAAGAGGTAAAGAAGGAGACTAAAAAGCTTATAGTGAAGTATATGACCTCCATGCCAAAGACCACTAAGGAAAGTGTACAGCTAGTGACAACAAGTCTTGTATATGTTGAGGCCACTACTCCTAGTGATGGTGAGGTAGAGGTTGAGGAAACCCAACAAACTTACTCACCTCCTCATATAGTTATTAGTACTAAATCCATGCAAGTGGATAGTACACATATAATTGTAGATACTAAAACCCTTTTGCAATACACGGGACAAACATTGTTGGCAATATTACTACCTACTCCAGCTAAGATGAAGAAGATGATAAAGCTGAGAAGATGAAAGCAGAAGAAGAGAGAAAAGAAGAGGAAAGAAGGAAATAACAAAAATTTAAGAAGATTGAAGATGAGAAGAGAAAAGAAGAAGAGAGAAGGAAAGAAGCAGAAAAGGAGAAAGACAGAATCAGAGAAGAAAGAAAGAGAGAAGAAATGATGGAAACTTTTGAACTACAATTGAAATGGAAGATTGTGATGCAAGAATCTACATTCTTTCCCAATCTAAAACATGTGGAAAATAAATCTAGGAAGGTGGTCTTTCAGCATGAAGCTAACATACCTTATGTTGCACTAGTAGTTATACCTATTACAACAACTACCCCAAAAACAATAGTTCAACTATTGCCAGTAATATTTGATGATGATGATGATCATAAAGATCTAATCATCTCCTTGACCAAGCTACTTGAGAAGAATAAGCCTATGAAGGATTTGGAGAGAACATTAGTAGAAGTTCCAGAAAGTTTGCAGAGGATAGTACAAAAAACTACTACAAAAATAGACTTGTAGGGAAAGGGAAAAGAAATGGTAAGATCTTTTGATGTAGAGTTCACCACCTTGTCTAATATTGCTTTAGTACAAGCACAAACAAAGCATGGTGCATCACTATTTGACATAGTATTCACAAATGTTAGAAATGACTTGCAACATTGAATGTGTGCATTAAAGAACTAAGGAATAGCATAGATAAAGGAAATAAATTGTATGGAAAATGCACATTGTCCATACAATTACCTATCAGAATTTGATAATCTAATCAAAAGCCAAATGAGTGAGCTTCAAGCACTCACTATCATATTACAACAATTAGAGGAAAGTATTGAAGATATTGGAACAAAGATGGATAAAATACATAATGCTATTAGAGGCATTGAATTTGATAAAGAGAAGGTAATTAGGAGATTCTCTATCCTCAGAGAATATTTGTCACCTAAAATCATTATTTTGCAGAGGCAATTAGAGGAGTGTCTTGCAGTGAAGGCATCCTATGACAATTTTGCCTATATTTACTTGAGTACAATTGAAGTAGCATCCTATGAACTTTTTGCACTCATCAATATATCTAATACGATCAAAGAAATTGGAAGAAGGATCTTGACAAACTACAACTTGGTTTTGCATATTGTATATCTAGAATGTCATGTTGAATAGAGGAAGTCAACACAATTTTGTGTGTATAGATTTTTGATACCTTTGTCATTGATCTCAAAGGGGGACAAATATGTATAGAAAATTGTATAGGTAAGGGAGAAGTATGGACATGTAAGGGGGAGCTTAGCTATGTATTTAAGATACTATTATAAAGGAATGGTGAGGAATATAATGATCTAACAAGACATGAATACAATTTTCAAGTTTTGAAGACAATTTTGTGCAGCTAATTTTTGTAGTTATTATTTTTGTATGACATCATTTTGGGACTTGGCTCCATCAATGCCAAAGGGGGGTATTGTTGGCAATATAGCTCAATACATGTATGATTTTTTTCATTTATGGAAACATATTTCATTATTTAGTCAGAGTTAGAAAAAAATCTAAGTGTTGGACAATTTATAGCAACATAGAGACATATACTATGTGTATGAATGACAAACTTTGAGTTAGATAATACATAGTTGAGGATCAATAGTTAATAGTATCACGATGATGCATGTTAGTGCATAGATTTGTATGGACTGTACAACATAAGTTACATAGTAATTAAAAGTACAAGTAATTAATAAAGTAGAACAAAGCATGTCAGTAAATTGAATTGTACATCTTAAAGAATTTTTTTGGTAATAAAATAATTACTTAATCATGATGATCTAACATCCTAAGTTATAATTAGTCAAGCCTGTGAAAACATAAGGGCCAACTAAGCATAGTTTTGATAATCAACAAATGAACTATTATGAAGAAAGTACAAGTGACATGCAAGCCTTTTGTGATATGAAATTTGATGTATGATCAAAGAAAGTGTAAGACACAACATTGAGACAAGTATTGTATGCATATCTATTCTTGTGAAGAGACTTATTTGTATATTGCATGTTAGGGTAGTGGGCTCTGCTAGAATTCATTGTAATTTCTCTACCAACTCATAATAAGGTTGAGGCTTCTAATAGATCCTAGTCCTCTAACTAGGACTCGAGACACTATATTTAATTCATAGGCTCCTAATAGGGTAAATATCATTAACAAGAATATTTTGTTTAGTAGATCATCTTGTTGGTATCATCCCCACTAGGGTTTTCCCTTAACCAAGGTTTCCATAGTTAACGAATAATGGTGTTATGATTTCTCTCTATATGTGGTTATATTTATTGTTCAATATTGTTGGTTTACTTTTATATGCAAGTTATTAAGTAATTAACAATATATAGTTGTGGGAAAAAGTTTGTAGAATACTGATTCACACCCCCCCACCACCCTCCCCCACTTAGTATTATCTATTTCTAATAGAAGAAGGAAGTACAATTCAAATATATTATTATATAAGGAATAATACAAAGATCATTTGATAGTGGGTTCATTGGTCTTTCCCTTGAATCTATTTGGATAGTGGGTCCATCTACCTTGTTCAACTCCTAATAGGATTAGAATCTCCTAATACAGATTGATATGAACTGAATGTTGTTATAGAATCCTAATAGGGTCCATCCTCTGATAAGGAATATTTATATTAGTACATAATTTTTTGGGTACCACCCCCACTAGGGTTTTCCATCTAATCAAGGGTTTCCCTAGTTAACATATCTAGTGTTATTATGCATGAGTATCTTGTTATGGTTTCTAATATTTATATTTTTCACATGGTTAAGTTTGATTAAGGTTAATAATTGTGATAATAGTTGGATGATAGATTCACCCCCTCCCCTCTCAATTATATTGGTGGACTATATATTGTAAAAAAGTCAACAAGATGTGCAAAAAGAAAAGAACCCATGAATGTCTAATCATTTAAAGGGTAATGAGTGCACTCAATGCCATATTTAATGGTGATGGGGGGATAGATCAAGGAACATGTGGAAGAATTTGAATTTGAATTCTTCCCAATTAGAGAGAACCATCGAGAACACATGACACATCTAACAACAGCAACACACTACTGTATTGAAAAACCATGTTATAAGTAGGGGTGAGAATTAAAAAGTTTAATTCATAGTTTGAGGCTTCTAAGAGAAGCTAAGAGAATAGTATAAAAGGAGGAAGAATGGAAAGTGGAAAGGTTATAATGCTATGTGTTTAGCCAAAGAGCCAAGAGAGCCAAGATAAAGTGGAATCTCAAAGACTGAAGAAGAGTGATCAAAGATATTATCTTCAAGGAGTGGTTGTACTAAAAAGAAAAGAGTGTGCATGAACAATGCAAAGAGAATTGTGTGCAAAACTAGAGAGAGAGAGAGAGAGAGAGAGAGAGAGAGAGAGAGAGAGAGAGAGAGAGAGAGAGAGAGAGAGAGAGAAGCACACAAGTGATCATTGAATGAAGTTGTAGAGCTAAGAGAAGGAAGAGAAGAGTTCCAAAGTGGTCAAGAGAGCCCAAAAAGGATATACACCAAGCTAAGTTCAATAACCAAACTATTAGATCACTTTCTATTGTGTACTTTCCTTTACAATAGAAAATCTCATTGAGGGTGAACCCTAATAGGTTCTTTTCATAAATCCCTTAACATGGTGACACATTAACTTATGTTCTAAAATGTTCTAACCAGGTTATTCTTAATAGTTCAAGATATTAATAGGTATTATCTAAATCTCCTAATAGGGTGTCACTTTATAGTGTCATTGTAATCTTTTGATAGTGATAAGTTCTTGATCAGGCACACTCTAGAAGAGTGCAAACTTGTGAAGATTGACTCACACATCATGGTTTTTACCCTATCTAGGTTTCCACAAGATAAATACTATGTAATGTGATGTGCCTTTTTTTCTTAACTTTGACCAGTTGAATTATAGCTTCAACTAATCCTTAGATAAGTAAGGAGTGTGATTTGAAGTATAAGTTGAATATAGTGAGTATATTGATTCACACCCCCCCTCAAGTATACTAACTTGTGGAGGAACTAGAGACTACATATGAAATGTGGAATAATTTGAAAGTAGTCCACAGTAGAGACAAGCATGTCATGAGGGTTAAAGATTAAATTATGAGAGGAAAGTTTGATCACATGAGAATGCAAGAAGGAAAAGAGATTGAAGATTATGGAAAGTGGATAAAATACATCATGCTGGCCATAAAAACATGTGGAGGAGTAATACTAGAAGATGAGTGTGTAAGAAAGATGTTGAAAACCATACTACCGAAGAATGCCATAAGGATGTCATCCATTCAAGAGCTAAGAATAATAGACAAGATGGAGGTGTCGTTAGATACCTTGATAGGAAAGTTCATAGTGTTTGAACTAGAAAATTTGAAAATAGTCAACCAAAAGGATTGAAATTGCATTCAAAGTCTTAGTTGCACTAGCCATAATATTATAGGAAAGAGGAGAATCAAGAACATGCAGACACAAAAAGGAGCTAGAAAGCTTACATATACCAAAGAAGAAGAATAAGAAGAGCTGGAATCTCTATTTTCAAAAAAATGGTTAGAGGAATGAGGAAGTATAAGGATGAGCTTCCTTTCATGTGCTTTAACTTAAAAAGGTACAAAACTATGCTGCTAGATGTCTTGAACCTTTCAAAAGGGAAAGCAATTATTGGAGAGAAAACAACTAGAAAGGAATCAACAATAAGTGGTCAAAGAAAAAAGAGATGTGGTGCTACATCACTGAAGAAGGTGTAGCTAATGAAGGGTCAACCAATGACAAGAATGATGGTGAGGATGAAGTATCCTTTGTTTCCACCATAAAAGAAAGGGTGGAGAGAGCCTTGATAAAAAGTAGCAATATCCAAAAGAACTAGATAATAGATAATGGTTCCTCACACCAAATTTTAGGTAATAGGAGAATGTTCCACAAGGTCAAGGCCTATGATGGATGAATGATAAAGTTTGGAATTAACTCACCATGCATGATGATAGGTACGGGTACAATAGCCCTAAATGAATCCACTACTTATGAAGATGTGTATCTATTGGAAGGATTGGAATACAAACTATTGAGTGTGGCTCAACTAATGGACAAAGGCTACAAGTTTGATTTCAACAAAAGGTCTTGCAAAATATTTGACAAGATAAGAAAGTTGATGGATACATGAAAGAACAGAAGAGGTTACCTTTTCTACCTCAATATTTCTAGTTATACTTGATGGTAGCTAAAAATGATAATAGCTAGTTATGGCATAGGAGTGTATGTCATGTAAATTTTGAAAGCATTGTCAAAGTAGAAAGGAAGAATTGTGTGAGGGGTCTACTCCTATTACTAAACCTAACAATGTTATGTGTAAGGATTTTCAACTAGGAAAGTTATCATGTTCAATTTTCTCTAGAAAATCACTCATATTTGAATATATATTAGATCTAGATCATACTAACTTGTGTTGTCATATGAGGATAAGTAGTGTATCTTGTGATAGATAATTTATGTTATTTATTGAAGATTTTTCTAGAATGATATGGACTATTTACTTGAAATAAAAGTTAGAACCCTTTCACATGTTCAAATTCTACAAGGCTAAGGTGGAAAGAGAGACCAATAAAGCATTGAAGTGTTTGAGATTAGACTAGGGAGGTGAGTTCACCTCACAAGAATTTGAAAGATGTTAAGAGGAGAACAAAAGTTAAAAAGAAAATGCCATCTCCAAGAATACCTCAAAAAAATGGTTTCACTAAAAGAAGAAACAAAACTATCAGAGATTATGTTAAAACTTTAATGATTCAAAATAATGTTGCACAAATCTAGTGGAGAGGAGTTGTAAGAACAATAGTGTATACCTTAAATAGGGGAAAAATAAGAATCCCTGTGAAATTTGGTTCAGTCAGACACCATCCATTAGTTATATCAAGGTATTTAGAAGCAAGTGTTACATAAAGAGATTAATACCAAGGGAAGTTCAAACCTAAAACTGATGAAGGTATCATTTTGGGATAATCTACTAAGAATAGCTATTAAAAGTATCTGAATCTTTGGACAATTTTTTTTTTGGAATCTATCAATATAAATGTGGATGAGTTATGAAAGAAGATCAAGGAAGAAATTAGAAAAGAATAAAAATATTACAAGCAATTTGAATACATTCCACAAAGTGATATAGTGAGGAGAGTACTGATTGGGGTAGAACCTATACAAGTTTTACTGGATTAAGTAGAAGAAGCCAAACCTAAAGAGTAGAGAGATGAAGCACCTCAAGGAGAACCAATCTAGAAAAATATATGAGAATAAACCATTCAACACATTAGATTTTTGGAGATAAAGATTCTAGAGTAATAACCATGAGAAAGGTGAGAGAGGTGATGTGTCTACTTTTACACATAGAGACCAAAGCTACAAAGGAGGCACTAAGGGATCAAGATTGGAGAAAGCCCATCAAGGAAGAAAATGACCAGATAGTATAGATTAATACATATACATTTTTCTCTTGACTAGATGTAAAGAACGTCATTGGTACAAAATGAACAAAGATGGATAAGTAGCCAAAAAAAAGGCCATACTTATTTGCAAAGGATATCCACAAGAAGAAGGCATAGAATGAAAAGAAATGTTTACACCAATGGCTAGAATATGAGTTGGGACACTCCTAGGATTTCTAGCACACAAGAACTTCAAAGTATATAAGATTAACATAAAGTTTGCATTCTTGAACAAAGTTTTGGAAGAGGAAGTCTACATTGAGAAACCTGAGGGATTTGAAAATGAACAAGGAAAAAATAAAATGTGTAGACAAAGAAAAGCCCTATATGGACTGAAATAGGAACCAAGAGATGGTATGAGAGGCTACATGTATGCTTAAAAAATATTGGGTTTGCAAGAACCAATGACTATGACATTCTATAATGAAGTAAGAAACAAAAAAACATTTTCTGATTATAGAGATCTTTGTGGATGGTATCATCTTTGGAGGAGATGATAAGCTAAGTGATGATTTTTTTAAAGCCATGAAGGAGGAGATTGAAATGTCCATGATGAAAAATCCAATTTATTTTTTGGACTTCAAGTGTTTGAGGTAAAGGGAAGAATCTTCATAGGGAAAATAAAATCTATAAGAGAAATCCTGAAAACATTCACTATGGAGGAAGCAAAACCAGTAAGTACTCCAATAGAAATTGGTTGCAAGATATCAAAGGAAGATGAAATTACTAAGCTGAATGAGAAAAATTACTAGTCTATGATTAGAAAATTAGATATGTGGTGCATAGAAGACCAAACATTGTACAAGCTACTAGGATAATAGCTAGATTCTCAGCCAACCTAAAGGAATGACATATGGTACTGATAAAGAGAGTCTTTGGGTATCTAAAGGGTACTAAAGAATATTGTTTATGGTATGGACATAAAAAGGAATCTTTAAATTAAATTTCTTTATATATGTTGATTGGACAAGAAGTATAGACAATGAGAAGAGTACAACTAGAGGTGCATTCTTTCTTAGAGGAAGATTAGTCACCTAGACTAGTAAGAAGTAGAAATGCATATCAAAGTCAATTGCTAAAGTAGAATATGTTTCTATAGTAATGAATTGCACACAATTTTTTTGGATCAATCAACATCCCAAATGAATTCAGAGGGAAATGGAGGAACTGATAATTATGAACTGTGATAACACTAGACCAATTAACATATCCAAAAATATAGTTATGCATTCAAATACAAAGCACATATCCATCAAATACCATTTTTATGAGAGAACAAGAACAAGAAAAAATGTTTAGTTTGGAATGTGTACCAACCAAGGAGAATTTGGTTGATATATTTACAAAGCCTCTTCATAAGAATACTTTTGATTATCTGAGAGAAAGGTTAGGGTCTTACTCCTATTCAAAATGAACTAAATACAAACATGATGGTGTCAATCCATATTAAAGAAATGAGAACTCTAAAGATGGATTTATACAAGTAATGGATTAATCCATAGGGGGAGTGTCAAGCGACCAACATGCAAAGAAAGATAGTCACCTTTGGCATTTTTGTCAAAGGGGGAGAAGATGAGAGGAGTAGAAGAAGTCGAGAAGAGTTACAGAATGATCAATACATGAATATGTACTATCTTAGAGGGAGATAATGAAAGAAGGAGACCAAGGCATGAATGAAAATAATGTCAAAAGGGCTAAGTGTTTCCATCAATTCTAAAGGGGGAGTTTTTTGGCATAAGTGTCTTGGAGGTTGACTAGTAGACTAAGTGAACAATGGTTTTTTCATTGATGTCAACACTAATGAAAGATCGGTAGAAAGGGATAATTGGAAAATAATATTATAATATGGAGATCTATAAATAAGGACAATAGAAAAGAGAAGACATGTATGCCCAGTAGAGGAAATGAAAAAAGTAATCTAGCTAGACAAAACAAGCTAAGTGCAGTGTACATTAGTAGACAAAAGAAAATTGGAAGGAAATGTGGATAGATTAATGAGTTAGATAGGCCAGGTTAGCAAGATGTGCATGAAGTAAGGAATCCATGATTTTCTAGTTATGTAAATGGTAATGAGCGCACTCAACTTTTTATTTAATGATGATGGAGGAATAGATTCAAGAATGAGTGGAAGAATTTGAATTTGAATTCTTTCTAGTCAGAGGAAACCATTAAGAGCATTTGAAACCCATGACTCTCATACAAACATGACATGTCTAACAAGAGAAATACACTACTACAATGGGAAACCATGATAGTACTAGGGGTGAGAATTAAAAAAATGAATTTTTAGTTTGAGGCTTCTAATCAAAGCTAAGAGAAGATCAATATAAAATGACACAAAATAGAAAGTGGAAAGGCTATATTTCTAAGCAATTATCCAAAGAGAAAAGAGAGTTGAGCCAAAGTGGAATTTCAAAAAGTGAAGAAGAGTCATCAAAGATATCATCTTCAAGGAGTGATTGTGCTATTAAGAGGAGAGTGTTCTTGAATAGAGAAAAGAGTATTGTATGCACAAGAAGGGAGAGAGAGAAGCATACAAGTGATCAGTAAATAAAGTTGTAAAACTAAGTGAAGGTAGAGCAAAGTTCCAGACTAGTCAATAGAGATGAAAAATGATCTACACAAAGATAGTTTTAGTAGATAAACTATTATAGCACTTTCTATTATGTACTTTTCTTTACAACAAAAAATCTAATTGAGGGTGGACCCTAATAGGTTCTTTGTACAAATCCCTTAATAGGGTAATACATTAACTTGTGTTCTAAAGTCCTCTATATAGGATGATCCTAATAGGGAAATATCTTAATAGGTCTTAACTAAATCCCCTAATAGGGTGGCACTTTATAGTTTCATTGCAATATTTTAACAAGGATAAACTCTTGACTAGGTACACTTTAAATGAGTGCAAACTTGTGAGAATGACTCACACATTGTAAATTTAACCCTAGCTAGGTTTCCATGAGGTAAATGTTATGTAATGTGTTGTTATTTTCATATAATGTACCTTTTTATTAATCTTGACCCATTGAGTTATAGCCTGAACTAATACTTCAATAAGTAAGGAGTGTGGTTTGAAGTAAAAGTTGAACATGACAAGTATACTAATGTATCCACCCCCTCTCCTCTATTAGTATATTGATAATGATATCATTTAAGTTTAATTGGTTTATGTCTCCCTTTCCCATAAGGTTTAAGGAATCTCTAGAATCTTCATCAAACCAATTTAAGAATTTGGTTTTTTCGATATCCTTAATAAAATCATTTCCACACCTTCTATGAATAAACTAATACCTATCAACATAGTCCTCCAAAATTTCATCTTAAATTTGCCTCATTTGGAAAAATTCCTCTTTTCTATCCCTAACTCTACAATAATCATGGTATTTATCTATAAATAGATTTTCCATTTCTTCCCATATTATGATAGATTTAATTTGAAGACCCATAAACCATATTAAAGTAGATTCTTTAAATGTTGAAGGTAATGTATTCAACTTGTGGTTATTAGTGATTTAGTCATAGTTTTGTCAACAAAATTTGAACTCAAAAAGAAATTGATGAGGATCTTCAGAATTTTTTCCTTTAAAATTTGGCAATATGGTAGGTGAAATGTTTTTCATAGGTAGCTCATCATTGTATTTTTTGATATCTATAAGATATTGGAATGTCTTATTAGGTTATTCATCTACATTTAGGTTACCCATATTTCCTTCATTATGGTTCACTTTCTCTTCATTTTGTTCTTCATTTTATTCTTTCTTATGGTTGTCAAGATTATCTTCCTCCTGATAATGTTAGTGTTATTTTTGATGTTCAATGTTTCTTTCTCTCTAATTTTTTCCAAGTGTAGGGTATCTTCCAAATTGATCCATAGGTCATCTATTGTGTTTCGTCAATAATAAAACACAAGATCCTTACAAAAAATTATAGTTACTATGGAGCTAGACTCATTAAACCACACATTCCCTAGCAACGGTGCGAAAAATGACATGCAAGGTCATTTCTTTGTCAAATTTCATCATTTATTTTTAATTCAATGTTGACCAGGATGTGTACAAGGTGATCTTCTATATGGATCCTTGATAAGACTTAGTAATTTTGGGGGGTTTTACACCATAAAACAATGACTAACTTATAATTTTGGCGGTATCTAGAGCTATTGGGAACTCTCCTAATCCTCCCTTACTCTAGTAAAAAATAGATTCAATTGAAAACTAAATAACCTTAAACTTTAAACCTAGAATATATTGTGAGTACTCTACCTTTAGTTTCAAGAATTTAAGATAAATATAAATGATTCTAAGTTAAGATGCTTGTGAATCAACTATCTAAATCATAGTTCATAATTTATAGATTCCTAAATTACTTTTGTATTTAAGAAATTTATCTCTGTCTTGCAAAATTAAAATATTAACTCAAAATCTGCACTACTTATGTTTTTAACCAAGAAACTTATCTTTCAATTTGCAATTTAATTCTTAACACAAGGAATGACTATCATTATAACTTTAAAAAAAATAGTATAATTAATGATGGTTCCTACTTTAACCCATTTGAGATTTACAAATACAAGAATAATTCTTACAATGTTCATGTAAAACCAAATAAAGTAGCAACCATTGAAACTACCTTCCTTGATAAAGTAAATGTTGTAAATTGCTCCTAAACATAGATTCTATGACACATAAATGTAAATCAACCAACAACTTATATTATCCTAGTCTTCAAAGTGAAGTCAAGAATATAAGAAGTTCCAATTACAACAATGTAAAGAAAATATAAATTGATTCCCTAAAAATTGAACTAGTAACTAGCTAATTCCTACTATCGAAGAACAACTACTACCAAAACAAGACTAACAATAGGAATTTAATAAAGATAATCCTTTTTTTGAATTCAAGAACTATAGATCCCACCAATAAGGAATAAATGACTAAAAATAACATAACTAAAATTTATGGTGTTAAATCAGAGAAGAATGGAATATGTGAAAGAAATGTGCAATAGTTGTTCACAACATACATTGTTGCACTTAGATGACTCATTGATACATCAAAAAGTCTTTAGTTGTATTTCATTTGGTCAAGATGACTACTTGATTTGATAAAAATCCATTAGTTAACTAGATCTTTCAAGATTTCATCAAGTGCTATATTCAAAAATATTGTTCCCAAATTTGTTCATTCTTACAAATGATAAAAATATAGAATATGCATAGAAATAACTCTTGTAGGTTTCTTGCCAGTCCATGCTTCAAAAGGAGTTACACTATCCAAAGCTTTGTGAGGACTCCCATTTTGAATATAATTAGTACAATTCATCGCTTCAACCCAAAAGACTTGATCAAGAGACTTGTTTTGTAGCATGCAAGTGGTCATCTTTTTGAGAGTTCTATTTTTCCTTTAAGAAACACCATTTTACTATGGCATATATGGTAGTGAATGCTAAAGGTGAACACTCTCTTGAGTGAAAAAGTCTATTAGTCTTCTGTTCACATACTCCCCCCTGTTACCTATTCAAAGAACTTTGATACTTTTCCTGACTGCTTTTCCACTTGAGCCTTGAAGCTAAGAAATTTTTCAAACACTTCACTCTTGTGAGCCATGAAGAAAACCCAATTAAAGCAAGAGTAGTCTTCTATGAAGGTGAGTGCATAGTGTGACTTGCCAAATGATGGCACTGGAAATGGTCTCACCACATCTCTATGAAACAATTCAAGAAAAAATTATGCTCTCCAAGACTTCCCCTTTTCATACAAATTTTTTGGATGTTTTCCAAGTGAAAAACCTAAATAGACACCTTTTAAAAACTAAATTTGAGGTAGACCATTGACCATTTTCTTGTTGCTAAGCTGTTGAAGATATCTATAGTTGAGATGTCCAAATCTCTCATGCCACATTTTACTTTCTATATTTGAATGTAATAAAAAGGCTTGTACATTTGATTTTGGAAAAAAGGAGGAGAAAGTGTAAAGCCTTAAATCATGATTGGCTTCTCCTATTACTATCATAGAGTCATCCTTAATGCTTTTCACTACCACTGAATTTGGAAGAAATTAAACTTTATTTCCAACTCCATAGTGAGTCATTTGGGAGATTGAAAGAAGGTTGGAGGTAAGATTAGGAACATATAGGACATCCTTGAACACTCCATTGTTCATATCAACTTCTCCTTTACCTTCAACTTCCACCTTAGTATCATCACCTACAAAGAGGTGTAGTACCTCTAAATGTGTCATGGAAGAAAAATCTCTTTTTGACACACCCATATGATGTGTGGAACTTGAATCTATGATCCATTCTTCCTGACTAACAGTGTTTGTGAGTAAAGCATGCCCTTTGCCCTTAGAATATGAAGATGAAGATCCTTTCTCCTTATAAGAATTAGGCTATGGAACATTGCATTTCTTCATGATGTTCACCGACTCATCAATCTTCTTATGATAACATTGATGTTCATCATGACCCAACTTGTTACAATAAGCACACTTTTTCTTCTCCTAATTAGTGCCCCCCTTCTTTTTTGTATTCAAGGAAGACTTGCCTTATTCATTTGATGTTGGTGTTTTCTTTTCTACATCCTCTTGTTTTTTATTCTTCCACTTCTTTTTGCCCTTTCCTTTATTTGAACTTTGAATAGCTAAATTTTGAGAACCCTCATTATTAGTCACCAATGCCTTAGACTTAGATGACTTGAGAATCCCCATTGATTGCAACTTAGCTTGTTATTCTTCTAACAGTTGGGCATAATCATCAAAAATAATTTTCCTATAGGTAGCCCCTAATGTAGTCTTTGTGGTGTTGTAAGAAGAAACAAATGTGGAGTACTCAAATGGAAGCTTGTTATAAATGAGATAGATCAACTTGTCATCTTTCATAGGACTACCATAATCATCTAGCTTTGTTATTAATTCATTCGCCTTAATAATAAAATCCTATATAGAATCAAATGTTTTAGGATCTAGGGAGACAAGGAAATCTTCAATTTTATAAACATCCTCCTTAGACACTTTACCATATAGGTTTTTGAGAGCATCCCAAGCTTCCTTGGATGTATTATACTTCATGTTATGATAGAGGGTCTTGTATTCAACCCCCATCTTAATATCACTTAGGGCTTTCCTATCTACCTTTCCCAAGGAGTAATATCACTCTTAGATACTTGATCACTTGTTGGTTTAGGAAGGGAACCATCTCCATATTGAGAAACTTCATTATGCATTGATTGACATGACATTTCAATAGATCATGTAGCATAGTTATGTGGTGTTAATTCTAAAAGCCTTAGATTTCCCATAATGCAAGAAATGAAAGGTAACAACAAAAAAAGAGGCACACAACACCAAGACACACCCCCCTACTTAATCAAGAACAACCCCCCCCCCCCCCCCCCCCCCCCTGGCAAAAAAAAAAAGAAGAAGATTTTGGCACTCTATTCTTAGTGTGATTACAATAGCCACTTGCCAACTTTAGCCTTAGTGGTCTTCTGATTTGTTGTTAACAACCTCCTTTTAGAGTCCAAATCTAAAACTACGTAATGTACAATAATTTTGAAGTAATACAATGCAAAGAAAGTGCCTAATTATAAAAGTGTTATTTTTGTCCACACAAGCCTATAATCTAACTACAGATCTAGAAAGTAGACAAAAAATTACACATTTCAAAAAAAAATAGAACCTAATTTGGAGTCCAGATGAGCTCGTATAGAGCAATTGAAGTTGCAAAATATAGGATTGGATAGGAATAGTCACCAAAAACAAGAATTTCTAAAAAAATCTATGCACAAAAACTAGAAAAAAATAACATCATTAAAAAGTTAAAGAAATTCTAGCCAAAATAAAAAAAATTACACCTCATTTGGAGCCTGGATGACTAAGATATAGCCTCTCAAATTTAGTTTGTCAAATCAAAAATGAATTTGGGTAAGCGTTTGATCAACAAAACATGAGGTTAAATTTGACATCCAAATGGTTGTCCCAGTAGTTCTATTTAGCCTCCAGATGATGGTCAAAAAACTATCAATTTTAATGATGGGGTATGCTGATGTCAGCAAAAATTAGGCCCTTGATGATGTGGTAGTGATGTCACTACTAATATCAGCTATATAAAATTGTAAAGATGTCCTTTGTGGTAGTGTATAGAACTATGATATGGTAACTGGTGTACTTGATGACGAGGTGGGTGACTAGCTACTGGCATGTCATGCCACGTGGATTATAGTGGACATTGAGTGTTTGTTGACTAGGCAAGGGGTTTATCTGCATATCTATTTGATAGGGCAAGGTGAAGTCCGCATGTGGCAATTTTTGTAACCGTGTTAGACACTACGTGTATCTCTGTGTAGTGGGGCCTTTGAATGTCGTGTGGCAATTTTAAAATGCCATGGTTTTTTTAAAATGTTGCTAGTTGAAGGTTTTGAAACGCTGGTGGAGATTGGAGTCTTTTCCATTGTCGAGAAAGTAGCCTTCAGTGTCACCGGGGAGGATTAATCGATCACTGGTTTGTGGGTAATATCCCAAATTCATACAGTTGACAAACTTTGTAGAGCTTTTAAACCAGAACCCACCAACTTTAAACCAAAAGCATTGCTACCAGGTTTGTGTGAGCTTTACCACTGATGGAATATTTGGCGATGCTTGCTAGAATGTGGTGAGCCATTGGTGAATAAGGAATATTTGGAAATTATAAAGAATATTCCCTGCGGGGGTTGGGGTTTCATTGCTTAGTTCCTACAAAAAAAAAATTCTCTGCAGGTCTAGGAGGCCTTAAAAAAAAATTCAAAAATTGCTCCAAAAATATAAATTCAAAAATAAAATCTAGGAATCAAAATTGTAGAGAAAAAATTAGATCTGGAAAATAAATTAACAGATCTAATAAATGACCCTACTAGATTTGCAAATTGGGCCTTTGAGTGACAGTTTACAATTTTTTTTTTTCTCAAATTTGGCTATTGCCTAATTGTTGTGGTGTCCACAACACACGCCCCATTTTGCATTAGGAATTGGGACCCCCTATTTTTTTTGACTCCTAGACTCAAAGTTCGGGAGTTGGGAGAAGAAAATTTGATTAAAAGTTAAAATTTTAGAGCCAAAAAGGTTTTTTTTTTTAAATCACAAAAAATAAGAAATTGAAAAAATCACAAAAAAATAGAAAATAAAAAAATCACAAAAACATTGAGAAAACTCAAAAAGTTGAAATGCAAATTTCAAAAAAAAAAAAAAAAAAAAAAAAAATATATATATATATATATATATATATATATATATATAGCTTCATGTGTACGCATGGGTGGAATGCACGCAGCGCACTAGCATGCACATTGAGGTGCACTGTGCACCTTAGCCAGGTGTGGGGCTATAAAACCCCATCCTTCTCTCATTTTTTCTCAAACTTTTTTATCATTGGACAAAGCAAGAGTAAGCTTCCCCCCCCCCCCCCCTCCCCACACGTTAGCAATACCATGCCTATGCAGCACCCTTTGGGTGCACTCATGCAGTACCCCTTTTAAGTGCATGCACATGCTGCCCCCTTTAGGCATGCTCACTCGACAATGCCCTCTAGGCCTGCTCATGCACGACAGTGCCTGTGCAGTGCTGCTTTTGGGTGCACTTGTTCGATGATGCCTATGTGGCGCCCTTTGGGAGTGGTCGCATGTGGTAGTGCCCATGTGGCGCTATCCTTGCAACTCACGTCATGCGCCCGCTCGAAATCACTATAAACGCACCCTATTTTGTTTATTTTACTTTATTTTGAAAAATGTGTTAACAAAAATAAAAATAAAAAATAAAAATATTTTAAAATTAATAAAAATGATTAAATGTTTAAAAAAATAAAAATAAAAATAATTTGTAAAATAATTTGTAAATAATAATAAAATCACCCAAAGGGGACCTTTTTTTTTTTTTACTTATGTTTTGTTTAAACTTTTACACTATTTATGGACTAATAACATTGATTGAAGAGTCATCTGAAAAATGCTCGAGATGTTTAAAGTCTGGTTGGTGTTTGACACACGTTGGAGGAATGTTTGCTGATGAAGAAATGCCTTGGTCATTTCTTCCTTTTTTCGGGGCTATTTGTTGTGGTGTCCACAACACACGCCCCATGTCTCACTAGGAATGGGGACCCCTTTTTTTTTGACTCCCAGACTCATAGTTCAAGAGTCTAGAGAATAAAATTTGGTTAAAAGTTAGAATTTTAGAGCCAAAAAGTTAAAGAAAAGAAAAATCACAAAAAAATTAGAAATTGAAAAAATACAAAAAATTAGAAAATAAAAAAATCACAAAAACATTGAGAAAACTCAAAAAGTTGAAATGCAAATTTCAAAAAAACAAATTTTTTTAAAAATTTATATATATAAAGCTTCATGCGCACGTGTGGGTGGAATGCACACTACGCACCCTGGCCTGGCATTGGGCTATAAAACTCCATCCTTCTCTAATTTTTTCTCAAACTTTTTGATTATTCGATAGTGCAAGGTTAAGACTTCCCCCCCCACGCACTAGCAATACCATGCCCATGAAGCACCCTTTGGGTGCACTCACGTGGCAGTGCCTATGCAGGTCCCCTTTTGGGTGCATGCATATTGTACCCTTTAGGCATGCTCACTCGGTGATGCTCGGGCGATGCCCTCTATGTGTGCTCATGCACGATGCTGCCTTTGGGTGCACTCGCTCAATGACACCTGTGTGGTGCCCTTTGGGCATGCTCATGTGTAGCAGCACCCATGCGGTGCTGCCTTTGGGCACACTAGCAAGTGGTGGCACTTGCGTGGTGTTTCCTTTTAGCGCACTCGCATGTGGCAGTGCTGCCTTTGGGTACACTCATGCACGGTGGTGCCCACGTGGCACTATCCTTGTGGCCCACATCATGTGCCCATGTGGCATTAGTATAAGCACACCCTATTTTGTTTTTTTAAATTTTATTTTGCAAAATGTGTTAACAAAAAATAAATATAAAAATATAAAATGTTTAAAATTAATAAAAATGATAAAATGTTTTAAAAAATAAAAAAAAATTAAAAAAATTAAAAAAATAATAAAATAATTTTAAAAAATAATAAAATCACCCAAAGGGGACCTTTTTTTTTACTTATGTTTTTGTTTAAACTTTTACACTATCTGTGGACTAATAATGTTTTCTCTTGCAATGCACAGATAATGTAACTAGATGGCATCCACATTAGGGGCAATAACTAAGTCGGTCGTATTCAAGTTCCAAGGTGTACCATCAAAATCAAGATTCCATGACGACTATGCTGAGATTAGAGATATTGACCTTGGACACACATATCTAGGAGATTTCCTAAGAATTTGCAACAAGCCAATGGAGAGGTCAGCCTTGGTATCTGCATTGATCCATTCTAGATTAGTGAGTGCAGCATCAGATCTCATGTCAGTACAGTTGGCTAAATTAATCATGGCCTTATCACAACATTTTGTTCCTAATGAGAGGGTGGTCAAGAATGTCATAGGGGAAGTGGTATTGGATTTGCGACCTAATAACATTGAGAAGGTTTTCCACCTACCAAGAGCAAACTAGTTCATCTGAATTTCCTATGAAGTGATAGAGAGATGGTACATGGAGCATCAACAAGAGGCCATTGACATTATACAATCCTCGTACCTCATTGAGAAGCCTCCTCAGGGAAAGATAACTAGCAAAGTGGATATGACTTGATGATACATGAAGGATGACATCAGATACTCTACCATTCTCCTAAGTAGAGTCATGGGTTTACCTGCAGCGGGTCATCTCACTACATTCATGGTCAACTTCATTGAGACCATCAGACATGCAAGGATACCATTGGATTGGGCCACCACACTAAGTGAAAACTTATGTGAACAACTTAGGATGGTGAAGGATAAGAAGAAGTTTTACATGACTTCTTACTTGGTGTACCTACTTGCAGCAAAGGCAACAAACTATCCTGGTTTGTACAAGAAAGGTAGTATGCATGACCCCAATTCCTGGCCATACATAGTCTACCCTCAATTGGTGAAGAGGAAGCTCTCAATACACAGCAAGGTGTACATAATTGTGAATGATGCATTTATCTTTGTGATCATCCAATTCATTGAGGGAGACTATGGGAAGAGGTAATCTAATGAAGCCAAAGCATAGATCACATCTCTTAGAGCCTACTTCATTCAGTTCAAGACATTCATGTATCTTTGGGTAGGTGGTGCATCCATCAATCCTAAGATGCTTTTGAGATACCCAAGTGACAAGTTGGTACTATTGGAGATCTCTAGAAAAATTGAGTCAGCCTATGAGAAGATAAAGAGGCAACAAAGACCCTACTAGGAATGGTCGTTGGCCATTGACCCATATTAGGTGAAGCAGAAACAAGATATTTTGACCTTTGAGTGGGAATGGGAGAACTATCCTCTTGAAGAATATAACTCTCCTTGGCCATACTTTGACAATGTGGGTAAAGTGGAAAGCTTGGCAGGAAACTTCCATGATGAGGATGCCATTGAAGATCATTGGATGAATGCCACAAATGACTATGATGTTTGCATTAGGGATTATTGTAGGATGACTTTATATCTAGCAAAAAAGACTCTCCATTTGAATATGCCTGATGAGATAAGGCTACAAAACTCAAAAGAATTGTAAGCATTTGGCTTAGGCCAGAATTCACCCAAGAACTAAAGAACTCAACACAAGCACATAGTAGACCAAAATAGATAGAGTATGATCAAAATGATGATATTCATTCAATAACTGGTTGAGAGTACACTAGGAGTGCCTGAATATAAAGGTCTTAGGAGAGCTTCTAGAATGCATAAAAGTTAGCATCATGATATTTCATACAACTAGGCACATGTCCACCAAATATGGGTTATCCTCCATTGAGCATGGGATCAAGTGCGATGATGTGAGGATAAGCCTGCAATGGTGTAGCATGCAAATCAGTGGTGTAGACAACATGTGCTAAATGAGGAGTGCGGATAACTGTGTTGTCAACATGACAACTCAGTGAATGATGCATACTCCTATGTTGTAGACACCATGTGCATAATTAGAGTTGCATAACTCAATGAGAGTACACAAACTCCTAAGTGTCTCACCTAAAATAATAATAAAATAATGCAAAATAATTAAATAATGCATTAACCTAAGTAAAACTTAAGTAAGTGTAATAAGTAAATACTTATTTACACCAACACCCCCCCTTAAGTGCAACTTACGGGAATGCCCTTCAGCTTAAAAAATCTAGGATGATATGCAGAATGGGTCCCAACTACTAGGCCATGTTAGGTACCCATATATATAATGATATGCAATCTCCCATAAAGCGGGGAAAGAGGGAAAACCTCATGGGAAAAACCCTCCCCAAAAAAGAGAGATAAAGGGATGCATGGATGGATGGAGTAATCAAGACCCCTCCATTATGACATACATCTAGTAAATACATAAGAGAATGATGAGAAGAGGAAGAGAGACAGGATGGGCTCCCCCCCCCCCCAAAGAAGAATGTTGAACAATGACTACTCCGATGAAGAAGCTGATCCAAGACTGCAGAATGGTGTTCATTTCCTTAGGAGGAAACAATGCCAAGGGTACAAATGAGATGCTTCTACTGTGTGTGGAAAGTATCCCATGGATAAGTGATGTCTCTGAAACCTGCTCAACTGGCTGAAGAACTTGTCTCAAAGAACTGTCTATCTCTGCAACGGATGAAGAACCCTGCTGCAACTACTAATCATAAGTATCCACAATCACTTCAACCTATGACGATTGATCATGTAGAGAATGAACAAGAGAGCCTAGAACCCTTGTGACAACTAAAGAAGGTAATTCTGCATCAAGAAGAAGAGGTAGATCATGAATACTATCCCCCAAATCTGTCACTGAACCTGTATTTGGAAGACTGGATGTACCCTATTATTTTTGACCTATCACTGTGGCAATGAATGCATGTGGATTGAACTAATGAAGTGACCTCTCACTGTAACTATCGATAGAACTCCATGTATTTGAATTTGTTGAAGCACTATCACTGAAATCACTATCAGTTTCCACACTGTATGATGTGCGGAGAGGAGTAGAGGACAAGCTGGGTGAACTTTTCTCGAAATGTACATCCTTCTCCACAAGAAACTGATGTGTCTCTGGATCTAGAAGTCTATATGCCTTCACACTATCTTCGTAACCAATGAAGGTACAAGGCCAAGGTGACTGTGCCTTGCATCCCTTGGAAGATGCCTTTGCCCATGCAAGACAACTGAAGACTCTAAAGTGTGTCACAATAGGTTTTCTACCGCACCATGCCTCAAAAGGAGTTTTGCCATCTAAGGCTGGATGAGGAGAATGATTAAGAATGTGAGTGGCACTCAGGATTTCTTTGACTTCTAATGATGGATCGAGAGACTTGGCATGAATCATGCAACTTTCCATAGACTTAAGAGTGTGAATCCTCAAAGCTACAACATCTGTCTTATGTGGATCGAATGCTGGTGGAGTCTGAAGATCAATGCCTTCTTGTCTACAAAAGTATTTAAGTCTTCTATTCACATACATGCTTCCATTATCCATGCGGAGTACTTTGATGGCCTTTCTGGATTTTCGTTCAACATGAGCCTTGAAGGCTAGAAACGTGTCCAACACTTCATTCTTACTATGTAGAAAATAGACCCAAGTGAACCTTGAAAAGTCATCAACAAAAATGAGTATGTAGCGACCTTGGTTGAATGCAAAAGGACCT
Source organism: Cupressus sempervirens (assembly GCA_028749045.1). Taxonomy (NCBI): domain Eukaryota; kingdom Viridiplantae; phylum Streptophyta; class Pinopsida; order Cupressales; family Cupressaceae; genus Cupressus; species Cupressus sempervirens. The sequence continues at coordinate 239,490,317 of CM053792.1, forward strand.
GCTAATACCATGTGAACCATTTGGAGAACACTTGTTACTCTAGAAGACTTCCCTCTTTGTAACTTCCCCTCTAGATGCATATCCACTGAATCTATTGAACACTCACCCTTGGAAAAGTTTATTTGAGGTAGACCTTTCACCATGTGGTTTGTGCAAAGTTTTTGAAGGTAGTGGTAGTCAAGATGACCATACCGCTCATGCCATAATTGCATGTTTGAATTTGATTGAGTTAACAAGGCCTTTGAAGGAGACTTGGGTACAAAATGTGAGAAAGAGTACAACCTCTTTTGATCATTCACTATGCACTTTTATTGAGTCTGGAAGGAACTCAACTCTATGTCCATCTCCAAAGTGAGTGACTTGGTAGATTGAAAGGAGATTTGAACTTAGGTTTTGAACATAGAGAACCTCTTGAAACTCTCCATTTTCCATTTCCATGTTTCCTTTTCCTTCAACTTCCATTTTGCTATCATTCCCCATGAAGATGTGCGGTAACTTGGACTACTTCATTGAAAAAAAATCCTCCTTTAAAGAACCCATGTGATATGAGGCACTTCAGTCAAATATCCATTCCTTTGAAGAGTTTGCATATGCCTTGAATGCTTGCCCTTTGACCTTTGAATCTGAAGATCACCCTTTATCCTTATAAGCATTAGGCAATAGAACATTACGTTTCTTCATGATGTGAGTTAACTCATCAATCTTTTTGAGATAACACTCATGCTCTTCATGACCCAATTTCTTGCAATAAGCACACTTCTTCTTCTCCTTATTATTGTTGTCCCCTTTCTTGTTTGAATTTGAGGACTTGCCTTGTTGATTAGATTGCAGTGTTGTCTTTTTTACATCCTCAGATTTGTCTTTCTTCCACTTCTTCTTACCCTTTCCTTTATTTGAAGACTGTCCATCTGAATTTTGAGAACACTCATTGGCCACCAATGCTTTGGACTGAGGTTTTTTGAGAATCCCCATTGATTTCAGCTTCTTTTCTTCATCATCCAATGACTTAGCATATTCATCAAAAGTGACTTTCTTGTAGGTAGACCCTAAGGTAGTCTTTGAGGTATTAAAAGAAGATACAAATACAGAATACTCTGATGGTAGCTTGTTATGGATGAGATAGATCAGTCTGTCATCTTTGATAGAACTCCCACAATCAGTAAGCTTTTTACTTAATTCATTCACCTTGATGATGAAGTCCTGTATTGAGTCATATGACTTAGGATCTAAGGAAACAAGCTCATCTTCAATTTTGAACACATCATCTTTAGACACTTTACCATAAAGGCTTTCAAGGGTATCCCAAGCTTCCTTAGATGTAGTACATTTTTTGATATGATACATGATTTTATCATCTACCCCCAAACATATATCACCTAGGGCTTTCCTATCCATGGCTACCCAATTTGAAATATCACTTGCAAAAACATTATCACCTGCTGGTTTAGGAAGAGTACCATCTACATATTGTGAAACTCCATTATTCATTAAGTGATACCACATTTTGATTGACCATAAAGCATATTTATGAGGAGTTAATTTAGGAAACTTAAAGTTGCCCATAATGTAGAAAATGAAAGAAAAGTGCAGAAAAGAGAGAACACAACACCAAGAACACACCCCCCCCCCCCTTTCACTAAATCAAGAAACCCCCCAAAATAGATGCTTTGGGCACTTTATCAGTAGTGCAATTACAATGGGCCACTTTCCAATTTTGGCCTTTGTGGACTTCTAGTTTTGTTTGTTGCAACCTTTTAATGGAGTACAATTCTGAAACTTTACAATGTGCTACAATTCTAAAGCATTACAAAGCAAAGAAAGACCCTATTGCTGAAAGTGAAAATTTTGTCCACACAACTCTACAATCTGATGCCATATCTAGAAAGTAGACAAAAAAATACACACTTTCAAAAAAAATGAAACTTGTTTTTGATTACAGATGTGCCCGTACGGAGCATTTGAAGTTGCAAAATGTAGGATTATGCAGGTACAGTTGCCAAAAATGCAAATTCTAAATAATTCGTACACCAAAACTAGAAACTATCTAAACCAATAAAAAATTTAGAAAATTCTAACCAATTTCAAAAAAAACTGTACTTGATTTGGAGAGGGGTTGCATCAATGAACTAGGGGGTTAAATTTGACGGTCATATAGCCATTGCAGTAGTTGTAATCTACCATATTTTGACATCCAGACGGGTGTCAATTTTAATCCTATAGATAGGATGATGTCAGCATAAAATTTCTCCCCTTTTGTTGATGTGGTAGTGAGCTGTCAATCTGTACTGTACATATCCGTATAGAATTGGCAGACGTGGACTGAGTCAGATGGTGACTCAGTGATGACTTGGTGGGCACTGATTGTATATAATAGTTGACTGGATACCCCCGTCAGTAGTGTTGGCTGTGGCTGCAGACATGTTGGAAGAATGTTCTATCCACATGGGTGAGTAACAGATCACCACGTGTCGCAGGCTGGGGTTTGTAGGCGAACAAAATTATGTTGCCTGTCACGCAATGAGCTTGTCAGAGAACTTTACAGGTTGCAGAATGTTTAACCTGAGCTAGAATTCGCTTGTGATGCTGGAGGTTCAAACGCTATGGCCATGATGTGGGGAAAGATCCCACATTCACTATGCTTGGTATTGCGCAAGTGTTTAAAACCAAATGCCCCAAATCTTTAAAAAAATAGTGATGTGGTTGCCTAAAGTTGGAGGCTGTGTCGGGTTGGTAGTTTCAGCCATCGGTTATCGATGATGTAATGCCAAAAATTTGTGTAGTGGGCACTCTATCGGAGCATGTGCGCAGGTATGGCTAGATGTTTTGTGGCTCATAGATTTGGTTCTATACCTGCAATAAATTAATTGGAAAAATTCCACTAAATACACGGAGCCAAGTCGGGGTGTTACTGCCCAGTTCAGCCAATTTTTTTTTCTCTGCTCCATTAATTTCAAAAAATAAATCTAAAAATTAAAGAGAAATATAGATCCAAAAATCAAACAATTAGATCAATCAAAATGATCATACCCAATTGCAAATCGGTGCCTCCGAGTGTCGGTTTGCAAAAAAAATTTGCCTCACGATTAACTTTCACCCAATATAGGAAAATTTATAGTCGATCTTCATCAAATCGATGCTCCGGATGCAATGGTGAGGTCAGATATGGCTCTAGACACTCCCAATTACTGCAAATCCTCTGGATTCATGTCGAAGTGCTAAAGCATGAACAGTCTCGAATGACTATGTGATGAGAATCCTCCTCAGCTCTGATACCATGTAAGAATTTGGCTTAGGCCAGAATTCACCCAAGAACTAAAGAACTCAACACAAGCACATAGTAGACCAAAATAGATAGAGTATGATCAAAATGATGATATTCATTCAATAACTGGTTGAGAGTACACTAGGAGTGCCTGAATATAAAGTCCTCAGGAGAGCTTCTAGAATGCATAGAAGTCAGCATCATGATATGTCATACAACTAGGCACATGTCCACCAGATATGGGTTATCCTCCATTGAGCATAGGATTAAGTGCGATGATGTGAGGATAAGCCTACAATGGTGTAGCACGCAATCAGTGGTGTAGAGAACATGTGCTAAATGAGGAGTGTGGATAACTATGTTGTCAACATGACAACTCAGTGAATGATGCATACTCTTGTGTTGTAGACACCATGTGCATAATTAGAGTTGCGTAACTCAATGAGAGTACACAAACTCCTAAGTGTCTCACCTAAAATAATAATAAAATAATGCAAAATAATTAAATAATGCATTAACCTAAGTAAAACTTAAGTAAGTGTAATAAGTAAATACTTATTTACACCAACAATTCTATCCCCTATTCAATGCAGATAAAGTCAGTGAAAGACCCATTCTGAATGCAGGAGGTTGATAGAGAGGAAAGAGATGACATCAATCATTGAGTGAGATTGTCATTAGAATGACAAAGGATTGGATCAAGAAAATTTTTCCACTTGATCCAATTCCTGATATTTTAATCTTCCATGCACATGCTCACCCAAAAAGGGGTAAAGGAAGGAAAGTCACAATTCCTATCTTTGCGCTCTAGTCTTCTATTAGGCTAGAGATAGTCTACCAGCTTGATCACCCAGTTGGATATTATTACCCTCTAGAAAGGAAGGGAAAGAGGAAGAGAACCTCTCCTTAGAGGATTCATATAGAATAGGTTGCAGAACATGTGTCTTCCTAGTAGTAGGAACATAGTGCATAAGAGTCCCAAGGTATTGAAGCTACTCAAATCCAGGATGAACCTGAATTGCCTTCCATTGTGCCAAGCCAATTAAAAGAGGGAGAGATTCTAGAAGCCTCCATTCCTCATGTAGAAGAAGAGGCCACTTCTCCTTCCATCTCTAAGAAACATAAGAGGATTGGGATTAAGATGAAGAAAAAGCAAAGGATCAGTAGGAGATTAGTGCGTAATCCATCTATTCTTAAAACTATTTTGGAGGAAGAAGAAGATGAGGAAGACATGGAATCAGAAGAGGAGGAATAGATACCCCTACAAAGAAGAACTCGGTTAGCGAAAGCTATAGAGTTAGAAAGAAGAAAGAATGCCACAAGTACCCCACCATCCACCCAAGTAGAACCATTAGAACCCTCTTCTTCAGAAGATGAAGTGTAGCATTGGGTGAATGAGCAAACAGAAGGAAGTGAGGATATTTTCTCTATGATATATTTTGATTTCATGCTTGTTGGTACAAAGTTGGTTGGAGATAAGATTAGAGACACTCCTGCAGGTGAACTCTAACAAGAGGACTAAACACAAATGCCACCAAAAGCACATGATCTTGATCTTACTCCTCCATCTCCACCATAGATTATGGTGGTAGATAAGGGTTCAGTAACTCCCCCACCTCTGAGTTCAGAAGAGGAACAATTTCAAAAGGAACCATCACCACAAGAGCAACCAGAGCTAAGGGCTACTGATGAAGCATCAAAGGAGGTAAAAATGGTAGAATATGCACAAAAACCTTCCCAAGATGCTAAGGAGCAAGCTATAGGATCTATGAAGGCTGAAGTTACAGAAGGAGAGTCCTCACAACAAGAGTGATAAAGGGAAGGAGGTAGTTGAACACACCCCTCTATCATCAAGAGCTAGATCCGTAGGAAAACATATCTCAAGATGGTTTCAAAAGGAGATAATGAGAAGTGCTAAGTCTTAGTTCTATGCTTTAGAGGATGATATTTTTGATATTGTAAAGATCTTGAACAAACTTGAGTCTCCATTACATGATGCAGTCCCATTCATGTTTGTTACTACCATATGGAACTAGGATTTATTTGCACAAGTGGCCCTCCCTCCTAAAGGTACAAATGTAGAAGTAGTTAATCTTGAGGTTTATGAAGTAAAGGATGTTATGTTAGGAAGGCATACATGGGATTCAACCTAATAGATGATGATTATGGGAGTCAAAGATGTTCTTAGACACATGGAACAAGATGAGATTGTACTTTAAACACTTTGAAGGCAAGTTGAGATCCTAAAGGGATATCTAGCTGAAGTTTTTGGTCCTCTTGATCCTAAGCACCCCGAGCATACTCTAAATACCATTCTTAGAGAAGGGGAAGGTGCATGACTCAATCCATTTTTTAGAGCTTGTCAAGAACGGTGAGAAAGTCTTGAGGATAGAGTTGTTACCACAATCACAAGGAATTTGAAGTTACTACATGCTACATAGGAGAACATGAATAAGATCATAGCAATTTTGAGGCAGGACTTCAATGTCATGGATGAGGTACTGGCATGGAGCAAGGATTTGCAGATTCTACAAGCCATAAAAGGGAAAGGGTACCACACTTTGATTGATGTATATATTAGAAAAGAGCTAGACTTGATTGATGATTGGATAGAGAAGATAGCAACTAGAAATAAAGTAATGGAAACATTACACGAAGAGATCCATCAGCTCAAGGACCAAGGCCGAGAGAGAATTTTGGAAGTAGAAAAGTTGTACAGTGATGCATGTTTGGACATTTTTTAAGATGAAGAATGAGAGAATCTATTGCCTATTGAGGTAGTAATAGATAATTTCAAGTAGATATTAGAGGAAGTATCTAGTGATGAAGATATCAGGCAAGCCTTCAGAACAGAAGAAGCACTGTTAGAGTTGGACACTAAACTCAAAGATTTTACAGAGACTTGAATTAAGGTGGACAACTACAAATAGAAGGTAAAGGATGAATATAAGGATTTAGATCTTCTATATGTGGCCAAAATTACTGATATTATAAATAAATTCAAGAGAAAACATCCAAACATAGCTTTTGGATGAAGAAGAACAAAACCCAAATGCCAGAATTTCAATATTGACACTTAGTAAAATTTTGAGATTTTGACCCTATCGAGGTCTATAGCTCCTCATGTCCACAACTCCACATTTTCATGCAAATCCATAGGTCCATAGGACCACCTTTTCATATAGGTTTGTAGGTGCATAGGTATGTAGGTCCCTAGCTCCACAGCTCCATAATTTAGAAGTGCACCGACAGTTAAATACCAGTTCCAAAAATAGCACCTTCCATGCATCAGGAGTGCATTCTAATGGTAGTTTAACTTTGACACATGCCTAGTGAAGGACCCGCTTTTATTTTTGGTATTTCCATGTACTTGCACTTTGACTAATTACTTCCTCCTTCTTTCTCTCTCATGCTTTCTTTGTTTTTGACATGTAAAGGGCTCATGCATCTAATTAATGAATAAAATAAGGATGGAGTCCCTTTAAGCACTAGATTAATGTTTAGTTTTTATATATTTAGTTTTTTAAAATATTTTGAAATCATTTTATTGCATGAAGATATCTCTCACTCTCAACACAAATTGAGGAGACAATTTCTTATAAATACCCCATTGTAATATATAACAAGGGAAATCATTATTATGCAATAAAATTATGCTTTTGGTGCTCACATTTGGAGTGTAGTTATTCTTTCTTGAATGTGTCATTGTTTTTTGGATTTTATTCATGAGATTATGATTGAGCCAAAGGTTTATTGCATTGTTTCTGGTTATCCAATCTTTTAATTTTGGTGTTTGCTACAGATTTACAAATTTCATTGACTTAACGAGCTTTAGAAGAGATCATTAAATTGTGCCTGCATAGCCTTTTGACTTGCATGAGCACACTTTTCATGGCCTTTCAATTTGATGAAAGGTGAAATATCAAATGATTGTTAAATTTTCTCATCGGCAATTGCATTAGTGGATTCTAGGAAGCATTGCTCCTATTTTTATTGGTTTCCTACTAATTTCTTTGAAATTTTAGCTCACAGTCTATTGTTTTCTATAGTTTATGTTCATTTAGGATTTCAATTTCATGTTATTTCTTATAGTTTCATTATTTGCATTGCTAACCCCTTGTTAGAATAGGAACTCATTTTAGTTGCACTGTTAAATTGCATTCATTGAAAAACTAGAAAATACAAAAATATTGTTCTTTTGTGTGTTATTTTGAGACAAAAAATAGATTTACTTCATTCCAAGTTCAAAACAGAACTAGAAAAGGCCTCCTCATGAATATCTTCAATTGAGCATATTTTGGTACATCACAAGGCAAATACTAAACCTTGGAGTTGATCCCAAAAGGATTAGATTTTCAAGAGAGAAATTGCACAATGGATTCCCATTGTTGACCTTGTGTAAAAAAATTGCCCAATAGAAGTGGTGCTAGAAGGAAGGCCCCCTTTTTGACTCCTAGAAACAAAGAAAATTTGTTAAAGTTTCAAAATTTTGCACTTCTATAATAATCTGTGCTTCACGAAATTTCAAAAAAAATTCCTTAGTTTTTGACAAATGTAGGTTTGAAGTTCCATAGCTCTACATGTATGCAAGTTTCCCAAGTCTGTAGCTACACAATTCTGTAAGTACATAGCTTCATAGGTGGACAAAACTCTATGGTGCACAAAATTTAGAGAAGTGAGAAAGTGTACTTCTGTAGAGAGGTGTGCTTTTTCTAGAATTGATGCAAGTTGGAGGATATTGATCCAAAATCCCCATTTTAGTGAGTATTAAGGTCTACGCCAAGTGCACATGAGTTTCTTAAGTTTATCCACTTCCTTAAACTATGTAGTGACAAGGGAACATCCTGAGTTCAACCACTTCTATTTGAACTTTCATCGTCCTCATCAACTCCACCTCCACTCCAACCACCTGGTGGACCACCACATATTTTGATAGCTACTCCTCAACAACCACTGTTAGGTCCACCAAACCCTCCAATGGCCTTTATCAAAAATGTTGTAGACTCACCAATAAACTTGAGAGGTGCACTCCAAGACCTCCCCAAGAATCCTAAGAAGTTTTGCCCCAGATTCATCTATGGTGAGACTCAAACTGTTGAAGATCATGTCAAGGTTTTTAAGGAAATTTTCAATCACAAACAAGTTGCTAATGAGGATGTGGTTCTTCATTTATTACCCTACTCTTTAGGGGAAATTGCCTTCAATTGGTATGTCAATTTGCCACTTGGATGCATTGGAGACTGGGATACATTCAAAAAATTATTCTTGCAACAATTCAAAACATTCATTAATCTAGTTGTGATATATCAATAATTCATATCAATAAAAAGGGACCCAGCTAAGATAGTTTCCCACTTCAACCATTACTTTCATATGGCCTACCATAAGTTGGAAACACCATACACCATACCCATTGAAGCTGCTATTCAGATTTATTTGAATGCTATGGACCCTCTTACGAAAATATTTCTAAGAAGACTTCCTACAACAAATATTGACACATTGGATAAAGTCTTTGCAGAAGTGATCATGTTCATGAAGTAAGCCAATCCTTATGGAGGAAGAATGATGCTTATAGCACAAGTAGTCCCTACAATACCAACATACCCCATGGGAGCACCCATAGTGCCTAGCCAGTTCATACTTATAAACCCAGTTCCATTACAGCAAGCACCTACTCCACAAACTCAAGTGATAACATATCCAGGGTATGAGCCGCCAAAAACAACTTTTTTTAAATAGAAAGCAATGGTTCCTATGGAAGAAGATAGCAATCTTCTTTCAAAAGTTGGTCAAATGAAGAAGACCATGTCACAAATGAACAATGAGATAATATGTCTTAGATTGTCACAAGGACAAAATAACAACTTCAAAAGAAATAACACTAGCCCCTACAAGAACAATTTTGGTTAGAATTACAACAAGAACTTCAATGGGAATAACAACAATGGAGGAAAGAACTTCAATCCTCCTAATCACAACAATGGCTTCCAAAGGAAAAATCTACAATGGAACACTCAACCAAATAATGGAAGAATTCCTGCCAATAACAACAAGAACAACATTCAATATGTTAATGATGCTTCTAGCACAAGTAGTCCCTACAATACCAACATACCCCATGGGAGCACCCACAGTGCCTAGCCAGTTCATACCTATAAACCCAGTTCCATCACAGCAAGCACCTACTCCAAAAACTCAAGCGATAACATATCTAGGGTATGAGCCTCCAAAAATAGCTTTCTTTGAATAGAAAGCAATGGTTCCTATGGAAGCAGATAGCAATCTTCTTTTAGAATTTGGTCAAATGAAGAGGACCATGTCACAAATGAACAATGATCTAACACATCTTAGATTGTCACAAGGACAAAAAAACAACTTCCAAAGAAATAATACTAGCCCCTACAAGAACAATTTTGGTTAGAATTACAATAGGAACTTCAATGGGAATAACAAGAACAATGTAGGAAACAACAATGGAGGAAACAACTTCAATCCTCCTAATCACAACAATGGCTTCCAAAGGCAAAACCAACAATGGAACACTCAACCAAATAATGGAAGCATTCTCGCTAATAACAACAACAACAATGTTCAATATGTTGATATCAATTAGTATGATGATAGCCAAAATGTGCCTAACAACAATGGTTTGTACTACAATGGTAATTAGGAGGTGAATCAAAACTCACAAGTAAATGAAAATCCTCCTCTTATTTAGTTTAATGCTATGCTATTGGAATCTTATGATTCTACACAGAATACACAAGTGGAACAAAAAGCAAATGAGGAATTCTCATTCCTGTTTAGCCATGAACTAGACCTTCAACATGATGAGATGTTTGCCTTTTGAAATGAAAATCAGAATACATACAATCTTAGAAATAGAAAGGATCCCTTGATAGATGGGATTCCTCTAGGTTTGCAACCAACTCCACCTAACCCAAGAGAAAGTAATAATATGCCATTGGTAAGACCATTGTAGTGAGGAAAACAAAATCAGAATCAAGAAAACATACCAACAATACTGAAGAACCCCGCTTAGTCCACTAAAAGTACAATGCGGTAGAAGATTTGAAGAAAACTAAAGCCAACATGTCCATGTTTGACATGTTACAGAATTGTCCACAACAAAGAGAAGTGCTCATGAAGACATTCAATAATACAAAGGTTTCCCACAATACAATTTTTTTCCCTCAAAAGACAGTGCTGCAACAAGTAAATGCTGCATAAGTGATGCCCATTATATTCAAAGACAAAGTTGAGGTATGCCCATTTTTTCTTAGCATTAGGATATATGGGAAGAACCTTCTCAATTGCCTCATTGATTCAGTAGCTTTATGTAATGTTATTGACATACATGTGATTGACATACATGTGATTGATATCCTAGAAACATATGGGTTACTCCTAAGTAAAGAATGGACGAAATTTTTGAGAGGATGGTTTTCTGTACACTTCACTCAATTGTGGTTGCCATGGAAAGGATTGAACAATAAAATCAAGATAGATGTTGAGCCCAAATTAAAAAAAATGATCATAGATTAGAATGCCCCAAATGTGATAGCATTCTTACAATCAGATTTGGATTCATACAAAGTGATGGTATTGGATATGGTCCCAAACAATACACCCCAAGATTAGAAAGAAGAACCTGAGGTGGCAGTACCCAAAATAAAAATTGTGACATAGTTCATAGACAGTATGGTGACTAATTTACAGTGTTTAGGAGAGGAAGGTAATCCTAGCATCCTCCTCCTCCTAGGATTTTGTTGATTGCACAAAGCTAGTCACTCTAAATCTGAATGTTCATCATGTCAAGAAGCAGTTGCAAAGGTATTGACCCACATAATGGAAAACAAGGATACAAAGACCTCAACATATGAAATCATAGAAAGTCAAAATTCTATGAACTCATCCCACCTTGTTGAAAAGATTGAAGAAGAAAGTGAAGATCTAAACATGTCATATACTGATACCTCTTTAGATGGTGGAGGTTTTTCTTCTCCTCCTCTAGGGATGATCAAAGTACAAAGAAAAAGATGATATGTGAAAGGAAAAGGATGGACTTCAGTAGTCATTCATCTTGAACCTAAAATTGAGGAAATCAAAGAGCTAATAGGGGAAATTCAAGAAAAACACACACTTACTCTATCTACAGATTATGAAGGGGATTCATCAAGTCCTACACAAGGAAAGTTACAATGGATTCCTAAGAAACAATCATTCAATACTCAAGTGAAAGAGAAGTTAAGGATGAATAAGCATAAAGTCAGAAAACCCAAGGAAAATGCAATTTGGACGCTCCATTTTGATGGTTCTAGGTGCAAGATGGGAGCCAATGCAGGTATTGAATTGGTCAACCCAAAAGGTAGGTCTTTCTATGCTGCATATCAGTTACGGTTTAGATGCACTAAAAATGCTATAGAATATGAGGTGTTAATATGAGGACTCATCTTTGCACTAGAGAAAGGAGTCACAGCTTTTAAAATTGAAGGGGATTCCCAATTGGTCATACGACAAGTAAAATCCATATACTCTTGAAATGAAAAAATATTACTTGCTTATAGGAAAATGGTATGGGATATATTGGATGACTTTGAAGCCTTAAACATCAAGTCCATTCCAAGAAGAAAGAACATGGTAGTCAATGCTCTTGCCATCTCAGCTAGTGCATTGCAACTAGTTGAAAGAACTAAGTTGAAAAGATTTTTAGTAGAATTGGTTGATGTTCCATCCATCCTTGATAATATCAAAAAAATTTAGGTCTTTCAAGATGATCAACATATACTTGAGTTTATCATGTATAGTCACCATTTTGAGGGACAAGAAATTGATGATACACTAGATGATAGACTTAAGGATGATGGACTTGAAGATGAAGATGGGATTTTGAATTTAAAAACTAACACTATTCCAAAGGGAATGGTTGAACTAGAGCATATCTTTGACCGTGATGAATCAACACTCAATAGAAGGGAAACACAAGAAAAGGGAATCAAAGAATGTGACTCATACAATTTGGGTATTGATGAAGAGCCAAGAATGGTACAAATAGGAAAAGCATGCAACTCACAAGAAAGGGAAGACATGCTTAAATTAATCATCGAGTATAAAGATGTCATTGCTTGGAGCTATGGAGATCTAAAGACTTATGATCCTAAGATTATCACACATGACATCCTGCTGAAGCCTGATGCCAAGCCATTTTGACAAAGAAAAAGACTGATAAATCCTCTCATTAAACCACTAATCATGAAAGAAGTAAAGAAGTTACTAGATTCTAAGATCATATTTCCCATCCACCATTCCACATGGGTGGAAAATTTGGTTCTCGTGCAAAAGAAGACATAAGAGATTCATCTTTGTGTTGACTTTTGTAAGTTGAATCTAGCATCTCAGAAGGATAACTATCCTCTACCCTCTTTGGATGAGGTATTGGAAATTGTTAATGGTTCAAAAATGATGTCATTCTTGAATAGTTACTTGGGATATAATCAGGTGATGGTTGACGAAGAAGATAGGCAAATTAAAGATGACTTTCACCATGAAGTAGGGAACTTTTTCCTATAGAAGGATGCCCTTTGGACTAATTAATGTGGGAGCTACATTTCAATGAGCGATGGATGAAGCTTTTAAAGAATTGATTAATAGATGCATAGTTATTTACATGGATGACTTAACTGTCTTTTCAAAAGATTGAAGTACCCACATTGCTGATCTAAGATAGGTATTCAATAGATGTCATAAATACGACATATCTCTCAATCCTAAGAAATTTTCATTTGGTGTTACTAAAGGAAAGCTCCTGGGACATGTTATTTTTGAGGCTAGAATCTCCATTGATTCAGATAGAGTTGAGTCAATTTTGAAGTTAGCCCCTCCACATAGTTGAAAAGAATTGAAGTCTTTCTTTGGGAAGATAAACTTTGTTGAAAATTCATGAGTCAATTTGCAAAGATAGTTCATCCCCTTAATGACTTAATCAAAAAGGGGGCTAAAACAGAATGGGCTCCTAAGGTAAAGATGTCATTTGAAGATATCAAAGTTGCCATTTCAATGATCCCAGTTTTGGTGAGTCCAGTTTATGAGTTACCTTTCAAGATCTATTCCTTTGCTTCTAAACATTCTTGTGCAGGGATCTTCACACAAAAAAGAGAGAAGGAAGATGAGAGACCAATCACTTTTATGAGTTATTCTTTGAAGAATGCAAAGTTGAAATATTCAAACCTTGACAAACAATCCTTTGAATTGATCAAGGTAGTAAAGAAGTTTCATCACTACATACTCAAAAGTAACGTGTGTGAAATTGTACATGATCCAGCAATAAAGATGCTTTTGATGCAGAATGAACTTGGTAAAAGGAGAGGAAAGTGGATGGCCATACTTCAAGAATTTGATCTCAAAATTCAATCTATGAGACTAGTTAGAGGTCAAGGGTTGTCAAAAATGATAGTTAATAACTAGGATGGAAATGAGAAGGAATTCAAATTTGATGATGAAATGGATGAGGATGATCAAAAGAAGATGGTTGTATCACAAGTTGACATTAATCAAGGAGTGGTGATAGATGTTTGGTATCAATACATTTTTTATTATCTCCTACAAGACCAATGCCCAAAGTGGATGAATAGTTCACAATGTAGGGGACTTAAGATGAAGTGTGAATCTTATATGCTACATGACAACAAGTTGTACAAAATAAACTATGAAGGGATTTATCTGAAGTGTTTTGGCTATGAGGAGGAAAAAGAGGTCTTGGAAGACTTTCATGATAAGTATGGTACAAGACATGGTTCAGCTAAAGCAACAACTCACATGATTCTAAGAACGGGTTATTTTTGGCCCTCGATATTCAAAGACACTTTCAAGCATGTAAGCTCTTGTCATATTTGTCAAACTAGTGCCAGTAGAGAAAGGAATCTGGTAATGCCCTTACAACCTATGTACAAGATATGCCTCTTCACAAAATGGGGGCTAGATTTCATTGGTCCAGTCAACCCACCATCATCAACTAGACATGCATTTATTCTCACAGCTATGGATTATTGCACATGATGGACGGAGGTAGAAACATTCAAAAATTGAATTGCTAAGGTGGTGACTAATTTTTTGGAAGAACACATTGTTACCAGGTTCAAAATGCCATTTGCCCTTGTGTGTGATAATGGGTCTACTTTCGCATCTACATTCTTGACCCAATGGGCATTTGAAACAAAGTCATTATCAAGTTCTCTTCAAACTACTACCCACAAGGGAATGGGGTAGTGGAATCTACAAATAAGAACTTGATCACTATTATAAAACAATTCTTGAAGGAGAATCCTAGGGATTGGCATGTGCAACTGAAATATGCCCTATGGACAGATCGAGTGAGAGTTAAAAATGCCTTGGGAACTTCTCCATATTTGCTTGTTTATGGGAAAGAACTAGTTTTCCCACTTAATCTCAAAATTTTGGTTTTGAAATTCATGAGTGGGTATGCTGAAGATGCTGAAAAAGTACAAATCAGATTGATGAATCTTCTAGAGATGGATGAAAAATGAATAGCTACATTGGAGCACATGGCTAAACATCAGGCTATTGTGAAAAGATAGTTCAACAAGAGAGCCACAATACAATCATTTAAGATTTATGACCTTATTCTACTCTGGGATAAGGCAAAAGAAAAGCCAAGTAGTCATACCAAGTTTCAACACTTATGGATAGGCCCTTATCAAATCATGGACATTATGGGAGAAAATTTTTTTAGACTCAGTTCCTTACAGGAGGAATTTCTTCCCTTGCCTATAAATGGGTAGTTTCTAAAGCATTAATTTGAAGCCTACAAGACAAAAAAAAAAAAAAATTTGTTAGATTTTATTTCTTCATTTAGCTTAGATTTTCATTCTTGCAAGTGTGTTTTCTTTCAGTCATGTGTTTCTTTTTAAAGTTGCATCAGTCCTAGGGGGTAAGGTGTACTTGAGATTTTTTCAAATATTTCACTAACCATTCTTTGGTTTCAATGTTAGGAAGAGGTATTTCTTTGACAAAACATTTGGATGATTGTGTTTCTTATACCAACCAAGTAATGTATATTTCTTGTGGAAATAGGATATTTTAAATCTGGAAATCAGAGGCCTAGACCACCAAGTTCTCAACACTTTTCAAATTTAAAGATTTGATTGTTTTAGGTGTTGTTGAATTGAAGTAAAAGATGATGAGAGATGATCCAAGCTCTGACTGGTTCAAATAGGAGGGGTCTTCTTGAAAGGTTACTAAGATCATTTTTTGGCGTGAGAGTTTCCAAAAAGTTCTAAAAGAGGAATGTAAGGAATGTTCACAGGAGACCGAATCAAAGAAATGACACTGATGTTTTGACTACATAGTCTAAGCATAGTCCAGATACAAAAAATTTAAAAGGAAAAAAGAAGAAGAGAAAATACAGTGTTAAGTTTGAAGGATTCTAAAGATCTAAAAATGCTAAAAGATACGTTCTCAAAACAAAGTATCATGTATTCAAAGCATTGTTTCATAAAAAGTAACATTTTGAATGACATGGACCAATTGTTCAAAAAGCCAAAAATTAAAATAATGTGGCATCCTGCCAAGCACCCTCGAACTAATTCTCTCATCTAGTCAAATAATTGATTGATAAAAAGCCTTCGTGGAGATTCCCAATGAATGAGCTGGGAGGAGTGGAAGATTGTTTCAAGTTTTCATAAAACTTTGATTGACTACATTCTAGCACATCAAAGGGAATGAATACACAACACACACATTGAGTTTGAAGGTTTTGAGTTCTGAGATTTTGATTGAAGAGTCATTCGAAAGATGCTTGAGATGTTCAAAGTTTGGTTGGTGTTTGACACATGTTGGAGGAATGTTTGCTGATGAAGAAATGCCTTGGTCATTTCTTCCTTTTTTTAGAGCTATTTGTTGTGGTGTCCACAACACATGCCCCATTTCTCACTAGGAATGGGGACCCCCTATTTTTTTTGACTCTCGGACTCACAATTCGAGAGTCAAGAGAAGAAAATTTGGTTAAAAGTTAGAATTTTAGAGCCTCAAAGTTAAAATAAAATAAAATAAAATAAAAACACAAAAAAATTAGAAAATAAAAAAATCACAAAAACATTGAGAAAACTCAAAAAGCTAAAATGCAAATTTCAAAAAAAAGAATTTAAAAAAAAAAAATATATATATATATATATAGAGCTTCATGTGCACGCACGGGCGACACTGCACACCCTGGCTTGGCACGTGGCTATAAAATGTCATCCTTCTCTCATTTTCTCTCAAACTTTTTTATCATTTGGTGGAGCAAGGGTAAGCTTCCCCCACCCTGCTAGCAATACCATGCTCGTGCAGTGCCCTTTGGGCACGCTCACATGGTGGCACTCGCGCAATGCCCCTTTTGGGCTTGCCCATGCACTGCACCCTTTGGGTAGCGATGCTTGTGTAGTGCCCTCTAGGTGCACTCAAGCATGCAAGCACCTATATGGTGCTGCCTTTGGGTGTGCTTACTTAGCCACACCTGTGTGACACCCTTTGGGCATGCTTGCGTGTGGTGGCACTTGCACAACACTGCCTTTGTGTGTGCTCCCGTGCGGTGGTGACTGCATGGCACTGTCCTTTCAGCCCATGTCATGCGCCTACGTAGCATCACTATAAGCGCACCCTATTTTATTTTTTTAATTTTATTTTGCAAAATGTATTAACAAAAAAATAAAAAATAAAATAAAAAATGTTTAAAAATAATAAAAATGATAAAATGTTTAACAAAAAGAAATAAAAAAATAATTTAAAAAATAATAATAAAATCACCCAAAGGGGACCTTTTTTTTTACTTATGTTTTTGTTTAAACTTTTACGCTATCTATGGCCTAATAATGTTTTCTCTTGCAATGTGCAGATAATCTAACTAGATGGCATCCACATCAAGTGCAACACCCAAGCCAGTCACATTCAAGTTCCAAGGTGTACCATCAAAATCAAGATTCCATGATATCTATGCTGAGATCAGAGATACCAACATTGGACACACAGATCTAGGATATTTCTTGAGAATTTGCAACAAGCCAATGGAGAGGTCAGCCTTGGTATCTATATTGATTCGTTCTAGATTAGTGAGCGCAGCGTTGCGTCCTGTGTCAAAACAGTTAGCTGAATTAATCATGGCCCTATCACAACATTTTGTTACTGATGAGAGGGTGGTCAAGAGCATCACAGGGGAAGTGGTATTGAATTTGTGACCTAATAACATTGAGAAGGTTTTCCACCTACCAAGAGTAGACCAGTTCACCTAAATTTCCTATGAAGTGGCATAGAGATGGTATAGGGAGCATCAGCAAGAGGCCATTGACATTATACAATCCTTGTACCTCATTGAGAAGCCTCCTCAAGGAAAGACAGCCAAAAAAGTGGATATGACTTGAGGATACATGAAGGATGACATTGGATACTCTATCATTCTCTTAAGCAAAGTCGTGGGCTTACCTGCAGTGGGTCATCTCACTACATTCATATTCAACTTCATTGAGACCATCAAACATGCAAGGATACCATTAGACTAGGCCACCACACTAAGTGAAAACTTATGTGAGCAACTTAGGATGGTGAAGGGCAAGAAGAATTTTTACATGACTTCTTACTTGGTGTACCTACTTGCAATGAAGGCAATGAACTATCCTAGTTCATACAAGAAAGGCTATATGCAGGACCCCAATGCCTGGCCATACATAGTCTACCCTTAGTTGGTGAAGAAGAAGCTCTCAATGCAAAGCAAGGAGTATAAAATCATGAATGATGTGTTTATCTTTGCAATCATTTAATTCATTGAGGGAGGCTATGGGAAGAGGTTATCTGATGAAGCCAAAGTATAGATCATGGCTCTCAGAGCCTACTTCATTCAGTTCAAGACATTCATGTATCTTTAGGTAGGTGGTGCATCCATCAATCCTAAGAAGCTTCTAAGATACCAAAGTGACAATTTGGTACTATTGGAGATCTCTAGGCAAATTGAGACAGCCTATGAGAAGAGAAAGAGACAACAAGGACCCTACTAGGAATGGCCATTGGTCATTTGGCCATATCAAGTGAAACAAAAATAGGATATTCTGACCTTCGAGTGGGAATGGGAGAACTATCCTCTTGAAGAATAAAACTCTCCTTAGTCATACTTTGACAATGTGGGTAAAGTAGAAAGCTTGGCAAGAAAGGACTTCCATCATGAGGATGCCATTGAAGATCATTAGATGAATGTCACAAATGATTATGATATCCACATTAGGGACTATTGTAGGATGACTTTGTATGTAGTATAAAAGTCTCTCCATTTGAATATCCTTGATGAGATAAGGCTACAAGACTCTAAAGAATTACTAGATCCCCTGTTCAATGTAGATAAAGTCAATGAAATACCCATTCTGAATGCAGAGGTTGACAGAGAGGAAGGAGATGACATTAATCATCGAGCGAGACATGTCATTAGAATGACAAAGGATTGGATCAAGAAACCTTTTCCACTTGATCCAATTCCTGATACTATAATCTTCCATGCACATGCTCACCCAGAAAGGGGTGAAGAAAGGAAAGTCATAGTTCCTATCTTTGCACTCCAGTCTCCTATTAGACCAGAGATAGTCTACCAACTTGATCACCCAATTGGATATTATCACCATCCAAAAAGGAAGGGAAAGAGGAAGAGAAGCTCTCCTCAGAGGATTTAGATAGAACAAGTTGCTGAACATGTGTCTTCCCTATAACAAGAACAAAGTCCACAAGAGTCCCAAAGTATTGGAGCCACTCAAATCTAGGATGAACCTTAGTTGCCTCTTATTGTGCCAAGCCGACTAGAAGAGGGAGAGATTCCAAAAGCCTCCATTCCTCCTATACAAGAAGAGCCCCCTTCTCCTTCTATCTCTAAGAAACATATGAGGATCAAGATTAAGATGAAGAAAAGGCAAAGGATTAGTAGGAGATTAATGCCTAACCCATCTATTCCTAAAACTATTCTAGAGGAGGAATAAGATGAGGAAGAAATGGAATCAAAAGAGGAGGAGTAATAGGAACCCCTACAAAGAAGAACTTGGTTAGTGAAAGCTGCAAAGTTAGAAAGAAGAAAGAGTGCCACAAGTGCTCCACCATCCACCTAGGTAGAACCATTAGAACTCTCTTCTTTGGAAGATAAAGTGTAGCACTAGGTGAATGAGTAAAGGGAAGGAAGTGAGGATGTTTTCTCCATGATGGATTTTTATTTCATGCCTATTGGTACATGGTTGGAGATAAGATTAGAGACACCCCTACATGTGAACTCCAATAGGAAGACTGGATGCAAATGCTACCAAAAGTATAGGGTCCTAATCTTGCTCCTCCATCTCCACCACAGATTAAAATGGTAGATAAGGGTTTAATAACTCCCCTAGCTCTGAGTTTAGAAGAGCAACAAGTTCAAAAGGAACCATCACCACAAGAGCAACCAAAGTTGAGGGCTACTGATGAAGTGTCAAAGGAGGGACAAATGTAGAATATACATAACAACCTTCCCAAGATGTTGAGGAATTACCTACATGATCTATAGAGACTAAAGTTACAAAAGAAGAGTCCTCACAATAGGACATGACTCCAAGCAAGAGTGATAAAGGGAAGGAGGTAGTTGAACACACCCCTTTTTCATCAAGAGCCAGACTATAGGAAAACATATCCTGAGATGGTTCTAAAAGGAGATAATGAGAAGTGCCAAGCCTCAGTTCCATGCTTCAGAGGATGATATTTGTGATATTGTAGAGATCTTGAACAAAGCTAAGTCTCCATTACATGATACAATTCCATTCACATTTGTTACTACCATACAGAACTAGGATTTATTTGCACAAGTGGCCCTCTCTCTTGAAGGTATAGATGCAAAAGTTGTTAGTGTTGAGGATTATGAAGTAAAGGATGTTATGTTAGGAAGGCCTACATGGGATTCAACCTAATAGATGATGACTATGGGAGTCAAATAGGTTCTCAGGCACATGGAACTAGATGAGATTAAACTCTAAACACTTTGAAAGCAAGTTGAGATCCTAAAGGGATATCTAGTCAAAGTTGTTGGTCCTCTTGATCTTGAGTGGCTTGAGTAGACTCTAAATACCATTCTTAGAGAAGGGGAAGGTGTATTAGCTCAATCCATTTTTGAGAGCTTTTTAGGAATGGTGAGAAAGCCTTGAGGAAAGAGGTGTTACCACAATCACAAGAAATTTGAAGTTATTGCATGCTATGTAGGAGAACATGCATAAGATTATAGCAATTTGAGATAGGACTTTAGTATCATGGATGAGGTATGGGCATGGAGCAAGGATTTGTAGATTTTGCAAGCCACAAAAGGGCAAAGGTACTGCACTTTTATTGATGCGTATACTAGAGACGAGCTAGACTTGATTGATGATTGGATAGAGAAGATAGCGGATGGCAATAAAGTAATGGAAACATTACATGAAGAGATCCATCAGCTCAAGGACCAAGCTCAAGAGAAAATTTTGGAAGCAAAAAAGTTGTATAGTGATGCATGCTTGGACATTTTGAAAATGAAGAACAAGAGAAGCTATTGCCAGTTGAGGTAGTAGTAGATAATTTCAAGAAGACATTAGAGGAAGCATCCAGTGATGAAGATATCAAGCAAGCCTTTAGAATAGAAGAAGCACTATTAGAGTTGGACACCAAACTCAAAGATTTTGTAGAGACTCAAATTGAGGTGGACAACTATAGATAGAACATTAAGGATAAATATGAGGGTTTAGATCTTCAAGATGCGGCCAAAATTATTGAGATGATAGAAAAATTCAAAAGCAAACATCCAAACATAGCTTTGGGATAAAGAAGAACAAAATCTAGATGCCAGAATTTCAATTTTGACACTTACTAAAATTTTGAGATTTTGACCCTATCAAGGTCTTCAGCACCACAACACTGCAAGTCTATAGATCCCCAAGTCTGCAGCTCCACATTTTCATATAGGTCTATAGGTGTGTAGGTACATAGGTCCTCAGCTCTACAATTTAGAAATGCACTGACAGTTAATTGCCAGTTCCAAAAATAGCACCTTCCATGCATCAGGAGCACATTCTGACGGTAGTTTAACTCTGACACACGCCTAGTGAAGGAAGAGCTTCTATTTTTGGCACCTCCATGTACTTCCACTTCGAATGATGGCTTCCTCCTACTTTCTCTCTCATTCTTTTTTTTTTTTTGACATGTAAAGGGCTCATGCATCCAAGTAATGAATAAAATATGGATGGAGTCCCTCCAAGCACCAAATTAATGTTTAGTTTGTATATATTTAGTTTGTTTTAATGTTTTGAAAGCATTTTATTGCATGACAATATCTCTCACTCTCAACACAAATTGAGTAGATGATTTCTTATAAATACTCCATTGTAATATGTAATAAGGGCCGCCATTATTATGTAATAAAATTATGCTTTTGATGCTCACATTTGGATTTTAGTCATTCTTGCCTGAATGTGTCATTATTTTTTGGATTTTATTCATGAGATTATGATTGAGCCAAAGGTTTATTGCATTGTTTCTAGTTGTGTGATATTTTAGTTTTTGTGTTTGCTATAGATTTACGAATTTTGCTAACATAATGAGCTTGAGAAGAGATCATCAAATTGTGCCTGCATAGCCTTTTGTCTCACATGAGTGCACTTTTTGTGGCCTTGTGATTTGATGAAAGGTGAAATATCATACAATTGTTAAAGTTTCTCACCGACGATTGCATCAGTGGATTCTAGGAAGTCTTGCTCCTATTTTCATTGGTTTCCTACCAATTTCTTTGAAAGTTTAACTCACAACATGTTGTTTTCTATAGTTTATGTCCATTTAGGATTTCAATTTCATGTTATTTTCTTTCAATTTTGTTATTTTCTTTTCTAACCCCTTGTTAGAATAGGAACTCATTTTAGTTGCATTATTAAATTGCATTCATTGAAAAACTAGAAAATACAAAAATATTGTTCTTTTGTATGTTATTTTGAGATAGAAAATAGATTTACTTCATTCTAAATTTAAAATAGAACCAACAAAGGCCCGCCTCGTTGTGAATAATCACATTTATCTTCAACTGAGTGGATTTTGGTACGTCGCAAGACAAATACTGAACCTTAGAGTTGATCCCAAAAGGATTAGCTTTTCAAGAGAGGAATTGTGCAATGGATTCCTATCATTGACCTCATGTAAAAAAACCACCCAACACTAATATAGGAAAATTTATAGTCAATTTTCATCGAATTGACACTCTAGATGCAATGGTGAGGTTCACTTTGGCTCTAGACACTCCCAATATCTATGGATTCTCTAGATTTGAGACAAGGTGTCCTCAAAGAGGTGAAGCAAGATCATTCTATAGTGGCTATGAAATGACATTCCTATGGCTCTGATACCATGTAAGAATTTTCTTTGGGGAAAAATTCACCCAAGACCAAGAAGCACAATAACTAGCACAAATAGACTAATAGAGTATGATTAGAATAACAATATGATATTCAATTCAATTGTGTAGTACACTAGAGGTGCCTGTATATAAAGGCCTCTATGATGCATCTAGAATGTATAGGAGTTAGCAATATGATAAGCCTCACAACTAAGCACATGTCCACCAAGAATGGGTTATCCTCCATTATGCACAAGAGTTAGTGTGATGATGAGAGGATAAGCCTACAAAGGTGTGTCACATAAATTTATGTTGTAGACACCATGTGCCAAATTGAGAGTGTGAACAACTATGTTGTCAACATGACAACTCAGTTGATTATGCAAACTCTAGAGGTATAGATGTCATGTGCTAAATTAGAGTTGCTTACTCTTGTGTTATCAACAAGACAAATTTTATGAGTATGGAAACTCCTAGGTGTCTAACCTAATAAATAATAAAATAATTTATTTATCCTAAGTAAACTTAAATAAAGTGTAAATAATAGTTATTTACACTAACTACCTCTGACCCTTTATTGTTCTTAATGCCTAAGTCCTTGGCCCAAGTAAGTATTTCATCCATCAACCCAAGATCTTTTTTCACTATAGAAACCAACTTGTTGCCAATTGAATGAATCTTTTGCAATAGGTTCAAATTGCCCTATATTATCTGCACTCCCATCTCCTCAAAATTGTCATGCAACTATTGATATGCTTCTAAAAATAAGTCCATCTATAGGCCTATGTGTTTTTTGGCCAATGCATCTCCAAGAGCAACCTTTGGATTTTCTATATCAATGGGTCCTACCATTTCTTTCAGGTAGCCTCTGAGTAGCATGTTCTTCTTTTGTAGTGTTATCAACTTTGATTCATCCTAATCCATATGTCAAAGTACCTCCATCATACCTTTGGTGATCATCACTTTGGTTGTGTCCACCATGGGCTTTACCAACATGACCTCCTTTATTTGGTAATCTTTTGGAGTTAGTTCTTTAGTGTTGACATAAGGAGGAGGAATGACAAT
Source organism: Cupressus sempervirens (assembly GCA_028749045.1). Taxonomy (NCBI): domain Eukaryota; kingdom Viridiplantae; phylum Streptophyta; class Pinopsida; order Cupressales; family Cupressaceae; genus Cupressus; species Cupressus sempervirens. The sequence goes on from CM053792.1 coordinate 239,514,040, forward strand.
ATGAGCAAGAATCTCCTAGTCTTTATTATTCATTATGAAGGCAAGTGTTCTAGCATCACCCTTAAGTGGCTTGGACTTCTTTACCACTTCAATTAATTCCTTTATTTCTTCTTCCACTTTCAGCTTCAACTACTTTTTTTGTCAGAACATAACCTCCCTCTTCAACCATGATGGTGTGGTGCCCATAGGTGACATATACCTAGCTAAAGAGGTTGGTCTTGAAGTAGAATCCTTTTCCTTATCACTTCTTTTTGAAGTCTTCTCATTTAAAGGAGGATATTTAGAAGGAGTTTGTGTGCTCTATTGGGCTAAGGATCTAGCCTCTGTATCTCAAGGAGTTTGTTGAGTTTCTTTTGGTATTTTCCACTCCTCAAATACTTCATTGACATGCAGCTATTGAAATTCCTTAGTTTGTTGTTATTTTTTTTCTTCTTGAATGACCAAAGGAGGTGGAGTTACTGACCCCTTATCCAAAATAGCCAAATCCTATGATGGTGGAGCTAGAATGACTAGAGGTCCTTGAAGTAGAGGAGGTAATTGATTCCAATCCTCTCTTAAAGGCTCACTCGTGGGAGTATCTGTATTCTTTTCTCCCACCATCTCAATGCCCACTAGCTTAAAATCAAAGTCTAAGAGGTCAAAGACATTCATTCCTTTACCCTCCATCTCTTATATCCACTTTTTCTGTTTATCTCCTTAATTTGATACTTGGATAGTCTCTCTTGGAGTGGATGGAGGTGTCAATGTAGAGCTTCTTCTTCTCTCTTCCTTTGTAGCTTTGGCCGAGTGAATTCTTTGGCTTAAGGGGACAAACTCTATTTTCTCCCCTTCTTCCTCATCCTTAGATTTCAAGATAGTTTCTAGAACCTATGGGGATAATATTTTTCTTCTTCAATCTCCTTCTCTGAGTACCCACCACAATTTATTATGTTCTCACTCTCTTGGGAGCTAAGGGTGAGGCTTCTTCCTTTGTAGTTCTAGGTGGTAGGACCCCTTTTTCCTATATTTGTTTCTCCGCTTGTTTTTTTGGCTGTGCTTGCTCTAGAGGGTGTTCTTTCTTAGCTTGAGGTTCAACTTGTCCTTGCTCCCTATTGAGATGGTGTTTTTTGAGCCTTAATCACTTCTTTCCTTGCCTTAGGGGCTGCCCTTTTCCTCTTCTCTCTCTTGTTAGCCTTGAAGTACTCAACCTCCCACTCATGTTGATGTACCATTTTTTACCTTACTAGGGATTTAGTGGGGTAGGTTGGTATGGTGACCTTTGCACCTTTACCTTTCCAAGGTCTGGTCATGGCTTGGGGAACTTTAGATCCATTCAAAATTAATTTTGGATCCATTCCTTTGTTAGTTTGACCACATGTCTAGCCCAATAATCTATGTCACATTTTCCTCTCGACCTATCTCAACATTTATGATTGACATGTTGTAGATTTTATTTCTATCATACAAAGGATCCATAACTTCTAGAGCATCCTTTTTTATGACCTTTAGAGGAATCTTCATTTTTAGCACATTTTCTATTAGATATAGACTCATCCTACAATAGTCCCTTATACAGACATCATAGTCATCAATTGCATTCATCCAATTATCTTCTAGGGCCTCAACATGTACAATCCATTTCCCTACAAGATGTTGAACCATCCCAATGTTGTCAAAAAATGGGTAACAAGAGTTGTATTCTTCCAAGGGATACTCATCCCATTCAGAGTCAAAGGTAGAAATGTGTTTCTTTTTCTTTACCTCAAATGCACCAATTGTGATTGGCCAGACCCATGGCTTCTTATATTGTTTCCTCAGTCTATCATAAGTAGAAGTGAGTTAGAGGGATATCTTGGGAGATTTTTGGTGCACATAAAAGTAGCAACTACCTAAAGATATGTGAATATCTTCAACTGAATGTAGTAGGCTTCTATTTTTGTGCTTCTGTTCGCCACCTCTACAGACATTCTTTTCATGTAATCTCCTTCAATAAATTGAATGATGAAAAAAATGAATACATCATTGGCCACTTTGTATTCCACAATTCGTGGTGGGAGCTTCTTTTTCACTAGTTGTAGATATACCACATAGGGCCAAACATTTGCATCTTTCATGCTTCCCTTTCTATAACCCTAGATAGTTTGTGGTTCTGGCTGCTAGGAGGTACACCATGTATGATATGTAGAGATGAGGATCAGTCTTAACTATGACTAGCTTCTCATCCAAGTTATCACTTTGGATGGTGGCCCAATCAATGGGCATCTTTGAGGTCCTTATGATTTTAATGAAATGAAACATCCATGTTTGAAGGTGACTTTCTATAGGAAGGCCCATTACTTTACTGAGGAGAAAAAATGAGTATCTAATGCCATCTTTCATATATCCTATGGTCATATTCACCCTTCCTAATACTCAGCCTAGAGGTGTCCTATTGATAAAAAATGAGGTCTTTACTAGTTCTTTTGCCTCTTTCTCACTCTCTTTGTACCACCTATTTGATCCTTCATCTAATATTTGAAGGTATTGGTCCACCCTTGGAAGGTTAAACACTTTCTCTATATTTTGGGGTCGAAGGTCTAGGACTATCTCTCCTATGACATTCTTTACGACCTTCTCCTCAGTCACATAATGTTTTACAAATGTCATTATCAGTTCAAAAGATTGAACTGATGTGGGATGTGATGCAACTTTAATTATCCCACTCTAAATCAATGTAGATATCATCACTAACCTCTCCCTTGGTTTGTTGCAAATGGTTAGAAAGACATTCCAATCAATGTGGCCTAGCTCAGTGTCTCAAATCACTTCTTGTCCATCTTGGAATCTTGATTTCTTAGGTTCTCCTTAGTATTTTAAAGAAATTGGTTTTGGTTCCATTTTCTTAGCCATGGAAGATGATAAAGATACCATTTTGTATGAACAAAAGAAGAAACATTAGTTATCTCATGTTGAACGACATAGAAATAGACTTTATGAGACTTAGATTGATGAAAAAATGGGTTAAAACTAGTTAGAATAGACAAAATGCATCCCCCCCCCCCCCCCCAAATAGCCTATTGTATCATTTAGTGTATATAGGTGTGTTGGTTCACTTACTTAGCCTTTAGAAAGGCTTAGTGTACACTTGTGCACTAGTTTATATCTACACCTTAGCAAGGTGTGCATGCACAACATGGCTTGTGCATGGTAGGGGACTTAGTGTTCTTTTTAAGTTTTTTAGTTGACTAGAGGTATGTGCATGTGTACACCTCATAAGGTAGCCTTAGTTGTTTTTAGTTTTTTCTATTTTTTAGCTTTTAGGTTGTATAGAGAAACTCCTAAGGTTTATACCTTAGTGTTATGTATGTAGGGGAGGACCAAAGCAAGTAGCACAGAGGGAAGAGGTATGGATGTGCAGTTAGATGAGGGAGCAAGAGTTAAGTGAGAGAGGGAGAGGGTTTAGGGTATATTTTTAGACCTTGAAAATGCCCAAAGGTGTGCCAAGTGTGCACCTCCAAAGGTGTGAACCCTCAAAGGGTGCACAGATGCACATGTGTGCATCTCTAGCGTGGGGTATAGTGTGTAAGTGTGCACTTAAAGTACTATTTATTCCAAATCTTGATTTTCTCTCTCTCTGACAGCCTGATCTTTTTTTATTAGAGACTAGGATTTAACCTAGACATAGGGGAGGGTAAAAAATGATAGGTGCTCCAAACTAGAAGCCTCAGAGAGGAATTTAAAAAACTAGGGGGGTCCCTATTTTCTTTCTAAAAATGGGGCATGCATTGTGAAACCACAACAAGTACCCAAGCACAACCAAATATTTGAAAAGAGGAGAAATAAAGAAAACCACATAGGAAAAACCCTACTTCAAAAATAAATGAAAATAATGCTAAAATGAACTAATGAAGGACTACAGAAGCCTCCAAACTAGGGAATGTTCCAAAAGATAGGAACAGTAGATGACCATGAAGAACACCACTGAAGCATGAAGTTACAAACACTACCAAACTATTGATATGAAGAACCTCCACTTTATAGAACATGAGAACATGGAGAAGACTAAGTCTAAAGAGATGATCAATCAAAGATGGAATGCATCTTCATGGCCTCCAAAAATAGGAATCAAAAGAATGTCTATATGGTAAATGACCCATCTCACTACAATGCATAGGTATCCAACCACTATAGTCACCTGGTACATAGGATCAAATATTGAATACATAACTCAATCCTACAAACCAAGAAAGTAATAGAACCAACATGACCCCTATAATGTTGAGAAGTAAGACATGAACACTAAAACTAAATGCAATATCTCCATTAGAAAGAAGAACCAGATACATTGAGAGTGCAAAAGACGTACAAACACCTATAATGGCATGTGTCATCGACACAGCATGAGGCTAATGTGTTGGAAGGAACACTCACTTGATAAGGGAAGATGGTGAATATGGCCAACATGAAATCCCCCAAGGCACTTTATAATATAGTGCAAGTACAACAAAACACAAAGATGTGCAAGATCCTGAAATGCAATAGAGTGACACTTTATCTTAGTGTGTTTGCAAAAATACTACAAAAGGATGTCAAAAAATATCAAAAGAGGTATAAGGTTGCTATAAGAGATAGTACAGCCCATAAAAAATCATCTAAAGCAAAAAAATTGATCTTTGGACTTGAAACAACCAAGATCTCCACCAAAATGCAAAAAAAAGTAAAAAATTAAAAAGGATGTGCTTGGAGCAAAATCTGTAAAATAGAATGTCTCAAGATATGGCTCACAGAGTGTAAGATAGAACCTTTGAGTTTGACTGCATAACTTGGAAACCAATAAACATCAAAAATACAAATAAATTACATCATCACAATGGCCTTAGAATCAGCTTTCTAATGATATCTCATTTGCAAAAAATATGGTTTGGATGAGAAAGTTATAATGAAAAAACCACAAGCAGGTCAAAAAAGAGCTGGAATAGAAAAATAAAAATCATTTCCTTAGGATCCCTACCAAATACATTGGGAAGCATGCCCAATAGTACTAGAAATTACCCTGGGATCCATGCCAAACCATATTGTTTTTCATGCCAAAGTGCCTCAAGTTACATGCCAAATTTTTTTATTTCTGTGTAAAAATTTCTCGATTTCTCTGCAAAAAAGATCTTGATTTGTGTACCAAAAAATCTTTTTGCATGTGTCAAAAATCTTGATTTTTGTACCAAAAAAAAAGATTTGTGTGCTAAAAAAATCTCAATTTGTTGTTAACCTCAAAATGGTTTTTGGCACTTGAGTGCCAATACATTTAACCACTTTCTACATTGGAGAAAAGTATACCATGTATGCCAAGTCACAACATGAGCCAAGTCAGGAAAGCCTTCAGATGCCGAGTGATCTTTAGGTGCCGATCAGCCTTCAGGTGTCGAGTAAAGATTAGGTGCCGAGTGAAGTTCAAGTGCCAAATGACTTTAGGTGCTGAGCATGATACAAGTGCTAAGTAGTATTTGAGTGTTGAGTCATAGACAATGCCAAGCAATACAGAAATACAACAGGAGCTGAGTAAGCCAGTTTGTTACATATGTTGAGCATCTAGAATCAGTAAGTGCCAAGCAACACAGAATGCACATATGAGTTTGTAACTTTACAAATGCAGATGTAAACCATTTTCATGGCTGACATATGACAAATTTTGAAGGATTAAAAAGATAAGAATGAATCTTTTGTCTTTCCTATGCAATCTACATGCAGCCAATAAGAAATATGGAGAAGGCATGCAACCAATAGTAAATGTGCAAGGAATAAGTAGTAAATAGAGATTCAATATGGATTGTAGATCCATACCTAACCCTAAGTCTTCAAATGTCTTTATAAGGAAGACTAAATCTCATTGTATATGTGTGGATGGATGAGGGTGTGTAAGGAAAACTAATTTTAAGAGTGAAGAGTATCAGATCATAGAGGATCAAGATCAAAGAAAGTAGATCAAGTGCCTATATTCAGCAATCGAAGGATTGTAAGCTATCAGGTTTATTATACCTAATACTCTCCAGCAATTGTATTAGAAAGAAAACCCTATGGTGATAGGTTAGCTTAGCAGCTATTTTGAAGATCCTTTAAATAGGTGATTAAATCCTTTAACAGGGTAACACTTCTTGTAAATTTTTTATAAATCCTCTAACAAGGTCACATTTAAAAGTGTGTTGTAGCCTTTAACAGGGCAGACTATCAGAAGTGGTTAAACATTATTGTTGTAGTAATTTTTGTGGGTATCATCCCCACCCCAGTTTTACCTTCTCATTCGTAGAGGGTTTCTAGGTTACCAAAATCTCAAGTGTTATGTGGTGATGCATATGTGTTTCTCATAATTGTTTGATGTGTTTATATGCATGCAATCTACTTTTAGTTAAAAGTTTTAATGGTCAAAGTACAATATTTTTGATTCACCCCCCCCTCAGAAGCATTATTCCTATTTGAATATTCCAAAAATTGGTATCATAGCTGCAAGTTCTCACAAGAAGGAAGCCTAATAGCTTGGAGGAAAAGATCTAAAGATGGAAGTCTTCAAACTTGGGAAGATTATTGACAATCAAGTGATTGATATGCAATTGGCTCTACACAAAGGAGAGGAAACAAGGGAGGAATTGATAAAATCCTTGAAAAGAAGAAAGGATATAGCCATAGCTGAAAATGATAAAAACTAAAAGGAGATAGATACCACAAAACTATTTGCCAATGGAGACACTAAAGAGTTTGATGCAGCAATAGCAGAACTGATGGAGAAAAATAAAGTTCAAACAGATGAGATAAGATCTCTCAAGATGGAACATGAATCTCAGGCCATAATGTTATGTGAAATCACTAAACAAAAGAAAAGAGTAGTTGAGGATAGAGTCATGATGGAAGATGACAAAAGAAATCTTGCAAACAAACTTAAAGAAAAATGTACTAAATTATCAAGGATCTCAAACATGCAAATGGATACACTTGCCCAAATGATGAATCTTCATCATGAACTCAATATGAAAGATATTGAGATCTCTACTTTGAAGATGTAGAATAAACAACTGTAGAATGAATTGAATAGAGAAAGAGAGGTAGCAAAGAATCTCAACAAATCAAGTGAAGCCATCAAGTACTTTGAACAATTGATGAAATTTCTAAGATCGGCCCATGATACATTAGGACTTGGATACAATAGCACTGAACTTGGAGAATCATCAAAGAGTGTTGCACAAAGAAGTGACAAAGGTAAGGATTCTAAACCTACTTGTCATTACTATAATAAAAGGAGGCATATTGCTAATGTTTGCAGGAATAGAAGAATCAATCAAACAAACACACCCAAAAAATAAGAGTGACTATCACAAGTGAAACATGCAAGGACATATGACACAAGATTGTAGATCTAGAGTTACAAGGACACAAAGATTTGATGGACATTTTCATAATTGTAAGAAGTATGGATACAAAGCATTTGAATGTAGATCAAAGCCTATGTGGACATCAATTTAGCCAACAAAAACAAAAGGAAATAAAAGTCAGTACCATTGGGATTACAACACCAGGTATAGCTATCATTATTGTCAAGAATATGGACATATACCCCAGAATTGCATAAGAACACATTTTAGAGGGAATTATAGCAGGTGGCTAAGCCAAACCACATGTTTCAGTTGCCTAAAAACTGGTCATATCAGAAAAAACTATCCTACAAGGTCAAAAGCACCAAAAATTGAATCAAACAAGGGCAAAGAAAAGATTGATGTGGAACATATCAGAACAAACATAAAGAAAACATGGCATAAAAAGAATGAATCAAGTACATCAAATGAAAGGGTCACTTCACCCACAAGGTCAAGTGATCATTTCTCATCCAATTAATCTCAAGATGAGTCTATGGGGTTGATACATATAAGGAAGTATCATACATCAGCCCTAAACCATGAAGAAACAATGCAAAGTATAAATTTTCAGGGAACAAGATGACAAGAAAATTTTTTAATGATAATGCCGAGCTGTCTTTGGATGCCGAGTAAAATTCTAGTGGAAGCTGAGTTCCTAATAGTGACCGAGTTGATGACTAATGCTGAGTTGAGTAACTCCTATGGAAGCCGAGTAAAATGGAAATATAGTGCAAGCCAAGTGATGTTAAAATCCTTCATAAGTTGAGTTTGTAGTTGAGCATTTAATGTGATGGAAATAGGGTATATTATTGTGATTTCAATCATTTTTCCTCATCATGATCAAGAAGAAAAGGAGATAAAGAGCACAGAGCGACTTCACAGCAGAGAATCCAGCATACCAAGTAGATTGCAACCTCCTACAATGTGTTTTCATCAATCTTGAGGTATTTTCATTTATGCCAAGCTATGTAGTTTCATAATTTTGTAAATGAAACCCTAGTTTGCATAAATGGCTTTGAGTTCTAAGAAAACCCATGAAAAAGAATCGTTTGAAGTATAGTTAGTATCAAATGAGGTTAGGCAGCCCAATTTTCACCCTATTCTTGAAGTTGCATACAAAAATGACCCAATCAGAGCCCTTTCTTGCATACCCCCAAATGTTGTTATGGTCTAGGATGTAAGAAGATGCTACAATTGCAAGATAGGAGCCCTAGGAGACATGAAAATAAGAGAAGCCTTTGTGAAGCTATGTGTCGATGGAGTATTAAAAGATGAATACAAAATTGTTGAAAGGAAGGGTTTAACATAAGTTTTGAGTTTTCCCACTGTGTTCAAGACAGAGTGGATCAGACTTGTATTGAGCAAAATTCATGATGGTAGTCTGTGGTTGGAAGATGTCCCTGTCAAACTCACAAAAAGAATCATTCATAGGGTAACTAGATATCCTACCCTACATCAACACAAGACCTTGAGAAGTGAATCCAAGGAGGTTATAGAAAAGAACACAAGTGCTCAGTGGAACAAAAGAGGAATGACTATTCATACCATTCAGGATCCTCTAGTTGAGTTTGCTGTTAGAGTTATTGCCCAAAAATTCTACCAATCTAGTAGACTCAATAGTGTGCCATGTATAGTAGTAGATGTAGGTTACAAATTGGTAAAAAAGGATCATACTTATGATCTTGCTGAACTGCAACTACAGTAGATAAATGAAAACTTAACAACTATAAGAAGGACAAAGGGTGCTCAATGTAAATTTGGAGCAATTTTGGTTTGTATATTCTTTTATGTTCAGAATGAATTTCCTTCTTTTGGAAAAGTCACATGGAGAAGTGATAGGACTATCATATCCCAAATAAATGAATATATAGAACAAATGGGAGACAATTTTGATACCTGATGAAAAGCTATTTTTAGGATTTCAAGAAATCCATGAAGCAAAGAGTGAGAATACCAATTTCCTTAGTAGAAAAACATATTAATGATATATGCTTCTTAGTTGATATTGAATTCACCTATATTCAAGCAGTAATTCCAAGGGTGAGATGGCTAAGGCCATTTGGTTATGAGGTTAACATTGATGAAGCATCCACAATAATAACTACATTATTGGTAGAAGAGACAGATAAAAGTGCCCCACACTTTGGCACTTATGATGTGGTAAGGTCAAAGATAAATATGGAATTAAAAACTGCCTCCACATTGAAAAAGAGAGATAAATTGATGAAGAAAATTAAGAAGAAATTTGGTGAAGGGATAGAGGCTGAAGCTGAAGAAGATGATGATGACAATGATGATGAAGAGGATGAACAAGAGCAAGTACCAATGGAATTAACTCAAGGCCTAAGTGAAGAAAAGGAGGAAGGTGTTGAGGAAGAAGAAGCCAAGGAAGCACCAATCCAGGCCAAGCCAAAGAAGAGAAAGGCAAAAGATCAGCCTCCAACTTAGCCCAAACCAAAGAAAACTGCCATGCCATCACCTCGAAAGCCAACAACTAGAGCTGCAATAAGGGCCTCCACACAAAAAGCTAAAGAAAATACTACAAAGAAGAAACCAATCAAGAAGACACAAGAAGATCCAAGGAAAAGAAGAAAATATGTCGCTCAACCTGATATTGATGAAGAAGATCAATCTGAAAAGGTAAGCCATTTTTCAGTTGATACATTATGCAAAAAGATTGGAAGTGGAGAATTAAGAAATATAAATAAAGTTGATTTCAATAAGTTTACTAAAGAAGAACAAAATAGAATAGAAGAATTAGTTTATGGAATGATGGCATAGTTCAAGTACACTCCTCTTGAACTAGATGGACAATTTCTAGATGAACTATCTAAAATTGTAGAAGATAGATGGCATTTCTATTTAAGAATGGAGAAGGAGATGAGAGAAACAACCCTAGCAAGCATACTACCTAATTTGACTAAGAAGAAAATAGAGAAAGTAGTCAAAAAGCACAATGCTAGGTTTACACCTAAATATAGGGCATTCTTCATTCTCCAAAACAAAATGGAAGATATTGTACAAAGAACAACAAAATCATGGAAGAACTTGTATAAAAATATTCAAGATTTTCTTGAAGAAGAATACAACGAAGAAGCTACTGCTCCACCAGAAGAGAGAAGAGAAGACAGGAGTAGAGAAAGGTAGAGAAGAAAAGAAGGAAGAAGAAAATAAGGAAGAAGAAAAGAAACAAGAATAAGAGAAGAAGGAAGAAAAAAAGAAAGAAACAGAGGAGGAGACACAAAAGAAAAATGAAATGGCAATAGCTGAGGAAGAGCAGCAAAAAGATCAGAGTGTGCAAGACACACAATTGCCGCCTTCTAGCCCTCCTCATATACCCATCACACATGTAGAAACTATAGCTATATAGGATGTTCCTGCCACTTCTTCTTAGAACATCAATCCATTAACTAGAGAGGATCTCAAAAGAATCCTTGACCAATCTATACAACAAGCAAGATTATGTGCAGATCCAATATTGGTCAGTATGGAGGAATTATAAAAACTAGTAAAAAACACAATTAGAGATAAGGTGAATCCATAAGAACCACCTTCCATCATCTCTACAACTACTAGTGGTCAACTTCAAATGCCAATAGTTGTTTCAATAGGCATAGTTGACACCACAATTTAGAAGTCGAGTGCAGCAGTAGACAAAGAAAAAGAACAAATAGGACAAACTATTACATTTGATCCTACAGCACAAACTCAAGGTGCACTTCCTACAATTACAATAATTGATCAAGGTAGATAGTAGGAGGAGAAAATAGAAGAAACCCCTAAAGAGCAGGAGGCAATACAAACATTGATAAATTTTCCTACCTCGGGGACTCCTTCACAAAAGCCATTACAAATATCAGCACCATGATCAAGCTCTACAAAAGTTGCAAGGGTACTTCACTACGGAGACCCTAAACTAGATGAGGAGATAGTCATACCAAGTTATGACTCAAAAACAATAAACATTGATCAAATTAATGAGGTGTAGGAAGCATTAAACAGAAGAAAGAGGCAAGAGATACTTAGGAAGGAGCATCAACAAAAACAAAATTTACATGAAATTAAAGACATATTTATGGATGCCTTCAGTATTCAGTCACCAGACGAGTCCAAGCATATCATGGAACAATTATCAGATATTGTTGAACATGTGACAAATGCAGACCTAGAGAGAAATGCAAAAATCATGGAATGGTCTGACAGAAAATTTCAAGGAAAAGTTAATGAGAAAATATCTAGTGAAATAACACTTTCTTAGATTGAATTGGCAAAGGTCATAGACAAAAAAGGTACTTGAGAATATATTCTCATTGTACAAAAAGTTGTTTGACTTTTCATATTTCACACAAGAGACCAACTAAAAGATAATGAGCTTGGAGAGAAATTTGAATATTTCTAGCATGCAACTACCAAAAGATCCAACTCAAAGTGAGAAGCATTTTTCTCAAATGCTTCACACTCAAAAAGAAATAGTTGTATTAATAGCAAAAGAGGCTACCATCAAGGCAAAACTATTATAGCTCCAACCCTCCATTACCCCACATTTGGAAATCCTCCATAAAGAACAAGTCTGTGCTAATACTGTTCTCAAGAAAGACCCTAATCTTTCTACTTTAGAAGGACTTATTCACCTTGCTGCAGAGATTGCCCTCCAGCATAAATCATTGGAAATTGCTTTGCATAATTGGGATGCAGCTCTTAGGATGATTATGGAGGTAAAAATCACATTTTTGGTGAAATATGGTCTTAACCCTTAAAACCCTCTAACATAAATGTCAAAAAGGGGGAGACAAGATAAGAGGGATACATTATATGGGGAGATAAGATAAAAAGGCAGAGCATGATATACAACATCAAATTTTGGTTACCAAGATAGCACAGATAATGGTACAATCAATTCAGGGGGAGTTACAATAATTTTGAGGTATATATATATTGTAAATTACAAAATATTGATTAAGGTTTTAAAACCTCTGTATGCACACTGAGAAGATTAGTAAATGTACTCATAAGGTCAGTTAAGTGTTTTTGTCACTCATGTCAAAGGGGGAGATTTTTAACCTCAAAATGGTTTTTGGCACTTGAGTGCCAACACACTTAACCACTTTCTACATTGGAGCAAAGTACACCATGTATGCTGAGCCACAGCATGAGTCGAGTCAAGAAAGCCTTCAGATGCCAAGTGATCTTTAGGTTCCAAGTAGCCTTTAGGTGCCGAGTGAAGATCAGGTGCCAAGTAAAGCTCAAGTGTCGAATAACTTTAGGTACCGAGCATAATACAAGTGTCAAGTAGTATTTGAGTACTGAGTCATAGACGATGCTGAGTAATACAAAAATACAATAGGAGGTGAGTAAGCCAGTTTGTTACATGTGTTGAGCATCTAAAATTAGTAAGTATCGAGCAACACAGAATGCACATATGAGTTTGTAACTTTACAAATGCAGATGTAAACCATTTTCATGGCCGACATATGACGAATTTTGAAGGATTAAAAAGATAAGAATGAATCTTTTGTCTTTCCTATGTGATCTACATGCAGCCAATAAGAAAAATGGAGAAGGCATGCAACCAATGGTAAATGTGCAAGGAATGAGCAAGAAATAGAGATTCAATATGGGTCGTAGATCCATACCTAACTCTAAGTCTTCAAAAAAATTTAGAGTGAAGAGTATCAAGATCAGAGAAAGTAGATCAAGTGCCTGTATTCAGCAATCAAAGCATTGTAAGCTATCAGGTTTATTATACCTAATACTCTCTAGCAATTGTATTGGAAAGAAAACCCTATGGTGATAGGTTAGCTTAGCAGCTATTTTGAAGATCCTTTAAATAGGTGATTAAATCCTTTAATAGGGTAACACTTCTTGTAAAGTGTTTATAAATCCTCTAACAAGGTCACATTTAAAAGTGTGTTGTAGCCTTTAGTAGGGTAGACCATCAGAAGTGGTCAAACATTATTGTTGCAGTAATTTTTGTGGGTATCATCCCCACCCCAGTTTTACCTTCTCATTCTTAGAGGGTTTCTGGGTTACCAAAATCTCAAGTGTTATGTGGTGATGCATATGTGTTTCTCATAATTATTTGATGTGTTTATATGCATGCAATCTACTTTCAGTTAAAAGTTTTAATGGTCAAAGTATAGTACTTTTGATTCACCCCCCCCTCTCTCAGAAGCGTTATTCCTATTTGAATATTCCAACATTTGTGTACTAAAAAATATTAATTTCTATGCCAAAAATCTTGATTTTCATAACAAAAATTTGAATTTTTGTACCAAAAGAACCTTTTTTTATCAAAAAATCACAATTTGCATGCCAAAAATCTTAAGGTGTGTGCCAAAACCTCAATTTCCATACCAAAAATAAAGATTTGCATGGCAAAAAATATCAGTTTTGTACCAAAAATATTGATTTGCAAGCATAAAATCTTAAAATCACTACCTCGAGAAATGTGCCCTATCTAGTAGTAATTGTTTTGCCTCAAATTTCAATTGTGTTCAAATAGTACAAATTTATATGAAAATAAGGGTTTTTATGCACTCTAAGCTCAATGAAAAGGTCTATTTGGGCTCAAAATGCATTGAAAAAGGTGAACCCTCAAATCTAGTACAAAAAAAGTCTAAAAAGTGAAACCCTTTGAAAACAAAAACACAGTTATGAAAGCCAAGCTAAATCTCTCATAAATAGAATAGGGGCATGAAGATCTAAAACTTTGATGCCATGTTGAAGTTGATGAAAGATCAACCCCACAACTCTCAAGAATCACCTACATGTAATAACCTGTCACAAAAAGAGAGAAGCAAAAGCTAAGTAGGTTGGAATTGTCAAATCCATAGATGAGATATTCTTGATGAGAAAAAAGAGAAATTTATATTATTAAAAGTGAATTGAATGAACACAAAGAGAGTTTGTCCTTATAAAGAAGATCAAAACCCTAATAGGTAAAACCTAGGTTGCATGGTAATAATTATTAAAAGAATTAATTATTATATGCCTAAAGTTTAGATTAATTAAAATAGAGATAATAAGTGACTTAATAATTAAATCAATATGATTTGATTAATAAGAAAATACTTTTTTACTTTAACACTATCAACACTGCCCAACAATACAATGTTGTGTAGATAATATACATCAATTTGCAAAAATCTTCAATTCACCTTTAAGCCATAATAGTAATAGAAATGAAGGATAAATGTGAGGTGTTCTAATTAGAAAATCCTTTAATAACAATTATAGCAATTAAACACCAAATCAATCTACTTCAAAACCAATTAATCAACCCAAAAGTTAGAGATAATCCTGCAATACTAAAATCAATCTCCATAACTCTACACAACTTTGAATCCCTTATGTAGCCAACTCAAAAGAAATATCAGTTGGTATTTCACAACCTTTGAATATTGATACATAGAAGCCTCTCATTCTTTTGTGCCAATACTCATAGTCTTTTTGAAGGCTAAAACCTTGAGAAAATCCACAAGTTTAAGAAAAATATTCTCAACAAAATAAAATTCACATAACATTCTTAAGAATGAGCCCATAAGTCCCTTTTATCCTCTTCTTATGATAGCTCAAACACTTTCTTGGCCAATGTGGGACAAAAGATATATTCCCACTTTTTAATTTTTCCCTTAAAACTCTATAGTTGGTACATAAGTAATTCTTTTATAATTAATTATTCACTTGGGCTCATCTATGATGACTTGACCCTTCATTTAAGTTACTTAAGTTATAATATAAAATAATGTATTATAACTTAATAATATAAGCTCAAAACTTAATATTAATATCTCCATTATTACTCATCATTTTCTCATGTCATCTGAATTGAGGGATGATATGACTAAAGCCACATATGACTATACCTCATTTCTAAAAAAAATAAAGGTCCATATCAATGATTCAACACTTACTAAAAATAGCAAGTAGAGAAAATGATGCTTGAATGAAGCCTACCAAAGACCAAGCTGAAGCTCATTGAATTGTGGAGAAGATAAGACCCTCTCAAGTCAAGCCACTTCCTTAGAAGATCCTCTATCCATAATAATTAGCCTAAGAGGATCACAATAATAGGCTACTCTCTCAAACTTTGATGCTAGCAAAAATGGGGACATTGCAGTCCTCCCTCCCTAATATTTCTTATCTCCAAGTGATCTTGGAGAAAAATGAACATCACAAT
This sequence comes from Cupressus sempervirens, assembly GCA_028749045.1. NCBI lineage: Eukaryota > Viridiplantae > Streptophyta > Pinopsida > Cupressales > Cupressaceae > Cupressus > Cupressus sempervirens. The sequence goes on from CM053792.1 coordinate 239,529,577, forward strand.
CTACCTAGATCCCAAGGTTATAACTTCGTACAATCCTTGTTGTGTACAAGAAACTCTTGTAGCACCAACACCCAAATAAATGATATCAATGACATAATCATCTCACAATTGACTATATGAACTTATGGTGGTAACAACTCATCAGAACTCAACCCATGTGAAATATCAACTCTATCCTCACTTGAGTCCCAACCAAACTAATACTCACACCCAAATTCACTAAGAAGATGACAATGACAAAATGTACCTAAATCACTATCACCAAAACCAACCTATGATAAATTGACCTAGGTGTCTGGATCCTATAAGTGGTCTAACTTACATCTATCAATCCCATCTACAAAAGATGGTGCTAACCCATCCCATAATGGATGGTATGAAATTGGAGCCAACTGAAATTGACATGAAACCAAAATCTCTACCTATGGGTCAACAGAAAAGTGATGAGAACTCCTCACAATGTAATGCCAATAAAAACTCCCAATATTGTCAAGGTCTCATCAGTATCAAACTAGGAATCATGAGATGACTCTAATCTCAAACTCTTAACTATTGGTTGGGTGGGATCCTAGTCAATCCTCTTAGAAAATCCTACCACAAAATTTTTGTGGGGAAGTATAGTGGATAGAGTCTCTACAATCTTTCCCACCAACCTCTAAATAGCATGAGAACCTCAAACAAGACTACCCTCAGACACTTTGAATGAATCATCCCACACATCCAAACTCTCCAATAGATACTTGATGAAGGACTTTATTTAGTAAAAATTATATGTATAAGTTGTTGCAATTCACAAGTGGGAAGAATACTTCTGGGAGGGTGAGTCAGAAGTACCAATATTTTAAGCTATAAAACATTTTAACTAAAATCAATACATGCATATAACATCTCTAATTAACATGAAACTAAAGGCATGCATGAAAATAGATAACACAAGATTTGATCAACCAAAAACCCTCCAAAATGAGAAGGTAAAAATGGGGTGGGGATGACACCCACAACTTATGATTGTAACAATATGTAACTAGTTAAGGTTACAAAGTTTGACCATCATCAATGGTCTTCCCTATGAAAAGCTTTCCCTATTAAAGGTTATAACACCCTATTAAAAGTGACCTATCTAAAAGATTTACAAACATTCACTTGGAATTTCACTGTATTAAAGGACTTACAAAATGGTTGTTAAACCAACCTATCACCATAGGATTTTCATTCTCCTAATACAATGGATAGAAAGTACAATAGAATGTGTTAACCTAATAACTTACAATCTTCAATTGTTATTTTTAGATCATTGTCTTGACCAATCTGATCCGATCCTTCTTGATCTGATATGACTCTATTTGAAGTGTTGATGCTCTATTCTGACCAACTGATCCTGCAATGCTATCTTTCTTCTAAGTCTCTACACCCCTTCAAACTTCACTAGCATTCTCTCCTTGCATTCTTGTACCATACTAAATTACGAGGTTTCAACCTTCTTAAAAAGGTTTCAAGACTTAGGATTAGGTATGAATCTACAATTGAGATTCATCCATCTTTCCCACTCAATTCTTTCCATTTTTCTAATTGGTTTCATGTTGATTGCATAGGGAATTTAAAAGATTCAATCTTATCTTTTACATCATTCAAGATTCATCTTGAGTTGGCTCAAAAATGGTTTACATCTTAGTTTGTGAGGAAAAAAACTCTTATGCTAATTCTATGTTACTTGACACTTACTGATTGCTGATGGTTGGAACATAAAGGAATTCTATCTTACTCAACTACTATAGTAACTCTATCTTGCTCGACACTTGTACCTTGCTTGGCACATATACTAGCTCAACATCAATTCTCACTCAACACTTGAAAGTTTTTCAGCACTATCTATCTACTCAGCATTTGAATAACTCAGCACCTATTGAATTTCTTGCTTGCCAGATATTGTAGCTCGACATCAACTTAGAAATTTCTTAAGTGTATTGACACTCAATTGTTAAACCCAATCTAAAACCAACAATCTCCCCCTTTGACATGAGTGTCAAAAACACTTAACTAAACATTATGAGTATGAATTCTTCAAGTATACTATACACTTTGTTTGACATATATACAAAATTTCAAAACTATTAAAAATTTTGTGAAGATACCTCAAAGTTTGTATCTCCCCCTAAGCTGATGTGCCTTTTTTGTATCCACAACTTCTCATGCTGGATTTGTCTCATGCTAATTCTGATGTCTTTCCTTATCTTTCCTTCTCTTATCTACTCTGTTTTAGCTCCCCCTTTTACACATCTTTCCTTGTAGTTATTGTATCCTTTTGGCTTTATTATTTTTAAAAGGTTATCTCCTTATCTCTCCCTTAGTTTTATTTTCTCAAAACTCAAAATGTTATCTCTCCTTTTGTTTTATAATATCTCCCCCTTTTTGATACTTATGTCAAAGGGTGTTAAACATTACCTAAATACTTTTCCAAAAAGGATTTATTTACCTCCATAACAATCTTCAAAGCAACATCCCAATTGTCTAGTAAGATGGATTGTTGTCTCTGTTGCAAGGTGAACTAAGCCTTCTAGTATAGAAAGATTGGGATCTTTCTTCAAAACATTCTCAACATAGGCCAACTCCTTCTACAAAACATCCATGTGAGGGGTGATAGCAGATTGTATTTGTATTAGCTTGGCCTTTGTGTTTGTCTCATCTTCTATTAGCATAGCTAGTTCCTTTTGAGTGTGTAAGTGTAGTAGCAAAATGCTTCTCACTCTGAGATGGATCCTTGGGTAGTTGCATGCTTAATATTTTAAGGTTCCTCTCCAAGCTCATTATATTTTCACTAGTCTCTTGTGTGAAAATTGATGGATCACACAACTTTGAGTACAATGAAAATATGTTCTCAAGTACTACTTTTACCTTCTCAACCTTCTTTTCTGGCTCCACCTAAGATAGTGTTATCTCACTTGATATTCATTCATTTACTTTCATTTGGAAATTCTTTTTAGACCATTCTAATAATTTTGCATTAATTTGTAGGTCTTTATTCTATACCTAGTCCACTATATTGGATAATTGTTCCTTTATTGGCATGGTTTCATTAGGTACTTGCATGCTAAATGCATCTAAAAAGATGTCCTTAATCTCAATCAAAGCTTGCCTTTGTTTATACTCATTTTTGAGTATCTCTTGTTTTTTCTTCTTCTCTAGTGCCTCTTGCACTTCATTTATCTGATCTATGTTCATGGTTGGATGGTCATACTTAGGAATGACTATCTCTTCATCAAGAGTAGGGTCTCCATAGTGAAGTACCCTTGCAACTTTGGTAGAGCTCAAGCCTAGTGCTGAAACTTGAAGTGGTACTACTTTAGTGCTCGACTGTTGTGTTGTTCCTGTACAAGTCTCTATTGTAGGCAAGTTTATCAATGTTTGTATTGCCTCTTGTTCTTTCTCCTTAGGGGTCTCCTCATCTTATATTCTACCTTGATAAATAATTGTGATCTAAGGTGGTGCACCTTGTCCTTATGTAGTAGGAATAGAGGTATCCTTCTATCTTGTTTGATCATTTACTTGTTCCTTGATAGTTTTTGTGACTATAGCTATGGAGTCAACCCTGGCTAGTGTGTCTTGTGTAGCTTTCTCTTGGGGTTGACTACTTATAGCTATTAGGATATGTGATGGTCATTCTTATGGATTCACCTTCTCCTTTGTGATATCAGCCATATCTTTTTGTAGTTCTTCCACACTCACTAGTACTAGGATAGTAAATAACTATGATTGTAGAGTAGTCTAGTTAAGGATCTTTTTAAGGTCCTCTATATTCAGTGGGTTTATGTTCTCACCATAAGTGTTAAGAAAATCCTTTATAATTATTGTATCTATAGGTGTGGGAGTTACATGTGGAGGACTTAGTGGTGGAAATTGTGTGTCTTGCACACTTTGTTCCTATTGCTACTCCTTAGCAATTGCCATTTGATCTCTTTGTGTTTCCTTCTCCACTGTAACATTTTCCTTTTCATTTTGTCCTTCTTCTTCCTTATCATTTTCTTCTTCTTCATCATCATTGTTTCTACCCTCAAAGGGATCTTCTTGTCCTTCCTTTATATTTGTGAGGCCATATATTAGTTTATACATTAGAGTGGACTTCTTCACAACATCATCAATTTTATTCTATAATATACCAAAGGCTCTATACTCGGTTGCAAATTTGCTCCCATGCTTCTTGTTTGCCTTACTTATTTTCCCTTTTGTAAGTTCAAGCATAACATGAGCCAATGTTGACTCTCTTATTTCCTTTTCCATATTTAGGAAATAATGTCATTTATTCTCCATAATTGAATATAACTCCTTAGGCATTGTGTTGTCTAGTTCAAGTGGAGTATTCTTGAACTTTGCCATCATAGTGTAAATTGATTCTTCCACTATGTTTTGCTATTCTATACTTAACTTATTGAAGTCAATGCCTTTTGATCCTGATAAATCTACATTATCTTTAATGTTATCACAAATATTTTCTAAATTAGATTTAGTGACCTATGACATTCCACTCTGAACTAGCTGGTGTCCTCTAATTCAGTTCTTTCCTCATCTGATTCAGGAGGTGCCACATACTTTCTTCTTTGTTTCCTCTTTTCTGGTCCTCCCTACTCTATGGCCTTCTTATTTTTCTTTTCCTTAGTCACCTTTGTTGTAGCTCTTGTGTCTGCCCTTGTGGCAGGTTTTTCTAGGCTAGGTTTAGTTTTCTTTCCTCTAGGCTGAGTTGTAGGCTATTTTTGTGCCTTTCTCTTCTTTACTTCTACCTTAGGTGCTTCCTTGGTATACTCCTCCTTAGCACCTTCTACTTCTTCAACATCTTCACCCATTCCTTGGGTCAATGCAAGTGGCTTCTAGCCCTATTCCTCTTCTTCTTCATCATCATATTCTTCTTCCTCTGCTTTTGCAGTCCCTTCTCCAAATCTGGCTTTTAGTTTCTTTACTAGCTATATTTTTTCTTGAGGGTTGAGGTAGTCTTTAATTCCATGTCCACCTTAGATCTTACAACATCATAAATGCCAAAGGGTTGGGCACTTCTATCTACTTCCTCTACAAGCAGAGCAATGATTGTTGTAGATGCCTCATCTATGTTGATCTCATAACCAAGTGTCCTTACCCATATGACCCTTGGTACTACTACTTGGATTTAGGTATATTCAATGTCTACTAAGAAGAAAATGTCATTTATGTGTTGCTCAACTAATGAAATAGGTATCTTGAGTCTTTGTTTCATAGACCTCTTGAAGTCTTCAAAGTAGCTGGTCATGATTGTCTCAAAATCTTCCCCCATCTACTCTATGTATTCATTCACTTGGACTACTATAGACCTATTTTTCTTCCAGCATACCTTTCCAAATGAGGGGAATTCATTTTGTACATAAAATAATATGCATATCAAAATTGCTCCAAATTTATATTGATCTCCCTTTGCTCTTCTTATAGCTCCCAAATTCTCCATGATCTGTTCTAGTTGCAATTCAGCTAGATCATAAGTGTGATCCTTTTTGACAAGTTTGTAACCAATGTCTACTATAATATAAGGAATATTGTTGAGTTGGCTTGATTGGTAAAATTTTTGGGATACGACTCTAACTACAAATTCAACAAGAGGATCCTTGATGGTGTCAATTGTCGTCCCTCTTTTATTCCACTTAGCCCCTATGTTATTGTCAATTGCTTCTTTGGAATCACTCCTTAGGGAATTTAGGCCATTCTAGGGTTGGATACCCTATTACCCTATGAATAATTATTTTTAATATTTTAACTAGCTCATCTTCTAACCACAAACATCCATCATGTATCCTACTAAGTACAACTCTAATCCATTCAGTTTTAAAGACAGTAGGAAAATCTAGTGCATGAGTTAAACTCTTCTTCTCAACAATTTGGAATTCCTTCAAAACTCCATTCTCACACAATTTGTCATATGCCTCCCTAATTAACATGTCTCCAATAACACCAATCTTATAGTTATAGCATCTCCTAACATCTTGAACCATTACAACCTTATGAGGAATTATAGATAAAGCTCCGACAAGGTCATTCTTATATGCAACTTTAGGGATAGGTCTAAAATTGGGTTTCTTAACTTCATTACTAACTAATTAGACTTCAAAAAATTCTTTTTCCTAAGGTTTTCTAGAGTTGGAGGTCATTTCTTCAAACTAGGGTTCTAACCCAAAGAAATTTTGTAATTACGTAGCTCAAAACAAGTATAAATACCTTGAATTCAAAGAAACTATGTTGAATCTCTATTGAAATCTTTACAAATGCTTCAAAATTTTCTTGGAAATAATTATGTGCTCTTCTCATCTTTTATCTTTGCTCATGATGGTGAAAAATGTTTGAAAATGCAACCATATACCCTCTATTTCATGGCATTTAATGCTTAGTGCTTGTACAACTTTCCACTTGGTTTCTTAAGAAATTATGCTTTACTTAGCTTCCATTGTCTTTACAACACTTGGCATACAATAGAGTTTCACTTACTCAGCTTCAATACAAATTTCCCTTCACTCAACATCCATTACTAACTCGGCTACAACTAATCACTCGACTTCTACTAACTTGGGTAGACAACTTAGCATCTAAAGACAACTTTTCTTACTTGGCAACACTTGTGAAAATTTTACTTTACATCTCTATTCATGCTGATCTATCCCTTTTAGTACTAACATAGTCTTGGAACTGATGTATGATAAATCATTTAAATATCAATCCCACATACCTTATCTTGCTTAGTTAGATGAAGTGTGACCACTTGACCTTTTAGGTGAAGTGATCCTTCCAATGCTACCTCCATCTTTCTTCTTCCATGTTTTATTCATTTCTCCTTTGATGTGCTCAACATCTACCTTCCCTTTTCCTTTGTTGAACTCAGAGTTAGGTGCATTTGACCTTGTTGAGAAATTTCTACTGATGTGTCCAGTCTTCAAACAACTAAAGCATGTAGTTTGGCTCAACCATCTGCTGTAGCTTCCACTAAAATGTGTTCTAATGCAATTTTTAGGGATGTGTCCATACAATTGACAACTCTACCTAGTGTTGTAGTCCTAATTGTAGTAATGTCCATGACTTTTGGTCTTTGCTGGTTGATTTAGTGTCCACATAGGCTTTGATCTACACTGAAAAGCTCCATGTCCATACTTCTTGTAATTGTAGCAATGACCTTCAAATCTTGGTGTTCTGATGATTCTAGTCCTGCAATCATGTGCATGATGTCCTTGCTTGTTGCACTTGTGACAATGACCCATATTTTTAGCTTTTTCATGCTGATTAACATTCTTGCTCCTACACACATTAGAGGTATGTCCATTTTTACCACAAAAATGACAAGTGAGTTTAGTATTCTTACCTTTGTCACTTCTTTCTTCTATAGTCTTGGATGACTCTCCTTTTTTAGTATTGGTGTATTCTAATCTTGAAGTGTCATTACTAGATCTTGGTGATTTTAATAGCTATTCAAAGTATTTGATTGCTTCATTAGGTTTGTTGAAGCTTTCTACAATTTTCTTCTCTCTTCTCAAGTCATTTTGTAGTTGTTCATTTTACATCATTAGTGTGGAGATCTCAATGTCCTAAACATTTAGCTCATGATGTACATTCATCATCTGCCTTAGAGTGTCTAGCTACATGTTGGAAATTCTTGCAAGCTCAATTGACTTTTCCTCCAATATGTTGGCAAGGTTTCTCTTGTCATCTTCTATCATACCCTTATCTTCAATAGCTCTTTTCTTTTGTTCAGTCACTTCATAGAGCATCATGACTTGTGGTTCTTGTTCAATCTTGAGAGTTCTAATCTCTTCTACTTGAGCTCTATTCTTTTCCATCAGGTCTACTATTGTTGCATCAAACTCCTTGGAATCTCATTTAGAAAACACTTTTGAGGTGTCAATCTCCTTGTACTGTGTATCATTCTCAGCTATGGCAATCTCTCTTCTTCTCTTTAAGGATTTCCTCCATTATTCCTTGGCTTCTTCCAAAAAATGTAGAATGAGATGTATCTCAATCTCCTAGTTTTCTATGATCTTCCCAAGTTTTTAGACTTTCATTTTTAGATCTTTTTCTCCAAGTTGTAAGGCTTCTCCTTATGAGAACTTGGCTCTGATACCAATTTTTGGAATTCACAAGTGAGAAGAATACTTCTAAGGGGGGGGGGGCTGAATCAAAAGTACCAATATTTTAAGCTATAAAACCTTTTAACTAAAATCAATACATGCATCTAACATCTCTAATTAACATGAAAGTAAAGACATGCATGAAAATATATAACACAATATTTGATCACCCATAAACCCTCCAAAATGAGAGGGTAAAACTAGGGTGGGGATGGCACTCACAACTTATCACTGCAACAATATGTAACTTGTTAAGGTCACAAAGTTTGACCATCATCAATGGTCTACCCTATGAAAGGCCTACCCTATTAAAGGCTCTAACACCCTATTAAAAGTGACATGTGTAAAGGATTTACAAACATTCACTTGGAATGTCACCCTGTTAAAGGATTTACAAAATGGCTATTAAACCAACCTATCATTATAGGATTTTCATTCTCCTAATACAATGGCTAGAAAGTATAGTAGAATGTGTTGACCTAATAACTTACCATCCTCAAGTGCTAATTTTTGATCCTTGTCTTGACCAATCTAATATGATCCTTCTTGATCTGATATGACTCTATTCGAAGTGTTGATGCTCTATTTTGACCAACTAATTCTGCAATGCTATCCTTCCTCTAAGTCATTACACCCCTTCAAACTTCACTAGCATTCTCTCCTTGCATTCATGTACCATACTAAATTATGGGGTTTTGACCTCCTTAAAAAGGTTTTGAGACTTAGGGTTAGGTATGAATCTATGATTCAGATTCATCCATCTTTCTCACTCAATTCTTTCCATTTTTCTAATTGGTTGCATGTTGATTGCATAGGGAATTAAAAATATTTGATCTTATCTTTTACACCTTTCGAGATTCATCTTGAGTTAGCTCAAAAATGGTTTACATCTTAGTTTGTGAGGACACAAACTCTTGTGTTGATTCTATGTTACTTAGTACTTACTAATTTTTTATGCTTGACACATATAGGAATTCTGTCTTGCTCAGCTCCTATAGTAACTCTATCTTTCTTAGCACCTATACCTTAGTCAGCACATATACTAGCTTGACATTAATTGTCACTTAGCACTTGAAACTTGCTCGACACTATCTATCTACTCAACATCTGAATAACTTAGCACCTATTGAATTTCTAGCTTGACACATACTATAGCTTGGCATCAACATAGAAATTTCTTAAGTGTGTTGACACTCAATTGTCAAAACCAATTTGAGACCAACAAGCATCAACTTGCTACCCCTATGACCCACAATTGATCCCTCTAAAAATGTGGTACTATTGAATATCCAATGCTATTAGTTGTATGCGATGAAGAAATAAATTCACTTCTAGCAGTTGGAACCAAATCAACATGAGTGCTTGACTCCACTAATGCTATGACCTCTTCCTTACCTACTATACCCATATCCTGAATGGATGTGTCTACCACATCATCACATCTTTCATCCCCAACCACAGAAGTAAACTCATCACCAACCACAATATGCAATTGAATTGGGCCTGGGGATGATATCGATTGTACCCACTCCAACTCTATGGTAAGCTAATCCAACTACCACTATAACTCATGAAGAGCCAATTGATTATACAAAAGAAAGTCCATAGTCACCTCAATATCTTGGGTGAGCTTGACTACCTCCTCTTTTCTTAACAATGTCTCATAACAGGTGCTACTCTACTCCAAAAGTTAATCCTTGTTAGCAACTAACTAAGAGTAACTATGCTTTAAGATCTTGATAGCCTCTCAAAGTAGAACCTATTCTAGGGAAAGAATACTATCACCATGATCATATGACATAAGAATATCTAAACTAGATATAGTGAGCATCTAACAAATAGTATCATAATTATCAAGAGCTGAAGAAATGTCACTATCACTCACCTTCAGTTAACAAGTCACATGATTCCTCTATAACCCCTAACTCCTATGTAAGATCCATGCCTCACTAATTGTACTATGATAGGAAATTAAATTAGAACTTCCCACCATAAGATTTCTCATACATATGCTATCATCCTCGCACAACTCTACATCTAAGATATAACTATCATGTACCTCAATCAAGTCCTCATACAAAGACCTATAAGCCTTTGTTATATCAATCTCCTCACATGTCTTAGCTTCCACCTCAATAATAAGATACTACAAACACTGATCTTGGGACCCATCTAAAACCTCCTTGGAGTCATCACCTAATAACTAGCAAGGGGTATCATACCCAGTGTAGCCCACAAAATCATCAAATGTGTCCATCCTATCTACATCCACATCTCCTAATAAATCCTCAACTACAAACACTTGACTTAGTACACACAACTCAATGTTAGAATATGAATCAATAATGCTAGAGCATGAACCCTCATCTACTGACTCCATTATAACACTTAAGTCACCAACATCATAGTTGGATGACTCCATACATGCGTTAGTGCCACCTAATGAAGAAAATGCCTCCTATACTAGAGAAACACTACAATAGCTGACATATAAGTCTCCAATAACAACTTCCTCCTTGAGAGAGTTGGAATAGTTAGTGATGACTACAACATTAGCTTCCTTTGAACTAACCATAGTGACTACTCTAGTAGCCTCAACCTATTGAAGCTTAGTGTTATTGTCCAGCTAGGACATTGACACATCCAAATGTCCCTATGAAATAAGCCATCATCAACACTACATATAGGACTCACATGTGTCATACTAAATATAGGCACATCTGCATCGTGGACACCTATCAAGGAAAACTCAAGCTTCCTTCCCTACAACCTTGATGTAGGTCTTCTAAAGGGAGAAACCATATACCTCGCTACCTTCTCAATTTTCTTATGATTCAACAAAATCTTTGCCAACCTTTGTTAATGTAGCTTAAGTTTCTCCACACTATCCTTCAAAGCCAATCCTTGTATTCTATCCATTGATATAAAATGTTAGAGTTCTGGTCACTCAAAATGCAATAACATATCTAAAAATAGATAAACTTTCCTACCCCATAGGATGATAGGAAACAACTCTGATACCTTTGTAATAACCCCATCTGGTTATAAGTTCACAAACACTAAATTCTCCTCACTCTTAGATGTTTGAAATTTTGTCAAATACTTTGCATGAACCCTCTTTCTCATTGTCTTTTATCTTCAAATGGTATTTGGTAGCTTGAAATAATTTTAAATGAAGTTTAAATACTTGCAATTGATTACTAAGAAATCTAGGTGAAGAATTGGAATACAAATGCAATCCTTTTTAACAATTCAAATATATACATATGATTTTAGCTTGTAAAATGTGCATCTATAGCCAATAGAAATTTTTACAAACAATTGGCATGCAATTTTACTTATTAAATAAAGAACATGGAATGCCCTTGGCATTGGATTTTTTGTATTTGAGATAAAGAAAGATTCTACACAAAGAGTAAGAACCATAAAATGTAGCCCAAGGTAGGAATACCAACTAACCTATAAGAGATCACAAATTGAATTTAAATAGTCCCAAAAACCAACTATCAATGTTTCCCATTAATATGATGTTTTGAAGATAATATACATCAATTTGTAGGAATATTCAGTTCTCCTTCAAGCCACAGTAGCAATAATAATGAATGTTGAATATAGGGCATTCTAATCTGAAAACCCTTTGATAATAATTGCAGCAATTAAACACCAAATTGATATACTTTAGCACTGATTAATCAACCTAGAAGTTAGAGATAATCTTGTAATAATGAAAAGAATTTCCACAAATCTGTACAAATTTGACTCCTATATGAAAAAAACTCTAAAGCAATATCAATTGGTATTTTACAGCTTTTGAATATTGATACACATAATTCTCTCATTCTCCTATGTTGATACTCACAGTCTTCACAAAGGCTGAAACCATCATAAAATACACAAGCCTAAGAAAAAATTCTCCACAAAATAACATTCACATAACATGCTTGAGAATGAGCCCATACGTCCCTTTTATCCTTTTCTTATGAGAGCTCAAACAATTTCCTAGCCAATGTGGGATAAAATATATATTCCCAATTTTAAAATTTTCACTTCAAACTCTATAGTTGGTGCGTAAATATTTTTTATATAATTAATTATTCACTTTGCCCCATATATGATAACTTCAAACTTTATTTAAGATACTTAAGTTATAATATAAATTTATAATATAATCTCAAAACTTAGTATTGATTACGGCCAAATAAATATTAGTATCTCCATTATTACTCATCATCTTCACATGTCATCTAAATTGGGGGTTGACATGACTAAGCTACATACAACCATACCTCATGTCTTAGAATATTAGGGGCCCATCTTGACGATTCAACACTTACTAAAAGTAGTAATTAGAGAAAATGATGACCAAATGAGGCCAAACAAATACCAAACTAAATCTCATTGAATTGTGGAGAAGATAAGACCCTCCCAAGTCAAGCCATTTCCTTAGAAGACTCCCTATACACAATAATTAGTCTACAAGGATCACAGTAATAGGCTAATCTCTCAAACTCTGATGTTGGCAAAAATGGGGACATTACTCTCTCTCTCTCTCTCTCTACTTGATTCAAATCACTTATCAACTTAACAAATCATCTATCAAATTTCTCTCTTTATAATAAGGACGATATTGAGATCTAGATCTTATCCTCATAAATCATCTTTCATGTTGAATTACCTTCAACTTCTTTCAACCATTTATTTTTTGTAGATCATTAATGATTCGAATCAAATTTTATTTTAATAGTAGATGAGGCTTATCAAATTTATGTGAATACAACTATAAATAGTAAGGCACCAGTCTAATAACTTAATGAATTTATCAATTTGATAAGAGCCAAGTTATACTCCAAGGAGTTCAAAATCATTCACACTCATAGAGTAGACAACATGGTCAGGGATAAACACACTCAATAATTATAGTTTTGTGGAGGATATTTAAGGAGTCAACTTGGAGGATTAGTGGACAAATTTGTTAAGGGAGAGATCATGGTGTTGGAAGCCTTCATGATTTTATTCAATCATGGATGTAGAGGTGTTTTAAAAAACTTATAGCTTCCTTTAGTTTTGGTTATGGAGGCACGATGAAGAGTAGAATTTCAATAGAATATAACTTCAACTGTACAAAAAAATAAGCACCAACTTTCATTTTGGGGAAAGATTACAAATGATTGGCTAAATAAAATCATCCAATGCTCTTTCAATCAACGAAATTCTTGTTGGGAGATGAGTACATGGTGGCTGAATACATAACCACTGTTGACATTACCTCCTTGTTTTTAGCCCAATGTTTAGAGTTGGGAGGCAAGGAGGACACTCGGTGAATTATACATGCCCAAGTAAAGGAAGGATGGTGCTACAATTCAAAAAAATTCATCACAATTTGCATTCTAGGTAACAACTTTGAAACTAATTACATACCATACCATTGTGGAGCACTTCTTGAAACAAAGAAAATAAATGGAAAAAAACTTAATTGGAGTGGTAGATTGTCAAAGAGTACCTAAAAGATTATGATTAGAATACTTTGACAATATAATATTTCAAATACTTAAAGTAAAATTATATATATATATATATTTTAGAAATAAGAATGTTAAAGTTTACAATAATATATTATCATTTGACTAAAAGATGTCCACAATATCTTTAAATAAAACTAACCAAACCTATTTACATAATAAAATTATAACAACTTAATAAAAAATAATTTAAGTACAAGTAAAAACTTAATGATAGAAATAATTAAATTATTTTTTATGTACAAATAAAAATAAATAAATTTTATACAACAAGAAGTTATCTTGATTTATTTCTATCCTTACAAATTCATAATCCCACTACATATCCCTTGTACATTTGATATAAGTGGATACATGTGATATTAAATTCTAAAATAGTAAAAATACTCATTCAAAAAGAAAATAAAACTCTCATTCCTTAGTGTATAGATAAACAAATAAGATTTTAAAAGATAGGCTTTCTTTCAAAAATTAAAAATAGACAATCAACTAAGGGTAAGAAGTGTTTACCAAAAGCAATTACCAAAATTTTTAATGGTTTGTGGAAATCTTATCTCTCTAAAGAAGTGTATATTCAAAACATATTATGTAGGACAAAAACATGTTCAATTTTTGTTGTCTACAAATTTAAAATTATTCAAATCTTGAATTTGAGAATGGAATAATCTTGGTAAAATATTTATCAAGAATATTATTCCTAAATATTTGTATACCTAATGCTTAGTAAGGGCTTATAGCTCAGTGGTAGAGCATTTGATTGTAGATCAAGAGGTCACTGGTTTGAATCCAATTGGACCCTTGTCTTGATTTGTCTTACCTTTTCTTAATTGGCCTAATTCCAGCTTTTTAGCACACTCCAAACATTAGAGGATCTTTCCTTCTCTTAATCGGCCTACTTCTAGCTTTTTAGCACACTCCAAACACAAGAGGACTTATCATCTAAAAAGAATTCATGGTATTCATAAGTGGAGTAGTTATGGTAAAGTTAAAGGGGGATGGAAGTAGACTTGCTAATGGTGGGAGACATTAATAGAACAAAGAAAAATCATGCAAGTAAAAGAAAAAGGTGCATAGCATGGATACATCAAAAACCTTAAAGCAATATGTTTTTAAGTTGAAAAATTGTATAAAAATAACATTTATATGATGTATAGAAAGAAAAGATCATATATGGTTAAAAAGTGAAATAGAGGAATGTGAAATTGTTATTTTAGAGTTTTAGCACACCCCAAATATGAGAAGACTGTGAAATAAAGGAACGTGGAATCATTATGTTAGATTTTTAGTACACCCCAAACATGAGAGGACTTATCATTTCAAATAATTTCATGGTAGAAATAAGTGGAGTAGTTATAGTAAAGTTAAAAGGGGATGAGTGAAGGATGGAGAGCATAGACTCAAGCATGGGAGATGTTAATAGAACATAGAAAAATGATGCAAGTGAAATCAAAAAATGCATAGCATGGATACATAAAAAATGTTAGAGCAATATGTTTTTAAATTTACAAAATTGTATAGAAATAACATTCATATGATGTAGAGAAAGAAGATATCATATATGGTTAAAAAGTAAAAGAGGGGAATGCAAAATTGTTTTGCTAGAGTTTTTCATGTTGTATGACTCCTTGAACTTGTCATTTTGTATTTATTACATGGGCTAAAGGAATTTTATTATGGATTTGACCAACTTTAATTCAACTATTGATGTTGGTGTTGGTGTTGGAGTTTTTGCGATGGATGCTCATGGCATTTCCTTCAAACAGATGACCACACAATTTTGTTTTGAAATTGTTTCATGAGGTAAGATTTTGATAATGCCTATGAATGGCTAGAGAAGCATACTTTGATATAGTATTTTGTGGGTCAAACTCCACCTAAAAGCATGCTCAAAGAATGTGTTACCAAGGCTTGAACCCCTCATGGGGTTCATCTAAATGCAATTCAAAGCCTTAACAAGGGATTTTTTTTTTAAATTTAGTTTTGGAAACCCTTCTTAGATTGACATGATTTTTAACCTCAGGTTCTGAACAGTTAAGTCTTCACTACTTATTTTCCAATGGCAGTCTTGAGACTTCACTATCTCAAATGAAAAAAGATTGAAAATCTCTATCTAGGTCAAGTTCTTGGGTCTTGGTCATTTATTCAAGCTATTGCACAAACCTTGGTAAGGTGGTGTACATGGAGGATGACAAGTTTATTAACACATCCTCAAAAGAGGGTTTGTGTTGAGGTAGATCTTTCTCATAAGCTTAGAGAAACTATTGATATCTAGGTTGGGGCTCACACCTTCACCCAAAAGGTGTTGACATTAAGGTCAAATCATTTGTCAATTAGTGACTTACCACTTATTCGATTGCTTATAGTTGCTACCAAGCTCCATATGTAGAAAGAAGAGTCTCTCGAGTGTAGTAGACTTTACTGAGTTACAAAAGTAGATATCAGTTACTACTGAGTTCATCAGTGTAATAAATGTAGGTTTTAGTGTTAACTAAGCTTTGGTGTGTCTATCAAGTCTATCAATGACTACTAAGCTACTATATGTTAACAAAGTAGAATGAAGGTAGTGTTGCTCGAGCTTTAGTGTCAACCAAGTCTACCAAATTATTCAGTATTCATCAAGTCACCTAATGCTAACCAAGTTCCTACTACTCCAAAGTGATCAATGTGGACTGGGTACTAGTGTCAAATGAATGCCAAGATTTTCCAAGTTGATAGTGTTTCCAAGTGTTAGAATATCACTCGAGTTTTCTTCAAAACCTAAGCTATGTTAGTAAGCCAACTTAGTGAAGATTGTTTGAATTACGTGTTGTAGTCAACTCTAAAAAGTAATTTATTAGATTTATATATATGTAATACATCTTGTCATATCTAGAACATCAAAGTGAATCAAGAATAAAGAAGTATAAGTGTGAATTAAGAAGGCTACAAGGAGTATAAGGAAAAGAAAAGTCTTATCTATCATAGTTAGGTGATCATTGTATTTCAAAGGAATTGTTGGCACAAAATTTTGCATCCTTTCTTAAGATATGACCCTCAAGTGACCTCATGTAACATGGAAACAAACTCAAAAGTGTGGGACTTTGAAATTAGAGATTGAATCTCTAGAGAAGGCAAACTTTCTTACCACTAGGATGCACCTATCTACTTCTTGAGAGGAAAAGGGAGGAGGAAATGGATGAAAATAAAACTAGCTAATCTAATCTAGAGAGGTGATACACCAAACAGTATGTTGATCTACTTCTTTCTAATAACTACACTAAAATCCAATAGACCTCACAAGATATATCATTATCTATATTCTTTCAGTCTTAAAACCATGGGATAGTCAAGAACTAACATAACCATGCGAGGAATATAACAAATTCACTTAATAGATTAGTTAGTAAGAATGAACATGATCATACAGTGTTTTAATTCTCAAAATACATCTAAAAACATGAGGTATAATCAGATTACAAAAATTTAATTGGATGAAAATAGACATGACAGTAGTGATTTCTATTAAATAAGAGGCAAGAGCATTTAAAGAGAATATATACAGAAGAACAAAAAAATAAAGATCCTTTGAAAAACAAAAAAATTTCCTTTATAAGATGTAGGCATAACCTAGATACAACCATGATTTTAACATCACTGGCCATTAGGTTGGACTATAGGTGAGAGCAATAACTGAGAATCAGAAAGAAAATCTAATCATGAAGTGCAATTGCTTGTTGAACATGATAAAATGAGCAAGGAATAGAGTGCACTCAGACACAAGAGATCAAATAAAACATAACTGATCATGATATACATTTAAGAAGCATGGAATGAAATGGTGTTGAGGATACCAAAAAAGTGGTTCCAGGTGAATAAATCCTTTCTCTTATTCACCATCAAAGAGTTGCCTTAGATAGTATTCATGACATGCCAAGTCAGCTATGTCATCAAGTCAACTAAATTCAACCATCCACCTACCACATGGCCTCACATCTCTTAAGCATTCTACCACCTCATATAGCTTTCTAACTATTATGCTGACCTACCCCTATTCTTGTTCACAACTTCATGACTTAAAACCCTTTTTGACTACATAGCCTTGTTAAACTATGACCCCCTTATATTATGCCTTATAGCTACTTTACAACTTGAAATCACTTTAACTTACTAACTGTAGTGACCCTATGAATATCATAGAATTGACTCCTTCACACCCTTGCAACTATCATAGATCTAAAATTTACTTTTCCTACAAAGATATGATACCTTTATCTTTAAGCATGTTGCCACTTCATGTTGCTAGATACAAGCCTTTCTTGAAACATGCGATGTCGTGATCACTATTATTATGATTGCCATTATTATTTTGCAACTTCACAACTAAATTTTTTAACTACAAATCAAACACTATGATGTCACACCAGCCACTAACTAAACTAATTTAATTTCATATTATAACTTCGTAATTAAAAATTTAACTCGCCTCTTGACCCTACGAGAGTGTGACAAGGAAGCTACCACTTTTCTACCAAAACCTTTGATTAAAATTAACTCCTTGCTACATTGTGGCTTCCCTTAATTCACCATTTGCATTACCTTTTCACATCTTTGCAACTTGAGAACTCTATTCATTACTTAACCATGTGATACTATGATGATCAATTTCAACTATTGATCTCTCTCTTGTGACCACTTGTCATTCCTTTCCACTAACTACTGTGAAACAATGAAAATCAT
Organism: Cupressus sempervirens; assembly: GCA_028749045.1. Classification (NCBI taxonomy): domain Eukaryota; kingdom Viridiplantae; phylum Streptophyta; class Pinopsida; order Cupressales; family Cupressaceae; genus Cupressus; species Cupressus sempervirens. Next base: position 239,547,935 of record CM053792.1, read on the forward strand.
ATCACTATTAACTACCATCACACCTTTTGCAACCTAAATCATTAACTTATAAATTAACCCTACAATAATGTAAACAATGTGGGTCACCACTTTATAGCCTTAACTAGGGGTAGCTCTAAACCATGCATGATGGTGCGAATCAATACATTTTCACAACCACCAACTCGATCTCAGGTTAACTTCAACTAAATGATATGCGAGCATGCAATTAGTAGCCTTCACAAATTTGTGACCCAAAAGTACATGTTAACCTAAATGGCTGTGAAGCCATACAAACCATCAACATGACTATTGATGCAAGAGCATCCTAGGTGTAAGGGCAATCTTGCATCACCCAAAAATATTTTATTTTCAGTCTTTTCTATTTTAATAAGAACTAGTAGACATGGTGGTTACTATTTATGAGAACTTACTAGTTTTAGTAGTTTTTTCATACAAGCTCAAAATGTTCTCATTTCTATAGGAAGGTTCATTTTAGAGTTGTAAGCCTACCATAAAAATTTCATTGCTTAAGCATTAGTATTAGAGAAGTTATTATGGATTTTTGGTGAAAAAATTTGCAGAAAAATCTTCAGCCTCACTGTTGGAGGCCTTAGAGTGCCTAGATTAGGTCTAAAAACTCAATGAAAAGGTACCAGCACCATTTTGAATCTATAGATTAGGAGCTGGCATTTTTGAAAAGTGGTTATAATAGCCAATTAGAGCAATGGTTCATGAGTTGTGGCCTTTGGAAGTTGGGAAACTATAATTTCTAAAATAATTTGTCAAAGATGTATTTGGCTGACTCTATGTGTATTGTTAGGGTCTATCAGCCCTAGGTATTAAGTTTAAGCATCTAGAACTTTCTTAGGCAGCATAAAACTGCCTATTTAAGAAAGGCCCAAAGATTGTCTAGGATAGCTCTGGGTGATAGTTCGTAGCACTATCTTGTAGATTACAATAATGAAGGCACCCATTTTTGGGTTAGCATATTGTAATTGAGAATTCTATAATTCTATAATTGTGACACTAATAAGAAGTTCATATTTTTTTCTCACATTTTTTATTGTTTCTTTGTTTTTGTTATGATTTTATGGTATTAAGGGGAGTCCCCTGCATCAAGTGGTATCAGAGCTAGAGTTCTTGAGCATGTGGATAGATTGTCAATTATGAGGTAGTTTGCACTGGGACCATGGTTTGGGCTAAGTGTGTAGACAAATCATCGATTGTGAGGTAGTTGCACTAGGGTTTCAATAGAAGTACAAAAATGGCTCCAAAAAAAGAGCATAGCAGAAGAGCTATAGGTGTTACACCTGAGGGTTTTTGAGCCCTCCAAAGACAAATGCAAGCATTGAAAGAAAAAATGCATAGAGGAATGAATCTTCCCATAAGAGATGAAAGTGAGGATGAGGATGAAGCAAAAGAAAAGGACGAAGCAAAGGTAGTTCTAAACCTAGAGGAAGAGAGGCTTTTAGGGCCATCTTGAAGATTGGAAAAAGACCTAAGTTTGAAGTTCCCACATTTTCAAGAAATATTAACCTAGAAAAGCTGATTGATTGGATCAATGAACTAGAGGATTACTTTGAGTATGAAGATATTGAGGATCTGGATAGGGTCAAGTTTGTGAAGAAAAAACTAAATGGACATGCAAAGATTTGGTGGCAAGAGGTTTAGTTGGAATGAAATAGAAAGGGAAAGGACAAAATCATGAGATGGGATTAAATGATAGCTAAAATGAAGTGACAATTCATTCCTATGGATTATGAGCTTGATCTGTTGAAGAAGATGCAAGGAATGAAGCAAGCGGGAAAATTTGTTCAAGAGTATAGTGAGGAGTTCTACTGAGTTCTCATTAGAACTAACCATGTAGAAGCTGATAAGGAGAAAGTTACCCATTATCTTAATGGGTTAAGGCCCAACATTTAGGACAAGCTGACTCTAGTTTGGATGAATAGTATTGCAGAGGCATACCAATTTTCCCTAAGAGTTGAGGAGAAACTGAGCAAGAAGTTTGACAATAAGAATAGTGGAAGATGTCATGGTGGAAGATCTGGTGGACAATATTATGGAGGCCATAATGATGATCAAAAGAACAAAGATGAGGTTGGAAGTAGAAACCAAAACCAAAGGGGAAGCAATTCCAATCATTTCCATGATTAGAACAATAGAGATCAGAGAGGAAGAGGTAGAGGACAAGGATCTAGAAGAGGAGGCTTCTGTGGAAAATGTTTTCACTGTAGAGAAGAAGGGCATAGAGCATTTAAATGTACCTAGCACCAAGGAAGGATAGATCAAAGAATAGAAGGTCAAGTGAGAGTTTCACATGTTGATGAAGATGTCAAATCCTCACATTTTGAAGATGCTAAAAGAGGAGAAATCCTAGTTAATAGAAGAGTCCTGCTAAGTGGTGAGAATGAACCTGATCAAAGAAGGAGTTTGTTTCAAACAAAGTGCAGATGAAAAGATAAGTGTTTCAATGAGATCATTGATGGTGGAAGTACTAAAAATCTAATGTCAGAAATGATGGTCACCAAGTTGAAGCTAAAGAGACAAAAACACCTACATCCATACCGTATTGCTTGGGTCCAAGATGACCACAAGGTTATGGTCAATGAGTAGTGCTTAGTGAAGTTGAAGATTGGGAGCTATTAGGATGAGGTACTATGTGATATCATACCTATGGACATATGTTATATGTTGTTGGGTAGGCTGTGGTAGTTTGATAGGCATGCTATACATGATGGGCAAGCAAATACCTATACTCTAACTAAGGATGGAGTGAAACATAAGTTGAAAGTATTGAAGGATAAAGAAGAAAAGGTATATAGTGCAGCCAGAATGTGTTTTGTTGATGGAAAATAATTTCTTAAAGGTATGAAACATGAGCATATGTGTTTTTTTATAATTCCTAAAGATAGTAAAGAGGTAGAGGAGGTACTTGCAGAAGTTGCAGATATTTTGGAAGAGTTTTATGATATTGTATTAGATAATGTACTTGATGGATTGCATCCAATGAAGAAGATCAGTCACCAAATGAATTTAGTTCTAGGAGCCAATTTTCCAAACAAGGCAGTGCACAAAATGACACCAGCAAAAAGTGAAGAGTTGAATAGGAAAGTTCATGAGTTGTTGCAAAAGGGGTTGATTCAAGAGATTCTGAGTCCATGTGTTGTACTAGTAGTGTTAGCACCAAAGAAGAATGGAGAATGGAAGATGTGCACAGATTCTCATGCTATCAATAAGATCACCATCAAGTATAGATTTCCTTTGCCAAGGATGGATGATATTATGGAATATTTGAGTGGAGCTCAGTATTTCACAAATATAAATCTAAAGAGTGGGTATCATCAAATTTGTTTCAAAGAAGGTGATGAGTGGAAGAATTCTTTCAAGACAAGGGAAGGATTGTATGAGTGGTTAGTCAGGCCTTTTGGGCTAACCAATGCACCAAGCACTTTCATGAGGCTCATGAATGAGGTACTGAAGGAGTTTATAGGTAAGTTTGTCATTATTTACCTAGATGATATATTGATCTTTAGTAAGACATTGGAGGAACATTTGATTCATATTCTCAAGGTGTTTGAAAAGTTGAGGGAAGAAAAGTTGTTGATAAACTTGAAGAAGTGTATTTTTGTAAAGAAGTAGTTGTTGTACCTAAGATTTGTAGTCTCAAGAGAAGGTCTAAAAATGGACCCAAAGAAAGTGAAGGCTATCTTTGAATGGCCTATTCGAAGGAGTATGATAGAGGTAAGATCTTTTCATGGACTAGCTACATTTTATAGAAATTTCATAAGAAGTTTTAGTATTATTTGTGGACCCTTGACTGAAACAATGAGAGGACATAGGAAAGAGTTTAAGTGGACTGTAGGAGTAGATAAGAGTTTCAATATGTTGAAACAGAAAGTTACTAAGCAACCTATTTTAGCACTTTCTAATTTTAACAAGATGTTTCAAGTAGACTGTGATGCTAGTGGAACTGCAATAGGAGCTATTTTGAGCCAAGAAGGTAGATCTGTTTCTTATTTTAGTGAGAAGTCGAATGATGAAAAAAGAAAATATTTTATTTATGATCAACAATTTTATGCAATAGTTCAAGCATTGAAGAAGTGGAAAGACTATCTTCTTCCCAAGGGGTTTGTTTTGTATACTAATCATCAAGCTTTGCAATATTTGAATAGTCAAGGAAAATTGAACCAGAGGCATTTAAAGTGGGTTGAGTTTTTGCAGAGTTATACATTTGTTTTGAAACATAGAAGTGGGAAGTCTAACAAAGTTGCACAGAACCTGTTACACTTGACAAGAGAAAGTGGTTGGATTTTATGATCCAAGATAATATGTTGTTCAAAGGAAGCTAGTTGTACATTCTAAGAAATTCAATGAGAGAGAACCTCATCAAGGAGAAGCATAGTGGAGGATTGGTTGGAAATTTTAGCAGAGATAAAACTATAGCTTTGGTTGCTGAAAATTATTATTGGCCATAGTTACAGCAAGATGTGATGAAGTTTGTACAAAGTTGCTAAGTATGTTAGATGGTGAAAGGAGTGAAGTAGAGTACAGGGTTGTGTCAGCCATTACCTATACCAGAGAAGCCATGGGAGGATGTCAACATGAATTTTCTTCTTTAATTATCAAGGACACGACATGGGCATGATTCTATTTTTGTGGTGGTTGACAAGTTTTCAAAGATGGCACATTTTATTCCTTGCAAGAAGACTAGTGATGTTGTTCATGTAGCAAAGTTATTTTTTAGAAAAGTGGTGAGATTGCATGGTCTCCAAAGAGTATAGTTTTAGATAGAGACACCAAATTTGTTGGTTATTTCTATTGTACATTATGGAAGAAATTGAAGATAGATTTGAAGTTCAATTCATCACATCATCCACAAACTAATAGATAGATAGAAGCTGTGAATCACAATTTGAGAAACTTGCTGAGATGCTTGGTTGGAGATAAACCAAAAGGATGGGATATGATTTTATTATAGGAAGAATTTTCATTTAATAATTATGTCAATAGGATTACTGGTAAATCACCATTCTAGACTGTATATGGGAGTAGTCCTAGAAATGTTTTTGAATTGAGGAAGTTGGATAAAGGAGAGATAAGTAGTGCTGAAGTAGAAGATTTTGTTGAACATTTGAAAAACATCTATGAGGAGGTGAGGAAGCACATCATAAAGATGAATACACAATATAAGGAAAAGGTAGATGTAAAAAGGAGATATAAGGAATTTTAGATTAGAGATGAAGTCATGGTTCATTTGAGAAAGGAGCATTTTCTAGTAGGTGTAGACACCTAAAAATCCTTTAGAAAATAAAGTATTTTTATTTTCTGAAAAAGTTCTGATGGCATCATCATTTATTAATTAATTAATTAATTAATTTTTATGCCATTAAATCCCTTTATCTTAATTAAAAATATTTAATTAAGGAATCCCTCCCAAAAATGTTTAAATCTTATTTAAACATTATTTCCTTATTTATTAATTATTTAATTAATAAATTGACCAAAAATCCTTTAAAAAATTAAGTATTTTTATTTTTTGAAAAAATCCCTGATGACATCATCATTAATTAATTAATTAATTAATTAATTAATTTTTATGCCATTAAATCCCTTTATCTTAATTAAAAATATTTAATTAAGGAATCCCTCCCAAAAATGTTTAAATCTTATTTAAACATTATTTCCTTATTTATTAATTATTTAATTAATAAATTGACCAAAAATCTTAAAATAAATAAAAAAATTATTTTTTGCCCAAAACTTGGCCAATTTCCTTATGACCAATAATCTCTTCCAAAATCTTCTAATCCTTCTTTAATTTCGATTAAAGGCTAATCTCATCATTTCCTACCCCTAATCCCAACTCAAAATATTTAATTAAGATTAAATATTAATCCTCATGTTTATTAAAAAAGTTTTTATAAATATCTCCTCAACCCAAACCCTTGAAATAAATAAAACTTTATTTATTTCCTAAAAATCTAATTTATCCTCATCCTCAAAAGTTCTAGACTCTTCTAGAAAGTCTTCATCCTCATCCTAGGAAATTCTAGACTATTCTAGAAAGTCTTTATCCTCATCGAAAATCTAGACTCTTCTAGAAGATGTCTTTAACCCTAATCCTAATCCCCTCCTAACCTTGTCACATTCCCTAAACATGGGTTAAGACTTGCTAACTCAAGGCAAAGTTAACAAATATCTCCTCCTTCACCCACCCTCATTAAATGCCATCCACTTGCCTATCCCTAAGCTAATCCTAAACCATCCTAATCCATCCTCTAATCATTTGCACAAGCCTAAACAAGCTTAAAACCTTCCTAATCAAGTCCAAGTCGAAATTGCTCTCATCACCCTCAAAATATCTCAACCATAAAACTTTATGAAGCCCACTAGGCCATAAATGACTCTTCCAAGCCCTTTTATTGCTCTTACAAGTCATTATAAGGGTCTTTATGAAGATTTTATCCCTTGAGCCTCCTTTTTTAACTCATCCTTCCCCTTTCTTCCATCCTCTCACCATGTGACATGTGTCACTCCTTGATTGGTTGTAAGGAAGCACAATCCATGTGCTCTCCTCTCATGCAATCTGAGCCCTCCATGAGCTTTTTCCCATCCTTGCATCTTAGCCCTCAATCCCTCAAGCCTCTTGCCTATAAATTGGATCCTTCCCCTTTGCAAAATAACACAATCCATGAAGTAAAGTTATAATGCTATTTTGAGAGCCAAATCTATACTAAAGCCATCTATCCACACCAAAAATCCACAATCATCCATTGAAGCCTTTGGAAGCATATTGAGCATACATCCTATCCATTTAGATAAAGCTACTCAACAAGAGCAATTGAGAGCTCATCTTAGTCTATCTTGAAGTTTATGAATTTTGTTTAGTTTGTAGAAGCTTGATTTAAATTTGGTTTCTATTAGCATACTAACATTGCTCATATACAGTAGGTACATATAATAAGTTGAAGATGATGAATTTTGGATCATGCAAGATAGAGAAGAGGCATGATTCTGGAAATGCGGATGAAGTGGAGTTGCCTACTGAATTGAATATTTCACTAGTATTTAATATTTTAAATTTGACAGAGTATTATGAAGGAGGTGATGGAGATGAAGTTGCAGAAGTGCAGTGGAGCATTCCAGTAGCTAGTTTGGCTACCAAGGAGATTGAGGAGATACTAGACAGTCAAATTGGAAAAAGTACTAGAAACAAAACTTATGAGGAATATTTGGTCAAATGGAAAGGGAGACTAGTTGAGGATTTATCATGGCTAGCAAAGGAGGAGGTCAATTGTCTTGGTTTTCCTTTGAATACTTGAGATGTGATAGGGTCACTTCTCAAATTACCCTAAGTGTCTAATGTAGGAGCATCCTGGGTGTAAGGACAATCTTGCATCACCCAAAAATATTTTCATTTTAGCCTTTTGTATTTTAATAAGGATTAGTAGATAGGGTGGTTACTATTTATGGAAACTTACTATTTTTAGTAAGTTTGTCATATGAGCTTAGAATGTTATCATTTTTTACAGGAAGGTTCATTTTAGAGTTGTGAGCTTACCATAAAAATCTCATTGCTCAAGCATTAGTATTAGAGAAGTTATTGTAGATTTTTTGTGGAAAATTTTGTATAAACATCTTCAAGCTCATTGTTGGAGGCCTTAGAGTGCCCGGATGAGGTCCAAAAACTCAATGGAAAGGTGCTAGCATCATTTCAAGCCTATAGATTAGGAGCTATCATTTTCAAAAAGTGGTTATAATAGCCAATTAGAGCAACGGTTCGTGAGTTATGGCCTTTGCAATTTGGGCTACCGTAATTTCTAAAATAATTTGTCAAAGATGTATTTGGCTGACTCTATATGTATTGTTAGGGTCTATCAGCCCTAGGTATTAACTTGAAGCATCTAGAACATTCCTAGGTGGCATAAAACTACCTATTTAAGAAAGGCCCAAAGATTAACAGCTCTGGGTGATAGTTCACAACACTGTCTTGCAAATTACTATAATGAAGGTACCCAATTTTGGGTTAGCATATTATAATTGACAATTCTGTAATTCCACATTTGTATCAATAATAAGAAGTTCATTTTTTTTTTCTTGCATTTGCTGTTGTTTCTCTATTTTTTTAATGTGTTTATGATATTAAGGGGAGTTCCTTGCATCAACTATGTTTCACTTCCACAACCCATCTGATGGTGAAGTCATAAACTAGAGCAATAGGGTGATGAAGGGGTTTCACATCATTGTAACTTGAAGTGATTATAGGATGGTCATATGATGCAGGGAATTTAAAAGATTTAGGGATATAAAAAGATAGAACAAGGTTTTTTTGTATCCCTAATTATGCTTACATGTTAATTATAATTATTCATTAAGATGCAGGACATGACTATCACCCTGGGTGTCATGAAGATGACAACATTTGGGTTTTAGGAAAGGGGCTAACATGCCTAACACAAATCTCATTCAACAAAATAAGTTGTAGGTCAAAGACAAACCATTGATTCATCCTAATAGGTGCATTAGCCAAATCCTCTAATAAGGTGGTCTTAACAATCTTTTACAAATCTCTAATAGAGTGCATACTTCATTGTATGTTGTAAATCCTTTCACAAGGTGGACCTAATAGTCCTTATTGCCCCAGCAAGGCAGATCACTAGAAGTTATCAATTGTAATCTTTAACAAGCTAACTTTATACTATAGTAATAAAGCTTGTGGGTATCATCCCCACCCTAGTTTGGAAGGTTTCTGGGTTACCAAATATTGTGTCAAGTGGTATGAATGTTTTATTGCTTTCAGTATTACATGCATGCAAATACATCAAATTATATTATGAAGGTTTAATTGGTGGATAGAAGTATAATTTTTATTGGTTCATAGTTCACCCCCCCCCTAGTCACCTTGTCTATAGTACATTTCCAATAGAAGGTGCTTTATTTGAACCTACTAAACATTTGATATTGGTGTTAATCAGTCAAGCATAAAATCAAGGATTTCCTATTGGTCGTGCCTCACACCAAGGCTCTTCTTAAGGAGGTACTGAGTAAGCCTATCGAGCCTGCAAAAAAGGATGAATGGATTACTTGGTGTGTGAGGGTAGAACTTCCTCAACACCTAAGTATGTCACTTCAACTTTGACCCAACCCTATTTGGAGTTAATCTGAGTGGCTCCCGTCATATTGTTAGTTATGCTAGCAGTGCCTCTCCCACTACTACCCATTTCAAACCCTATTGTTCAAGGGACTATTGTGGCTTCATGACACATGCCCCATTTTCAAGTCAAAAATGAGGACCCCCTTTTTCTTGTTTTGAGTCAGTAGGGACTACTATAGTTATGGTCTAGGGTTATGGTTGGTCAACATCATCCATAATATGGAAACCTAGGAGGAGCACTCTTTCCCTTAGCCTAATGACACACATGCACAAGGTGAATGACTACAAATAATTTCCACACAAGTCAAGGTACACACTTATGCACCTTGCACATGTGTGCACCTTGATAGGGTGCACTAGGTGCATTAATCAAGGGGTCAGTGTCTATAAATAGGGGACTGCCCCTTTGATCACATTCTTTTCAGAGAGCCCCTTGGTACAAAGGCACCTAAACTTCAAGAGAATAAGGAGGTTTAGAGTCCTTAAGTCATATGGTGAATTAATTTGATCCATTTATTATATATTTGAGTCTTTTGAGTCAATATATAAAGGCTAGATAAACCATTTGTAATTAGTTGTCAAAATTGTAAAAGGATGTCTTAATATGATCAATAATATCAAAAAAATTATTTAATAGGTGAATGAATCTATTGGTATCCATCTAAATTCATTTGAGTCATAATTTGGTCTAGGTTGGCTTTATATGAAAGTTGTAATGCAAAAATGCATAAAGTGCATAAAATATTGTCAAAATGCAAAAGGGTTAAATGAATGTAATGGGTTGGTTTAAAAGGTGGTTGGAAAGTTGAAAAAAACCAAAAATAATATAAAATAATTGTATTTTTCATTCCAAATAGAGATGAATGAATGGGAAGAAGAAGAGATAATTTTGAATCAACTAGTTTCTTAAGAACTTGTTATTTTGATTGGTGTTAACTATTTTTATATTGGTTCCAAGTATTTTACAACCATTTAAAGCATAGAACCCATGTATATTCTATATATTTGAATAGGAGGATGAATAATATTCTCTTTTTGGTTTGGATCAATTTTGTTAAGTTTTGAAAAACTTATGCTAGTTTTGGTAAAAGTGGTTATTTGCAGATTTGAGGATGCCCAACTACACTTGGATTGAAATATTTAGTACATAGATATTTGGATAAAACAAGACCTCTATTTATACTTATTGGAAATATATGTGAACTATATTTTAGTTTCAAATCGTTTGAGTTGTTTTCATTTAGATTTGTGTAAGTTATGTGTAATTGAGTAAAGATTGGTTTTTAAGGATCTCCATTGAAGTTGTAGATAATGAATTGTGCTTGTAGGATGATTTATGCATTGTAAGAACTAATGGATTATAGATTAAGAAAATAGAATCATATAAGGTTGAGTGAAAATTGGTTTGGGTTTTTTTGGAATTATCTTGAGAAAGTTATTAGATGCCCTAGGTAGGGTTACTATTTTTGCTCCTGGTTTATGATAGAAACTATGGGTCTTGATTCAGAGAACATAATTTGTGATTTTTTTATTGGACTACTCTCAGATTTGGATGTATTTTAATACGTCTATGTCAAAAAATTACACTAGAGGGTTTTTCAATAATATGTATAAAACAAAAGTTAAGAATAATGGAGAAGGGTTGATGTTTTGTATTAAAACATGTGTTTTGCATCATGAGATGCCTCTATATAATGAACTTATTTTATGGATTTTGAAGGGATTGACATGTATCCAATTGATTCATTAATTTTAAAGATGCTCTACATCAGCCTCAATCCAACACACCCTCACACCTTCATAGCTATGCAAAACTACAAAGACATCCACAACTCTACACCAATTTCAAGGTAGAATCTTGCATATATACACACTAGTTACACATGCGCAAGGTGCACATGTGCACCACATGCACCTTACCTCAAGTCCATGCCAAAATAGGTGCATAACTAATACTTTCACATCTAGCATACCTGCACATACAATGTTAAAATACAATTCCCCCAATAACCAAGTCCTTTAAGTCAGTCTCCTACACACTAAGCACACCCTATACACCTAAGCATGGTGCCCTAGTGCACAATTCTTGCTTTTGTTGTTAATTTTGACCTAGTTTGAAAGTTTTTCATTAGTCAAGTCTAGTCATTAAAGGTCATTTTGACCTTCCTATAGTAGTATGCTAATGTTTTTCTTTTGTACACTTTACAATGGAATCCTCATCTTTTGTAGTGGCAAAGATAACCCCCAAGCCAATGACATTCAAGTCATAGGGTGTCCCTAAGAAGTCTAGATTTATAGATGCACATTTTGAGTTCTAAGATACCAAATTGGGGCATATAGATTGGAATACATTCTTGGTCTTGTGTAAGAAACCACATAAGAGATCTGAGATGAACTAATATCACACCTAGTGTCAGTGCAGTCCTTAGAGCTGATCATAACATTGTCTTAGCAATACATACTCAAAGAGAAAGTTGTCAAAAGTGTGACTTGAGAGATTATATTAGATATAGGACCAGATAACATAGAGAAGGTTTTCCACCTACCTATCGCTGATCAATACTAGAAGATCACATATGACACAAAAAAAATTTGGTACATGGAAAATGAACATGCAACAAAAGACCTAGTACAAGAGAGATATTTGAGCATAAAGACTCTAGGCAATAGGGAGCAGACAATGTAGAACCAACCCAAGGACATATGGTTGATGAAATCGGCTACACCATCATACTATTGAGAAGAGTAATGGGGCTACCTACTGCAAGTCACTTGGAGATTTGGATGGTACACTTCATAGATTCCATTAGAAAAAGGGACCTCAAAAGTGATTGGGGCACCATCATCAATTGTTCTTTGGATGAACAACTTACTTTGGTACAAGAAGACCCAAGGTTCTACATGAAATTATACATGGTCTACTTGCTACCACTAGGGAAACACTAGACTATCCAGGATTTTTGAGAAGGGGACAAATCCAAGGCTCCAATGCATGGCCCTACATTGTGTACCCATAGCTAGTACAAAAGAAGGTTCTAGAAAAGAGTCTAGAATATAGATTGGTAAATGATGCTTTCATTTTTCATCATAATATGGTTCATCGAAGGGGATTAAATGAAGAGATTATCCGTGGAAGTCAAAACAAGAGTAACACAAGTGGGTGGATATTACATCCAATTTAACACATTCACATAAATCTAGGTGGCTATAACTCTCATGTGCCCCAAGGATCTTCCACATTATTTGTTAGATAGGCTCATGATTTTGGAGATTGTAAGGCAATTAGCCTCACATATGAAAGAGTTCAAAAGTTTCACAAGAAGACATGGGTGTGGCCTATCACCATAGAGCCTTATGAGGTGAAGAAAAAACAAGACATTTCCATCCATGTGATAGAATGAGAGAAGTATTTGTTGTATGATTATCCAACTCCTCACCCTTACTTTGATAATATTGGGATGATCCAACAAATTATTGAGAATGAGTTTGTCCTAAATGTCACCATTGAAGACCTTTAGTTGAACTTTGTAGATGACTATGAAGTTCGAATAAGGAACTATTGTAGGATGAGTCTATCACTTGAAAAGAAGGCTTTGAACCTCCACATACCCCTCAAGGTATGAAACAAGGATAGTTTGAATATCCTAGACCCCCTCTACAAAAGAGATAAGAGCTTTGATAGTCCTATTATGAATGTAGAAGTGGGAAGATAAGAGAATCAAGACATACAACACTAGCTTAGGCATGTCATCAAGATGACAAAAAAATGGGTTAAGAGGCCTTTCTATTTGGATGCAATACCAAATGTCCCATCTCTACAAGTACCTACTAGGCAAGAGAAAGGTAAAGGAACCAAAGTAATTATCCCTATTCTATCAAGAAAAGTCTTTGCTTAGGCTCGAGACCATATAAAACCATGCTAAAGATGTAGCTTATATCCAAAAGGACATCAAGGTCAATGGGACGAAGAAGATGAAGTCCACTATGATTAAAGAAGAACTGACCAATGAACCTTGGTGCAAGATGAATTTTCCCATCAATTCTATTGGCTCCTAATTTAACAGATTTAAAAATAACCAAGAGACCAGACCAATACATATAAGGCTAGAAAATTCCTATAATGGATGCACTTGACTACTAATCTTGTGCCAATTGTAAGGTTAATTCCTTCTTCTTTAGGCTCTACATGACCTAGGTGGGTGGACCTTAGATTATTTATATGGTACCAATGTAAAGACATATAACTAAATCTCAATAATAGATAAAACCCCTTAATCTTCTATGTTTATGAAAGCATTCATGGTCATGAAATAGCTAATAATAGAGCACATGAATCTGATAAACCAAGTGAGGGAAACTCTTTCAAATTTTAAACATAAATGGAATGATATTCTATTAAAGATTTAGATCTCAACATAACCTAAGTATGCAATAGCAGAGGACATGCAATCTCTAAGCTTACTAGTCCCTTATCCATTGGGCATCAACTAAACTTTAACATACACATGGACACCTAAAGTATACTCATATATTCAGACATCTAATCTATCTATCTAGATTGCAAATAGATATCTATCTTCATAAAAACTCTCATACTTACTATGATATCCTCCTGGTGTAACCTACAACCCTATCAATGTAAACAAGCATTTACATGGATCTTTGTTCCAATAGCAAATTTATCTAGACATACAACCTTAAGGGATTGTAATTTATTTTAAGCTCTTTGTTCTTAAACACAAAAGATTGCAAATAAAAGAGGAAGGAGATGAGAATCAAAATGAAACTAAGAAAAATGAAGATCCTGTATTAATCTCATTGAAACCAATACATCATTTGTATGTCAAAACTCAGAAAATACAAAATGAAAGATTCTATAAGCTAAAATGCTTCAAAAGAAATACAATATCTTTATTCATAATAGAGGAATAGTAAGAATGGTATCACAGCATTCAGGAAATTCTCCAACTTTGGAACATGTCTAGTCTCACAATCATGAGAAAAATCTCAAAAAATTGGAACCCTTACAATGAGCAGAGACAAAGAGTATACAAAAAAAAAGATATTTTAGGAATTGCCATCTGAAACTGACATGTGTCCCACTAAAAAAACTTCACTTTGATTGTTGTTGAAATTGAACTTCTTCATGTACCTACAATTAAAACCATAAATGTTGTAGAAAATATCTGATGTATCCCCTTAAAATAATCTACAAAATATCATATGGAGAAAATATCAAGTACATATCAAATATGAGTTGGAAACTCAAAATATAATTTTGGCATGCCACTTTTTCCTTTGCTGTGAAATTCAACTATTCTGTTGGCAAAAAACATGACTACTTCCAACTACATTTAAAACAATCAAATCATCCTTCATAACTAGTGATGAAATCAAATCTAATGAAAATCTAATTATATCTTATCTTAATTTCATTAGAAAACATTAAAACTACATTTTTCACTAAGAAGACCCCAAAAATACAAATATGCATGTAGCTTCTTCTGGAAAATACGTATGTAGAAACTAATTGTAGAAATGAAAAATTCATCTTTCACTAGTTATGTTAATATATTATACAATATATTTCACACAAAAATCGTGCATCTAAGCCCGAATTGAAATTTTAGGCCCTAGGCCATGAATAGAGAAATAAATTTAAAAATTTAAAAGTTCATATACTTAAAACTATATAAAACCATTAAATTTATCAAATCTTTAACATTTTAAATTTCATACATTGAATACATCACTAAATTTTATCTTATATCCATTTTCAATTTCTCCTTGCCACTTGTCCACCTCTTATTGGCTATCACCATTTGAAAAACTTTTAATTGATTAATTTTTAATTCCTATAGCATCTTATTTCTTAACACTTCCTCCTCTGATATCATGAACTCACCATTTTTGTGATATCTTACCTCTACATTTAGCTTTTTAACATCTCGTGATTAAATCATTTCATAGCATCTCACCATCATTTTTTTGCTTCCTTGATGATATGATGAGCACATTAATATATATTTAATATATTCTTCAAACCTCCCGTTGTAGCATCGTATCATATTGAAAATCACCTTCCCATGTCTCAACCATAAAACCCCTTATTGTAGCATCATGGCCCTCTAATTTTCTTTTCCTAACCTTCTGACTGGCATAGGACCGTAGGCCTTGATCTGAGGTGTCTTGATCTTATGACCTATCATACTGTTGTAGCCCTCCATTTCTCCATATCTTGATCTCATGGTGGACTACCACATGTTGCCTCTTCTTTGATGTTTGAAACAATAAAAACTCATTGACTTTGGTGGTTGGATGGGCCCCTCCACACAAGCAAGGGTGTTCCTCAAGAAATGTGTCTTTGAAGACACTTAAGTATTTGTGTCTCTTAGCTTATAAACAACCAAAGATACTATCATGTCCCCCATGTGGGATAAAACGAAAGGCAACAAAGGTAAAACCAAATATCAACCCAAAAGAAGAAAGACACAACATGGCATATATCAATTCATTTTATCATAACTTTCCTAAGTGAAGATGTAGTTTTGTTGTTGAAAGAGATTGCATGGCATCTAGAGGAACAAGGAGAATGTTCAAATCATATTGCTTCAAGTTACAGGCTATGCGGGTTGATGTTTTGCATGTGAGCACTTGTGGATCCTCATTCATGTGTGGATCCTCCCCTATTCGTGCAATGGCCTTTATCTATATGCAGTGACATTTTCCTTGGATGTGGACCTACAAGCCATGGGCATCTTCCTTGATGCTATCCTTCACTAAAATGTGGATGTTCCTCCCCTACCATATCTTGCCTTGGACTGCCCTTGAGATTGATTCAAAATTTGGAATGGACACTCAAAATAGGAATGCAATTTTGAGTGCCATCAAATTCCAAAGTGGAGCAAAACATAAATGGTGATTGTAGGTGTAAAAAGGAGGAAGTTGTAGAAGAAAGCTACTGCTTCACATCAGATCCATGAGACCATTTCAGAGGCTAATCAAGAAGAGAAAGAAGAGGATGATATTTACACCTTCCCTCTTAATAAGAGAACATAGTTGGCACATGCCATTGAAGAGGAGAGGAGGAGTGCAATCCAAACACTCATGAATACTCAAGATCAACCCATCAAGATCAAAGATATTACAAATCAAGAATAAGAGGGATGGATTGATTCAACATTGGGGAGTGATTCATATGTGTTTGACTTATCTGATCTCAATTGGATGATTATTAGGACATATCTAGAGGAAGGAGAGATAAGGGGCATACCATGCCAAGAGCCATTAGATAATGAATGGAGTACTATACCTCCTCCACTTCCATAAGAATAGGAATATGTTTAAGTTCTCCCTCTAGTGCTAGTAGAGTAGAGACCAAATATTGTAGAGGGGGAGACACTTATAGCCCACATAGAAGAATCTACATAAGAAGGTTTGACAGTTGCAATAGAGGAACAAAATCTCTTATTAGTGTAACCATCTTCCTTCATTCCTATGAAAACAATGGTTACATCTAGTGTGGAATAGCCAAGGGAAAAGGAAGCTCTAAAGAGAATAGATAATGGGAAGGGATTGGAAGTCACAATAGTATTGTTATCTAGTTTTGATATGTCTTTAATGGGCACAACCCTGACATGGTTGATACAAGGAGTAGAGACCTTAAAAAGGAGACACTTACAAACCCTTGAGGAGGAACT
Source organism: Cupressus sempervirens (assembly GCA_028749045.1). Lineage (NCBI taxonomy): Eukaryota > Viridiplantae > Streptophyta > Pinopsida > Cupressales > Cupressaceae > Cupressus > Cupressus sempervirens. Next base: position 239,564,774 of record CM053792.1, read on the forward strand.
ATCAATTTTGACATAGGCCATGTGGATAAGAGTGTCCCCTTTAGGAGAATCACATCTAATGACCTTTATTTCAAAGAATAGGTAGGATGAAATGGTAGCATACACAATTATTCTTTCACTCTATGTCAATCCAAATTCCTTTATGACTCAATCTGTTTAGACCAAAGATACTACTAAAGAATTGGCAACCTTTGGTTTGAAGTAGGTGTTCCAACAATTGGACTATGGAGAAGAAGAACTCAAAATTCTGAGAAGAAAAAATGTTTTCTTGTTAAAATTTGTAAAAGAGGTGATGGGTCCTATTAACCTAGATCACCCAAAGGATTCTCTATTAGCTTAGCTCAAGAAATGAGCTCTAACATCAAAATCAAGTGATTCATTTTGGGATGTGTGCAAGAGATGGTGCCACAATTTTGAGGAACAAGGGGTAGAGATCATAGAAGCTAATATGCATTTATTACACAACATACAAAGGAATGGATAAAGGCTTGCGACAATGGTCAACTGGGGTTTTGAGTTGATGGACAAAGTATCCACCTTGACTAATGACCTAGATGTATTGTGAGTAATAAATGGCCATAGATATTGAATGCCACTTAATGTATATATAGGGGAAGAATTGGATAATATTGATGACTGAATTAAGAAGATTCAATCAGAGAACAAGGTCAGATTGGCCTTATATAATGACATCTAGATATGTGAGCAAAAACCTAGGCCCAAATTTTAGAAGGAGAAAATTATTATAGAGCTACTAGTTTGAAGATTTTTTATGTTGACTCTAGGAATCATTGTTAGAAATAGGGAATACTGAGATAGGGGAATGGTGAATCAGTCTTTTACAAACTTCTATCACCAACTGGATATTATTAATTACTTTGTACCATGCATAAGAAAGTAACAACTAATGTTGAACACATATAATAACCATGTCTAAAGAGAACTCATAACACCATATTTTGTTAACTAGGGTAACCCTGGCCAAGGGAAAACCCTAGTGGGGATGATATCCACTAGATAATATACTAATATATATGTTCCTTGTTAGAGGATGGACCTTTTTAGGATTTAATGAGAAAATTAAATATAGAGAGTCCTTGACATGAGATTTTGAATCCTTATTAGGAGATTCCAACCCTGTTAGGAGTTGTAGTACAGTAGATGCAAGAAGAGCTTATTGCCCAAACATGTACTTCCAATTACAAGAAGTGATCACTAACCAAACAAGTAATTATCCCTTCGATATTTAATTTTTTTAACTTATTTCTTGACTAATATTTGACCTTAGCTCAATCTTTGATCACAAAATTAGGTTCTCAGAAACTTTGCGTATATTGCTTCACAAAAAGTTTGCATATCACTTATTACAATAAAATTGCACACTTCTTTTCACAAGATGTCCTTTACATAAATAATGAATTCCTTTTGATGAATTTTTGCTAGGTTTTCTAAGACCATAATATACTTTTCCAACTTAGAGTAAACATCTAGGATGTCGGCCCTAATTGGTCAAGTAATTATTTTGTAAATAAAATAATTCCTTTACCTTTAATTTTGTTGTTTTGTTTCACTAGTAAAATGTGAATATCTCTTTTTTCATACCATCCTTACTAATGTTTGAGGTTATACACATCATCATCAACATGTATACTATCTCCATCTAACTTTGCTAGTCATAATATGATGTCAAAAACATTTTACATACAAAACAATGTATTGTTGTAAACCAATTTCATTGACAATCTTCTAAGTACCAAAAGCTAAGTATCTTTATTTCTGAAGTTTACCATGAGTATGTAGATTAGGTGTTACCATTAATGAAAACAATTAAATCACTGCATATAGTCAATTGTCAACAATCTCCCCCTTTGGCATTGATGGTAACAAAGTAAGGAAAATTGGCTAAGTGACAAAACCTTTACAAAAACTTACAATACTTATCATCTATTACATTATTTATTACAAATACACAATTACTTCTACAACTTATCCCCTTTGACATCAATGAAAAAGGTTAGAAAATCAAAAAAATGTCAAATAGGATGTCTAACTGGTCTCAAAACACTATTTTGCTACCTTAAGCTGTTAAGATCTTCACAGAGTCATAATTTTTTTTTTTTAAACTATCCATACCTTTCTCCCACATATCCTTTTCTACTTAATAAGTAGTGAGCATTGCACATAAGGCATATGATGCAATCTCAATGGCATTAAGGTTGAAGTAGGTGAAGTTTGCATAAGCATCTTTGGCTTTGACACACTCTTCCAATTGTCTTTCAACAATTGATATCTTTAGATCAATAGACTCTCTAAATTTTGAAAGTCTCTTCACAATTAGATCATTTTCAAATTCTAATTTCCTAATGTTAGAGTGTACACTAGAAACTTGTCCTTCTAAATCATCAAGTATGTAAGAGGGTTATTGTACCTAACTAGTTAGAGCTTCTAGCTCACTTAGCTTCCCTTGAATCTTTTTATCCACATCTTTGGTCAACATACGAGATAAATTACATTTGATGTATAGTACCTTCCAACTTGTTGACATCTTCAAAGTTCCTTAATACAAGTATCAAGACTCAGCAAATCATTCTTAATGTTCTAACAAATGGTGCTAAAAAGATTAGCATAATGTGAAATTTGAGCCTTAAACTCAACAACATTCAATAAGTTTTTAAATTCATTGTCAAATGATTTCACAACTGCTCATGATCTCTATTTAGGATCTACTTCAGTGTGTTTAGCTATGAAGGTGTTGTGCAATCTATCAGTCACATCCATTAGTGCTCTTTGTAGACTTTTCACCTTCTTATTCTTCTCAAACAATTTTGTCAAGGATGAGATCAAGTTAGATTGATTTTCATCATCACCTATAAGGTTAGAAAGAGATATAGGAGAGGATGAGCTAGATTCTTTCACCTCATCTTCCTTTTGTTTCTCCTTTGCTTCCTTCTTTTATCTTCTCTTCTCTTCTTCCTTTTCTTATCTTATTTTCTTTTCTCTTTCTTTCTTCTCTTCTTCCACCTTTTTCTCTTTTTCTTCTTCTTTCCTCTTTTCATCTTCTTTCTACTTCTATTCTTCTTGAAGAAATTTTAGCTTGGCTTCTTCAATATTATTCTTTTCTTCATCTATCTATCTTTTCTCTTCTTCAATTTGTTTCAACTAATTTTGAATATCTTCAGAAAGAGGCTCAAGTTGATTGAATGAATCTTCATCAATGTTAATAGTAACATTTGTCTTATCAATTTACATAGTATCACCACTTATTAATACTTTTGAGGTTTTATTTGTAGTAGAGGGTTCTACCTTTAGTTTGCTCATCATTTTATTGATAGCTACTATAGTTTTTCTTGTAATAACATTATTTTCTCCTTCCATGAATATAAATGGCCTCATCTTACTTCATAAGTAAGGTGTTATTTTCTTCATCAATCTCTTGATGTCATCTTCATCATATATCTTACACATAGTTCTTAGTATTGAATTCCAAAGTTCCATGTCTTCTTCATGAATTGGTGTTTTCCTTTCTATAATTTTGTCATAGAATTTTTGATTTACAAAGCCTTTAATGCTATCAAGTTTTAAGTCATTTATAATCATATATCTCATAGTAGAGATATCAATTTTTTCCTTCTCAATATCATTGTATAAATCATAGAATTTATTCATCGATACAAAGTTCTCTTCATTAACAATGGCTATGTTAATCTTCTCTATCTTAGGTTTCCATGGTTTCCTTGTTTTACTTGCTAGCTACTTAGAGAGAATAATTTTATTTGGTTATTTGTCTTTTGGTTCCTCTTCTTATTCATCATCACTAGAGTCCTCAATTGTCAACAATGTCTTCTTTCTCTTTTCAGGTCTAGTAACTTGTTGCTTGACTCTCTTTGACTATCTTTTGGATCCACTTGGTTTTTTGTCTAATATAATAGCATATGGAATGCTTTGTTCTGTAAGAGTTTCTGTAATTGATACACAAAATGCTTGGCCAACTAACAGAGTTGTCACATACATTACACCTTGTTCACCAATTTATTTCATTTTGGAGATAGTTTGTCTTATTGCTTGTGATTCTTCTTCTGACATACTGGATTTGATAGTGCTTTCTTCATTATAGATGCAATCTTATTATGAGATGCCTTTTCTAATGATGCCTAGTAGGCTGATTGGGTTATCTCCTCATATGTTCCAAATCTATATGATGCTTGATCAGTATCTTATTTCAACTGTACATTAATATAAATAATAGCTATATCATCACTCAATTCATAACCTAGGTGCTCAAGAATTGTTTCCCAAGGTTCTACTACTTCGATATAGGTTTGATCAGTGTCACAAGGGCAATTCTATATCTCTGTTTCATCTCATTCTGAAATGTTCTCATGATCAAATTTCCATTGTCCAACATTTTCTCTGTTGGATGTCTTCTGCATACATTTGTTATCTTGTCCATAGTACATCTTTCACTTCTCATAATATTAGTAACTGATAAGAATGGAAATCTCTTAAGTACATGAAAGAAAATATGATTAATTAGAGATTGAAATCTGAATACACCATTCTTGGTTCTCTTAATCTTCTCTAAATTTTTAATAAGTTGTACTCTCATAATTTCACTCAAATTCACTTGTTCTTTATCAACACATATCTTATAAGATGCATAAATAAATCTTGTTGATAGCTCATCATTCTTAGAAATTTTACATAGAGAATATGCAATGATTCTACTCAAGAATCTTACATCATGTTCTTGGTGGTGTTGATCACCATTGCTTTACCATTGTAAATTGCCTTAGTGTAATTTTCAACCTTCTTCTTAACCAGTTTCTCACTAATAGGTACACTACCTTGTTTGCTAAGACCAATGACCTCATGAATAAGGTTGGCAAAGATGTCAGCTACATTATCTCCCATACAAATCTTTCCATTATGGATTTTGCTTAATATAATTGGTGTCCATTCTTCAGTATCAAGTTCATGGTAGAAATGATAATTTACTAAGTCCAAGTCTTTCAAATGCTCATATCCAAGCTTAATAGACATATCATGGTTGAAATTTTTTTCCATATCTCTATTCATAAACTCACTTCCAATAGTTTCAAACTTACTACACAGATAGCTTCCTACATCTTCTAATAATACTACATTATTTGGAGTAATTGATAAGGCTAAATTAGGGTTTTCCTCTAAGGGTTTCATAGGAACAACCTTCAATTTGGGTCTCTCAATATTCTCAACATTTTAAACAACTGATGTATCAATGATTAAACTAAAAATAAATTTTTCGAAGAATTTCTATGTAGAAAATGATAAAATATGTTTTTTAGAGTAGGGTTTAGCTTGAAATCAATTTTCCAAACTGCTTCTAGGTGCTCTTAGCTTCTAAGATGATCACAATATGGAAATAATAAAGTTTGTACTCCTTTTATTCTTGTAGAACTTTCATTAATTGCATACTTCACTCAATTGAAAAAGCTATTTATTTCACTCTAAAATCAAATATCTTCTCAAGATCAATTGTCTAATCTTCTAATGCTATTTGAGGTTCAACATAGCTTCCTTCGGTCATGACAATGTTCCACAAAACTTTTCTTCACAATTTTTTTTGTAGAAACATAGATTTCATCTTTTTTCACAGAGTAAACTACCTCTATTATAATAGTAGCTCTTATTTCCTTTGTAATTTGTTCCAATAAGCTCCAAATTACAAGTGAGCTTAACTATACTCCAAACTCATTTTAATACATCTTTCCTCAACCTTACTATGAGTAGCTCGATCTCTAAATGAAGTTTCTAATTCTTGACTTCAATTTTTCTATCTCACCATCATCTAACTTTTCTTCTAAGATGTCTAATCCTTTTTTGAATTCCTCATTGAGTTCTTCTCAAAGTTTATTGACTACATTTGTTTGTTCCTCATTGTCTTTCTTTGATTTGGAGTTACTCTAATGATTCCTTTTGTCATTTCTGAAGTTTCTCCCATTGTTGCTTCTATTTCCAAAGTTTCTTCCATGATTCCTTTTGTCATTTTTGAAGTTTCTTCCATTATTTCTTCTATCCATTCTATAGTATTCTGCTATATGTCTGAAGTTGTTGTATAACTGACATACTAGGGTTCTACTTCTACGATTCTTCTGGTCAATAGGTGCTTGACAATTCTAGGTGATGTGTCCAAAGTTGTTACACTTATAACACATGATCTTCTTCCTTTCCTCATAAGGTCTAATTTCTCTTGATGTTCTTTCAATAGATCTTCTTCTATCTGTAGGGTTAGTTTTTCTAGACATTCTACTATTTCTTCTATCATTATCATATTTAGGTTTCCTATAATCAATTGCATTATGACCAATACCATGACAATTATGATAGTAAAATTTTCTAACATGATTAAATGATTTATTTGTACAATCTCTTTTCATATGTCCCATTTCATTACATGAAAAAATTTACCTCTTAATTTATACTTGGTATGCTTAGGAGATTCCACTTGCTTAGGTTCATCCAATTTCATAGTTTCCTTCTCAACTTCTTTGGATTTGTCAAAAGATTGACTAGATTCAATCTTATCATTAGACTAGTCTTATCATATCCAAGACTAGTCTTATCATAATTAGGTCTTTGTATTGACATTGATTCTTCAAGATTTTCTCTTCCAGTGTAAAGCTTTTCAAGTTGTTACTTGTACTGAGTTAGTTCACTTTTCACAATAATGTTGTAATTATGAAGTTCTTCATGATCTTCTTTTAATGTTTCAAATTTAGATGTCTTCTTTAATAGACTCACTCTAATATTTTTATTTTCAGTCTTTAAATCAGATCCAATTTTTCTAGGATCATTCTTCAAAGTCAACATTAGATTGGTAATCTTTAATTCATACTTCAAGATCTCATAGTCTATCTTGAATTTTGAATAATCATCATCATTAGCAAATTCAATAGATTTAGGCTTGGATTTGAGATGTTCAATCTTGTCCTTCAATTGCCCAATGTATACTCTGGAGTCTTCATATCTATCTTTCAACTTATCTTTTTCTTTAGTGAGGAGATCAATTTGTTCAAGTGCCTCTTCAAAGTTCTTCATCAACTATTACATATCCATAGGGATCTTACTCAAGCTATTAAGCCTCTTCTAAGTAATTGTGCTCTGATACCAATTGCTAGAAATAGGGAACACTAAGAGGGGTGGGGGGTGAATTAGTATTCTACAAAGTTTTGTCTCCAACTAGATGATATTAATTACTTTGTACCATGCATAAGAAACTAAACAAGTAATACTAAAAAAAAATAATAACCATGCATAAAAAGAACTCATAACACCATATTTTGTTAACTAAGGAAACCCTAGCCAAGGGAAAACCTTGGTGGGGATGATACCCACTAGATAATATACTAATATATATGTTCCTTATTAGAGGATGGACCCTATTAGGAGTCAATGAGAAAATTTAGTATCTAGAGAGTCCCTGTTAGGAGACATTGAATCGCTATTAGGAGATTCTAACCCTATTAGGAGTTGTAGTATAGTAGATGCAAGAAGAGCTCACTGACCAAACATGCACTTCCAATTACAAAAAGAGTTGACTACCCAAACAATTAATTTGTCCTTAGGTATATAGCTATTGTAACTTCTTTCTTGACTAATCTATGACCTTAGCTTGATCTTGAATCACAAAATCAAGTTCTCAAAAACTTCACATATATCATTTCACAAAAATTCAACATATCACTTATCACAATACAATTGTACACTTCTTTTCACAAGATGTCCTTTGCATAAATACCATGCCTTTTCACAATTTTTTGCTAGTTCAGCTAAGACCATAATATACTCTCCAACTTAGAGAAAACATCTAGGATGTTGGCCCTAATTGGTCAAGTAATTATTTTGTAAATAAAATAATTCATTTACCTTTAATTCAGTAGCTCTATTTCACTAGTAAAATGTGAATATCTCTTTTTTGTACTATCTATACTTGTGTCTAAGGTTATACATAGCATCATCAACATGTATACTATCTCCATCTAAGTTTTCTAGTCATAACATGATGTCAAAAATATTTTACATATAAAACAATGTACTAATGTAAACCAAATTCAAACTTAGACAATTTACTAAGTACCAAAAGCTAAGTATCTTTATTTCCATGGTTTACCATAAGTATGTACATCTGGTGTTGCCAATAATGACAACAATTACATCACTACATATAGTCAATTGTCAATACTCATTTATGCTCAATGAATGAAGTTGTTCAATAATTCAAGGAAAATTTTGAAGTAGCGTCTCCTAAGGATGATGTGCGATGCAAGTTTAAAACCAAATAGTCACTAAAGTAATTAGACTCCAAGATAGAGGATTTTTTCAAAGTAAGGAAAGAGGTCCATGATTTTCAAAGAGAACTGGGAGGCATATATCAAGACCTTGACTTACTAGACCCTTAGGATATTGCTATTTCCATTGAGAAGTTCAAGGCAGTGCACCCAAACATTATTTTGGTAAAGGGCCAATAGGACCTAGATGTTGAAAACTAAAATTTTGGGAGTTGGAAAAATCTTGCCAATTTTGACCCTATGAAACCTAAAGGTGCAGAAGTGCACAATTTTCCAAGGTACAGAGTTGCATCAATTATTGAAATCTATTGTGGCGGAACCAATAGTTAACTACCAATTCTATTTTATGAGATTTTCATATACCAAAAATGCATTTTGGTGATAATTTACCTAATAGAGATAGACAAAGAATCTTGAGTTTACATTTTTAGAAGTCCTTTAGAGTCCCAAATATCCCAAGTCTTCTCTCTTATTATATCCTTCTTATTGGCTAGGTTTAGAGTCATGTAAAGTCCATGCACCATGTACTTAATAAAATAAAGAGTAGAGGCCTACCTAACACCTAGTTAGGAGTCTGTTTGTACATAATTTGCTTAAAATTAGGGATTTTAACATGCTTTTTGCAAGGAAAAATCCCTAGATCTGAAAATTGAATGACGAATGAAGTTTCTTATAAATAAAAAGATGTAATATGTACTTAGGGAAAGAGTTTTGATGCAATAAAGTATTTTATTGGTGCTCTTATTCTAGGTGTGGTGTTTCTTACTAGAATATGCATTTCCTTTATGAATTTTATGTTCATGAATTGAAATGGAGCCAATATTTTTGTTGTATGTTAATGTTCGTGCAATCAATTAGTTTTGATATTTGTCATATTTGTTAATTGATTCTTTTGTTGTGATGAATTAGAGATAGGAATGCCTTCAAGTCCTTGCATAGTACTTTGTCTCTTGTGCACACACTTTTCATGGCTTCACAATATGTTGAATTGTGAAAAACCCTTTAGTTTCCACTAGTTCCCCTTGACAATTGCATTAGTGGATTTGAGGATGTGTTGTTCCTAATTTCATTGGTTTTCTACTTGATCCTTTTGAAAATTTAATTTGTAGATGCATTCTTACTATGAGTTGTGTCCATTAGGAATTTCATTTTCACTGATTTTCTTTAATTTCTTGTTATCCTATCTTAGTAATTTTCTTTTGTACATGTGATTAGAATAGGAATTCATATAGTTGCATTGTTAGAATTTGCATTCATCATAAAATTTAGAAAAATATAAAACATATCAATTTTTGGTCATGTAACTTGAAGTTCTGTAGAATTTAATGATACCAACAAAAGGCATCATTGTAGAAAAACACATTTATCTTTAATTGGTCTACCTAGTCGGTTGAAAAAAAACCATTTAGAACCTTGGAGTTGGTTAATTTGATTAGCTTTTAAAGAGAGAAATTTGTAAGGATTTCTCTGTTGCCATTTTGTAAAATGTCTGCTCAATAGGGACAAAGATATATGTGAGTGCATCTCAATTTTGTTGGGTCCACACTACACAAGAAGCTTCCATGATTGTTTCTTCTTAATCTTGCAACCTAGATATCCATGGAGAAGACCCATATGAAAAATCTAACCTATAAATAATTATCTCTGGAAAATATTCTTCTCCTAGCTTCAACACCAGTTCAACTTTCTTGCACAATGGCTTCTCCTTTCTTGGGGAGGAGAATGACATGTAATAGATTTTATCATGAATTTTATCTCATGGAATGTTTGAGGTCTTATATGCCTCCCTCAAAAGTATTATGTTTATGATACCAGACATAGGCTTGGTTCCCTAGATATTCTCTATCTCCAAGAATTTAAATTTTTTAAGTTTTTTCTCAATGTTGCCTGCCATGTTATCTGGCCTACCTAGACATCGATGCTTTTTCTTCATAGCATGAAGCTAGTCAAGGTGTCATTGTTACTATTATTTCCCCTTGTTTTATTTCTTCTGGTATTTTGCATGGTACTAACCCCATGCAGAGAATTGTATGGATTTTTTTTGTCTTTCAAAAATCATTCTTTGGGTATATTAATGTTTATGCTCCCAATGATGTTGTTGTAAGATCACATATGTGGCATTGAATGGAAGATCAACTACCACTAGTCACTTGGGTAATGTGTGGGGAATTTTTCCTTTTAGATGGACAAATGGGAAATCTGAGGCTTATTACTACATTGGCAATAACCTGAGCATTTTTATCCCAATGCTAACCATCATCAACATGGTGGGGTTTGGCATACTTGGTCCAATTTTAGAGCCAGATCTGATAAGATATTTAAGTGGTTTGTTCATGCTATGATTACAACTTTATTTTTTTCTTTTTCTAAAGAAATAAATTTTCTTGTCATTCCTTTACCCGATGTGACTTTTTCAGATCACAATCCCATCTTATTTAGAGCCTTAGACCCATAAGCACTATGGTTGGATCCAATGGTATAATGGTGTCATCACCCAATAACAAGATTTCTTTGTATTTATGGTAGACAATTTGCCATGTAATGTTGACATCCATATGATGCAACTACCAAATATCTATGTATGGATTTTGAGGCCTTTACCATAAATTCATTTGATTCAAACCTACAACATTGGCTTGCTAATCTCTATTGTTAGAAGAAAATTGTTGACAATTATGCCACCAAGAGATCCTAGATTAAGGCTTGTCTTTACTAGCTTGAAGTTGGTGACCAAACCTCCAAGGATTTTTTTTAGGTTCTCAAAGCTCGCCACACCTCTATGGGGGCCAAAAGAATCAAGGAAGGTTAGTATATTTTCTCTAAACTTCATGAAATCCTTCAAGCTTCTTTTTAACACCACAAGAAGGTGTTTACATCATAGAGAAGTTCAAGTGATAAGAACCAAGCTTTGAAGGAATACATTAATGTTATTCCAAATTGGCTTGTGGTCAAGAAATGTTCTTTCTATAAGAAAATGCTCACCATTAGTAACCTTAAAAAAGATGTGTTTTCCATGGGGAGTAATAAAGCTCAAGGGTGTGATGGTTTCTCATGTTAATTATACAAATTTATATGGTATTCTATTGGTCCTCACATGCATATGGTCTACTTTGAAGCTTTTCATAATAAAAATCTAGGAAACATTATCAACAAAGGAAACATTAAGTTCATATATAAAGCTAACGATACTAAGAATATCTACATCTAGAGGCCTATAAATTTTGAGAATGTCTCCTACAAGGTCATTTTTAAGGATTTATTTTTCAATATTTACCATCTCTTTCCTTTAATTGTGCACCTAGAGTAGACTATTTTTTATCAAATCTAGATATATTTTGGATAATATTATTACAGTTTGGAAAGGCATGGAGTGGGATCATAAGTCTACGAAACAACCTCTATTCCTCAAAATAGATTTTACCAAGGCTTATTATTGCATTGAATGGCCTTTCATTCTAGCTATGCTTCAAGCTATTAGGTTTGATCCTTTTTTTATCCAATTGGTAGAAATGCTCTTTGGGAATGCTTCTGCTTGTATCTCTGTCAATGAAAAATAATCTAAGGCTTTTGGGTTCTTTAGGTCCATCTACTAGGGATTCCCTTTAGCTTTGGTCCTATATGTTCTCAATGCCAAATTTTTTGTGTTCCTTCTTGCCAATGCCATCTTTTCTAGCCTTGTTAGAGGTATTTCCTTGCCTAAGTTATCTAGGCAACTTTTCAATGGACACTTTGCTGATGATTTTTTTCTCATTCTCATTGAGATTGAGGAAAATTTTTCAAATGCTTTGTAATGCCTTGATGTTGTTTGTCTAACCTATGGTTCAACTATTCAATGACATAAGAGCTTATGCTTTAGATTGTCTTTTCTTCTATCTTTTTCATTGCTCTTACAGTATGAATGTAAATGGATCCAACATAGAGAGGTCTTCTACTTTTTGGGTATCCCTTTTGCTTTCTAAGCTTCACTTTTGGAGCTTTGGAATGTTTTTCTTGCCAAGACTGAGAAGAAGCTTGAATATTGGATTATCAAGCCTCTTTGTTTGGCTAGAAAGTTCTAGATTTTTTTCAAGGTTCTAGTTGCCACCACTGTTTATTATTCCCTATGTTGGGCTACCTCGAAGGCCTCTTTCATGAAGCTAGAAAAATTCCTTAGGGATTTTCTTTAGACTTTTGGAGGTGATCATCATGGATTTCATAGAGTTTTTTGGGAGTATTGTTGCCTTCTTAAGGATTCTAGATGCCTTGGCCTTCTTTCCACTTAGAAGAAGGGTATTTCCTTATGTGCCAAATGGGTTATTCATGCCCTTACTAGGGATGAAGCCTAGAAAATTCTTCTCAAGAATTATATTTCTTCTAGATTCCTTTTCAACATAAAAAATTCAAAAAACTTATTCAAACTCATGAAATTACTTGTTCAATATAGCAACTTAACTTATTCATTTATCACTAGCTCTTTGTTCAGTATATACTGACTAACATAAACAAACAATAGTAAATAGCATGCATCACATAACACATCCACACATGTACAACATTAGGATTTAATGTGGAAAATAAACTTTGGAAAAACCACCAAGTAACATGCTATCACTTTGTCACTATTTTAAAGTGAGCTTAGTTAAGAGACAAACCTATTAAAGGTTACAAAACACACAATTAGGTGTGACCCTAATAAGGGATTTAATCATCCTATTAGGAGTGACATGGTTAGAGGACTTTGGATCATTCCATTATAATGTTACCTTGATTAAAAGGATTTACAAATTACTATTTGGTCAACCTTGATTAAATGACTTTTACTGCCACAATGGTTAGAAAGTAACAACTAGGTTTGATCTATCAAGATACAACTCACTTTGAAAATTTAGATCTCTATTTAGCTTTATTACTGGTTCATTCCTTGGACTTCATTATACTCTCCATCTCTGATATGCTTGACAACCCTTCAAGCAATCAAACTTCACCAATCTTCTTAGTTTTCCTCTTCTACTCTATTCTTCATAGTTTCTCCACAAATTTGGCAATCAATAATGAACCAACCTTAAAAAACATGCCTTATGCTTCATTAAATAGGTAGCTTTGATCTTTTTCCACATAACATCATTGTAGATATAAGTTTTTGATCATATTCATTGAATTTTTCCATCATTTTGTCTGTCTTCTTCCTTCTTGAAACTCTGAGAAACTTCTCCTTGAATCCATGCCTTTGATCACTTAACAAAATCAATTTGTGCAATGTTAATATGAAAAATCATCAATCCTTATCATTTATGCATTTTGAACAATCCAAAAATTCAACTATGGTGGCCTTAAAACTTGATTCTTCACAAATTGTGAAAATCCTCACACTGTGTTCTTCTGATCGGTCATCACTAGGTAGATTTGTCTCTACTATTTCATCTCTCTCAGCTTACTATGGCTTGCTCATTCTTCACTATGCTCAATCACAACTACATTTTTCTTCTTCATCATGCTCAACGATAACTAACACTTAGTTGATATTTCTTTCTTGACTATATCTTAAGTTCTTTAATCCTTTTCTTTATTGACCTAGTAAAAATGTCACTCAAGCAAGCTTAGTGTTTTAGTCAGCCTTGTGTCTTTCTCTTCTATGCATCAACTAAACTATCTTCTTCACTTAATATAATGATTAAACATCAAATTATTTTGTCAAAGACTAAGTAATCAAGTGCCCATTGTATTTCCAACATACTTGCTCCTCTTTACTCAACAACTTCACGCATTCATCTAGTTATTTCTCTTATCAAATCCTCTTCATCAATCAACTGATATGGTACTCAAAATTATTAATAGATGTCTTTCCAATCAGGTTTGACATTAATAAAAACATAAAAAATGTTTAATTATAGTTTCCAACAATATCCCTGTTTGGCATTAATGACAACACCTCTACTTGCCATAAAAATAAAAAATACTCCCTCATGATTTATCATTAACAACTCCCTCTATAATCTATATCAAATATTCTTAAATATCCTTAGTTTCATTCCAATTCTCATCATTGCACTCTCCTATACTTCTCCCTCTATGATACTATTGTGGTTTCACAATGCATGCCCCATTTTGCTAAGAAATGGGGACCCCCTACTTTGATTTTTTAGCTTTTTGGGTCCCTAGTCTATGGCCTTAGTCCTTTTTAGGGTTTTTTATGGTTTTTTTATCTTAGCTAGGTTTTTGTCAAAAACCCTAGATGCTGGAAACCTTATTTCTAAGGGAGAAAGTCAAGTTTGTAAGCTAGTGCATTAGTCATTTAGGGAAAAGAGTACATTCCCCTCTGAAAGTTTGTAGCAATGCACCCCCCAAAAGCTGTGCACCTTTTTTTTTATTAACATTACCAAAAACTCCTAAAAAACCTAAGCTAAGCCTTCACCGAGTATAAGGTGTGTAGCTATGTACCTTACTTAGGATAAATATCAATTTGTGTCATAAGGGTATGCACCTAGCGCACCCCATGAGGTGCGCTAGATGTGCATCCTTATTTTTAAGAGCTTTGTTAAAGAAAAACACACCTAGCGCACCTTAAAGGTGCACCATGTGTGCTCTTTTTGCTTATTAAAGGTTTGAATGAGGTTTTTGTATGTTTTGCAATTTTTTTGTAGTTATAGTTTGTTTAAGGTTTGATTTTCAACTCTTCAGAATAATATTTGCTTCTTTGTGTAGATAAAAAGGCATTCTTAACTTGTTGAGGTCATAACTTTTGACCTAGAGCTTGGAATTCAAAACCCTTTACACCATTGGAAACAAGAATTAAAAATCTAATTTTAGTCCCTAAAATAATGAGCCTTTGGCTACCCAATTTTAGGGATCGATGAAAGTTTAAACTTGAATTTTTGAGTGGAAGACCTTAGAAAAAGCCAATTAAAAAGACCTAGAAAATCTTGTGGAAAAGTTTCAAACATTTGGTCATCCTAGATAATCTAGATCACTTGGTCTCTAATTCGAAAGGATTGGGCCATCAGAGAGAAGAAAGAATGAAGCAATTTACACCTAAGATCATAGATACTAAGGTTGGACACATGAACCAGAATAGGTTCTTCATCATATGCAAACTATTAATAACAAGATTCAATGCAAGTGCCTTGGGATTTCAGAAGGAGTTCAGGTCTATGAAATTTTTTGGCTATAAAGAGGGTGTAAATAATCAAAAGGATAAAATTAAGTACATAAAAGTGATATGAAGCCCCATTTGAGAAAAAATCTAGAAACTATTTTCAAAATCGAGAACTTTGATTTTTTGGTGAATTAAGCACCTTGCAAAAATTTCTCATAAGATGTGTTGGCAGGTGTGATTATTCTAAGGTGCTCTGATAGTTAACTTTGAGTTCTAAATGTAGAGCTTTCCATGCATCATAAATGCATTCTAGCAATAGTTTAACTCCCACAAACACCTAGTGAAGATAGAGCTTCTATTTTTGGCATCTTCGGAGACTCCTACATCAATTGATAAGTAGGAGACAATTTACATAGCTAGTCAAATTGTGATATTGCTATCAAGATTTAACTGTGTGATTTTTGAGTCAAACTCATTGACCCATGATTCATGAGTTGTGATTCAATATGAATCCATCTCTCATGAGAATAAATGGAACACTTAGCACTCATTGGATCTAGGTGATGCTCACAGGGGTGAAGCACTAAGACTTCCTGAGAGGTCACCCAACCCAGTACTACTCAAGCTTGAGCATTCTTAACGATGGAGTTTCCTCCATGGTTAAACCCAAATCTTGCAAACCCATTTGAAAAACCTTCACCAAGTTTTTTTCCTTATGAACCATTCATTAGAAAGCCCCTTAAGCTCATCAATTGATAAGTAGGAGATAATTTCCACAGCTAGTCATATTGTATTGCTATCAGGATTTAACTGTGTGATTTTTGAGTCAAACACATTGACCCATGTTTCATGAGTAGTGATTCAACATGAATCCATCTCTCATGAGAATAAATGGAACACTTAGCACTCATTGGATCTAGGTGATGCTCATAGGGGTGAAGCATCAAGACTTCCCTAGAGGTCACCCATCTGAGTACTACTCCAGCCTGAGCACGCTTAACTATTGAGTTTCCTCCATGGTTAAACCCAAAGCTTGCATCTCCATTTGAAAAACCTTCACCAAGTTTTTTTCCTTATGAACCATTAATTAGAGATCCCCTTAAGCTCATCAATTGATAAGTAGGAGATAATTTCCACAACTAGTCAAATTTTGATATTGCTATCAGGATTTAATTGTGTGATTTTTGAGTCAAACTCCTTGACCCATGTTTCATTAGTAGTGATTAAAAATGAATCCATCTCTCATGATAATAAATGGAACACTTAGCACTCATTGGATCTAGGTGATGCTCATAAGGGTGAAGCACCAAGACTTCTCGGGAAGTCACCCATCCCAGTACTACTCCAGCCTGAGCGCACATAACTATGGAGTTTCTTCCATGGTTAAACTTGAAGCTTGCAACCCCATTTGAAAAACCTTCACCAAGTATTGTGCCTTATGAACCATTCATTTAAAAGCCCCTTAAGCTTATCAATTGATAAGTAGGAGATAATTTCCATAGCTAGTAAAATTGTGATATTGTTATCAAGATTTAACTATGTGATTTTTGAGTCAAACTCATTGACCCATGTTTCATCAGTAGTGATTCAACATGAATCCATCTCTCATGAGAATAAATGGAACACTTAGCACTTATTGGATCTAGGTTATTCTCATAGGGGTGAAGCACCAGGACTTCTCGGGAGGTCACCCATCCAAATACTACTCCAGCCTGAGCGCACTTAACTATGGAGTTTCCTCCATGTTTAAACCCAAAGCTTGCAAGTCCATTTGAAAAACCTTCACCAAGTGTTGTTCATTATGAACCATTCATTAGAAAGCCCTTTAATCTCATCAATTGATAAGTAGGAGATAATATCCACAGCTAGTCAAATTGTGATATTGCTATTAGGATTTAACTGTGTGATTTTTGAGTCAAACTCATTGACCCATGTTTCATGAGTTGTGATTCAACATGAATCCATCTCACATGAGAATAAATGGAACACTTATCACTCATTGGATCTAGGTGATTCTCATAGGGGTGAAGCGTCGAGACTTCCCGAGAGGTCACCCATCCCAGTACTACTCCAGCCTGAGCACAGTTAACTATCGAGTTTCCTCCATGGTTAAACCCAAAGCTTGCAACTCCATTTGAAAAACCTTCACCAAGTTTTGTGCCTTATGAACCATTCATTAGAGAGCCCTTAAGCTCATCAATTGATAAGTAGGAGATAATTTCCACAGCTAATCAAATTGTGATATTGCTATCAGGATTTAACTATGTGATTTTTGAGTCAAGCCCATTGACCCATGTTTCATGAGTAGTGATTAAAAATGAATCCATATCTCATGAGAATAAATTTAACACTTGGCACTTATGGAATCTAGGTGATGCTCACAGGGGTGAAGGACCAGGACTTCTTGGGAGGTCATCTTTCCCAGTACTACTCTAGCCTGAGCATGCTTAACTATGGAGTTTCCTCCATGATTAAACCTAAAGCTTGCAACCCCATTTGTAAAACCTTCACCAAGTGTTGTGCCTTATGAACCATTCATTAGAGAGCCTCTTAATCTCATCAATTGATAAGTAGGATATAATTTCCATAGCTAGTCAAATTGTGATATTGCTATCAGGATTCAACTGTGTGATTTTTGAGTCAAACTCATTGACCCATGTTTAATGAGTAATGATTCAACATGAATCCATTTCTCATGAGAATAAATTTAACACTTAGCACTCATTGGATATACATGATGCTCATAGGGGTGAAGCACCAAGACTTCTCGAAAGGTCACCCATCCCAGTACTACTCTAGCCTGAGCATGCTTAACTTGGAGTTTCATCCATGGTTAAACCCAAAGCTTGCAACCCCATTTCCAAAATCTTCAACAAGTGTTGTGCCTTATTAACCATTCATTAGAAATCCCCTTTAGCTCATTAATTGATAAGTAGGAGATAATTTCCATAGCTGGTCAAATAGTGATATTGCTAGCAAGATTTAACGGTGTGATTTTTGAGTCAAACTCATTGACCCATGTTTCATGAGTAGTGATTCAACATGAATCCATCTCTCATGAAAATAAATAGAACACTTAGCACTCATTGGATCTAGGTGATGCTCTCAAGGGTGAAGCACTAGGACTTCCCTGGAGGTCACCCATCCCAGTACTACTCCAGCCTGAGTGCACTTAACTATGGATTTTCCTCCATGGTTAAACCCAAAGCTTGAAACCCCATTTGCAAACCCTTCACCTAGATTTGTGCCTTATGAACCATTCATTAGAGATCCCCTTAGGCTAATCAATTGAGAAGTAGGAGATAATTTCCATAGGTAGTCAAATTGTGATACTACTATCAGGATTTAACTATGTGATTTCTGAGTCAAACTCATTGACCCATGTTTCATGAGTAGTGATTCAACATGAATCCATCTCTCATGAGAATAAATGTAACACTTAGCACTCATTGGATCTAGGTGATGCACACAAGGGTGAAGCACTAGGACTTCCCGGGAGGTGACCCATCCCAGTACTACTCCAGCCTAAGTGCGCTTAACTATGGAGTTTCCTCCATGGTTAAACCCAAAGCTTGCAACCCCATTTGTAAAACCTTCACCAAGTTTTTTTCTTTATGAACCATTAATTAGAAAGCCCTTTAAGCTCATCAATTGATAAGTAGGAGATAATTTCCACAACTAGTCAAATTGTGATATTGCTATTAGGATTTAACTGTGTGATTTTTGAGTCAAACTCATTGACCAATGTTTCATGAGTAGTGATTCAACATGAATCCATCTCTCATAAGAATAAATGGAACACTTAGCACTTTTTGGATCTAGGTGATGCTCACAACGGTGAAGCATCGGGACTTCTTGGGAGGTCACCCATCCTAGTATTACTCTAGCCTAAGCACGCTTAACTATGGAGTTTCCTCCATGGTTAAACCCAATGCTTGAAACCTCATTTTAAAAACCTTCAGTGAGTTTTTTTTCTTATGAACCATTCATTAGTGAGCCCTTAAGCTCATCAATTGATAAGTAGGAGATAATTTCCACAGCTAATCAAATTGCGATATTGCTATTAGGATTTAACTGTGTGATTTTTGAGTCAAGTTCATTGACCCATGTTTCATGAGTAGTGATTCAACATGAATACATTTAAATGGAACACTTAGCACTCATTGGAACTAGGTGATGATCACAAGGGTGAAGAACTGGGACTTCCCACGAGGTCACCCATCCCAGTACTACTCTAGCCTGAGCACGCTTAGCTATGGAGTTTCCTCCATCGTTAATCCCAAAGCTTGCAACCCCATTTTCAAAAACTTCACCAAGTGTTGTGCCTTATGAAAACTTGATTAGAGAGTGCCTTAAGCTCATCAATTGATAAGTAGGAGATAATTTCCATAGCTAGTCAAATTGTGATATTGCTATTAGGATTTAACTGTGTGATTTTTGAGTCAAACTCATTGACCCATGTTTCATGAGTAGTGATTAAACATCAATCCATCTCTCATGAGAATAAATGGAACACTTAGCACTCATTAGATCTAGGTGATGCTCATAGCAGTGAAGCACCAGACTTCCCAAGAGGTCACTCATCTCAGTACTACTCTAGCCTGATGCGCTTAACTATGGAGTTTCCTCCATGGTTAAACACAAATCTTGCAACCCCATTTGCGAAACCTTCAACAATTTTTATGCCTTATGAAAAATTCATTAGAGATCCCCTTAAGCTCATCAATTGATAAGTAGGAGATAATTTCCACAGCTAGTCAAATTGTGATATTGCTATCAGGATGGGTGACCTCCCAAGAAGTCTCGGTGCTTCAACCCTTTGAGCATCACCTAGTTCCAATGAGTGCTAAGTGTTCCATTTATTCTCATGAGAGATGGATTCATGTTTAATCTCTACTTAAGAAATATGAGTCAATGATTTTGACTCAAAAATTAGATAGTTAAATCCTGATAGCAATATCATAATTTGACTAGCTGTGGAAATTATCTCCTACTTATGAATTGATGAGATTAATGGGATCTCTAATGAATGGTTCATAAGGCACAACTCCTAGTGAAGGTTTTGCAAATAGGATTGGAAGCTTTGATTTTAACCATGGAGGAAACTCCATATTTAAGTGCGCTTAGGCTAGAGTAGTACTGGGATGGGTGACCTCTCGGGAAATCCTAGTGCTTCACCCCTATGAGCATCACCTAGACCCAATGAGTGCTAAGTGTTCCATTTATTATCATGAGATATGGATTCATGTTGAATCACTACTCATGAAACATGGGTCAATGAGTTTGACTCAAAAATCACATAGTTAAATCCTGATAGCAATATCACAATTTGACTAGCTGTGGAAATTATCTCCTACTTATGAATTGATGAGCTTAAGTGGCTTTCTAATGAATGGTTCATAAGGCACAACACTTGGTGAAGGATTCACAAATGGTGTTGCAAGCTTTTAGTTTAACCATCAAGGAAACTCCATAATTAAGCATGCTTAGGTTGGAGTAGTACTGGGATGGGTGGCCTCCTGGGAAGTCCTGGTGCTTCACCCCTGTGAGCATAACCTAGATCCAATGAGTGTTAAGTGTTCCATTTATTCTCATGACAGATGAATTATGTTGAATCACTACTCATGAAACATGGGTCAATGAGTTTCACTCAAAAATAACACAGTTAAATCCTGATAGCAATATCATGACTCCTACATCAACTGAAGGCTTTCTCTTTCTTATTTTCTCATGCTTTTTTTTTTTTTATGAAAGGTAATGGCTCATGCATCCAATTAATGATATAAATATGGATGGGGTCCTAATTAGCACCAGTTAGATAGTTACTTTGTACATAGATAGATTAGTTTTATTAATTGAGAAGCATATGATTGCATAAAGTTATCTCTCACATAGATTAAGGAGAATATTTCTTATAAATTCAAGAATGTAATATGTATTCAAGGCCACCATTATTTTGATTCAATAATATATGTTGTTGGTGTTCACATTTTGAGTGTAGTGATTCTTTCTTGAATGTGTTATATTTTATGGATGTATGTTCATGGAATGTAATTGAGCCAATAGTTTTATAGTGTTATTTTGGATATGTGATCTTTTAATTATGTTTTTTTCTATGGGTCTACAAATTCTAGTGATGTATTTAGTTCAAGAAGAGATCATCATATTCTTCTTGCATAGCTTTTCATCTCTTATGAGTGCACTTTCCATGGCCTTGAGATTTGATGAAAAATGAAACATCTTACAATTATTGAATTCCCATCGATGATGCATTAGTGGAATTAAGGAAGTGTTGCTCCTATTTCCATTGGTTACCCACCGATCTTTTAAAAAGCTTAACTCACAAATGTGTTGTTTTTGTGGCTTATGTCCATTCAGATTTTACTTTTCATGTTATTTTCTTAAATTTCTTGTTTCCCTATCTTCATTATTTTCTTTACTAACCCTATGGTTAAATTAGGAATTTATATAGTTGCATTGCTATATTTCATTCATCATAAAATGGAAAAATCTATTTCTTTCTTTTGTGGTTATTCTTTTGAGATAGCAACCATATTCTACATCTTATCCGAATCATTTCAGAACCAACAAAGGCCTCCTTATGAAAATTCACATTTATCTTCGACTAAGTGGATTGTATTAGGTCACAAGATCACCTAAAACCTTGGAGTTGATCCTCATATTAGCTTTT
This sequence comes from Cupressus sempervirens, assembly GCA_028749045.1. Classification (NCBI taxonomy): domain Eukaryota; kingdom Viridiplantae; phylum Streptophyta; class Pinopsida; order Cupressales; family Cupressaceae; genus Cupressus; species Cupressus sempervirens. The sequence continues at coordinate 239,586,864 of CM053792.1, forward strand.
CAAGAGAGGAGTTTGAAATTATTCCTATTGTTAAGCATCATGCAAAACTATAGCCCAACAAAAGTGGCACTAGAAGGAGGGCCTAAAAACCATTTAGCTCAAAAAATCCAAGTTGTTGTTTGAAAATTCTATGAAAAAATAAAAATAAAAGAAAATCTAAGTCTATAAATCTTCTGAGGTGTGCAGGTCCCAAGGTGCACTAGTGCGCATGACGTGCAAGTGCTCAAGTGTGCTATTTGAGAAAGTGTGTTTCTTCAGAGGTGCGCTTTTCTAGAATAACCACAAGTTCCTAGAACTTGGTTACTTTCACAAGCATCACAGTGGTAAAGGGATACCAAGAAATCTACCCATTCATATGACACATTCCATCATTGTCATTCGCTTTACATTCTACTTCACACACTCTCATCATTATTCACCATGCCTTTCTTCAATGCCCAAAGTGCACCTTTGAATCTAACTACTCCATTGCATGACTTGCCCAAAAATCTTGAAATTTTTTTTCCATAGTTCATCTATGGAGAATCATGAACAACAAAGGATCATATTAAAATTTTCAAGCAGATCTATAATTGAAACCAAATTTAGCATATGGATGTGGTATGCTGCCCTTTTCCTTACACTTTGGGGGACACAAAATTCAATTGGTACCTCAATCTTCCACCAGAATTAATAAGGGATTGGAACTCTTTTGAGAGCAAGTTTCTAGAAAAGTTCAAGATATATATTGATCTAGCTATCCTACATCATTAGTTCATCTCAATTAAGATGGATCCCCATGAGACTATTTCACAGTTTAATCATTGCTTCTATAGGATGTATAAGAGAATGGAATTTCCATACACTGTACCATAAGAGACTATCATCCAAATCTATTTTGGAACAATGGATTCATTAACTTCTATTTTTCTAAGAACGCTCCCACCTAGAGACATTGATATCATTGAAAAAGTCTTCAAAGAGGCTATTACATTCACAAAGCAAGTTATAGCTACTCCAATGTCAACAATTACATACTTAGGGTATGAGCCTCAAAAGACTGTATTCTTTGAGCAAAAGACTTCTCCACCTACTAAACTTGAGAACAACTTGGCTAGAGAATTTAAGGCCATGAAGGAGACAATGTCTCTTTTATCCAATGAACTCATCAAAATAAAGTTGAATTCCTCAAGAATCAAGGCAATCATCCAAGATAACTTGTTGCCCAGAATAAAAATTCTCAAGATCAAAGAAAAAATATTGGCCTTTACAGTAACATCAACAATGAGAATAAAGGTATTACAGGTATAGACCAAGTGAAAATGGATATGGGTACAATGATGTTTTGGATCAGCCTCCCCAATCATGGAGGAACAACCTTTGTAGTTTAGTGCAATGATGTTTGAATCATATGATAAATCTACAAGAGGACAAAATGATGAAGATAATCAAGAGGAGTTTGTGTTCTCATTCAATGAAGAAATTCTTCCAAGTATGGATGTTTCAATAAGTGTGGATATGCTAAGAAATTTTGAGGTCATGGAAATTTTTGAAGTTTCAAAGCTCCATGGAGTTGCAAAAATTCTCAAAGTTGCAAAAAGTGATGGAAATGTAGAAGATCCTGAGGTTGTTGAGATTTATGAATCAAAAAGTCATCAAGATGAAGATACCAATTTTTCCTACTGTGATATTGATTCCCCATTGGATAATGATAAGATACCTCCCTCAAAACAAGATTTATCATTAGAAGAGATGGATAGAGTGCTCAATTTGGTCTCAAACTTGATCGAGGAAATGCCTATTGATGGGTATTCTACACATATGTCAAACCATGCAATAACTAAGTCATGTTGAATCCATCCATTTGGGTTCCATTCAAAAGAAATTTGTCTTGATTTCTTCTTAGCTTGGGAGATCGCAATGGAGGGAAAGTATGATTTTGAATAGGCTTCTTTGGGACATGAGGGAGAAAACATCTTGATTGATGATATTATGAATCCTGTAATTCAAAAGGAGAGCTCATGATTGATTTTCCTAGTCCTAAGGAACCTAAAGTGATTCCGTGTGCACATGAAGTTGTCTAACATGAGATAAGACCACTAGAAGGAAAGATTACAATGTGTGAGTATACCCCTATGGTGGGGGACTCACTAGATCAGTTGATATTTTCACATTATCCCTCTTAGTTTGATGATTTTCAATTTGAATATGATGCTAAAGGTAAGAGAACTTATTTGTGGATTGATCATGGTCATAAAGAGTTGCCACAACTTCTAATTTTGTGTGATTTGTGCCCAAAATTTGAACCAATATTGAGCAAATTTTATTTTTTCTTAGTACAAAGACAAGTCAGCATTTTTTAGAACAAAATGGGGTGGTTCATTACTATTGCACATAATGAGAAATCTATTGATAACCACCCCACATTCTTATTATTCAAGGTGTTTTGTATATAAGTTTTTGTTTTTTTTTTCTTAGTCTTTTTAGTCTTTCTAGTTAGGTGTTAGTTTGCTTTGAATCAAGTCTTTTTGTTTGGATTTTTTTTCTTTTTCTTTCAAAGTTGTCTCATTCCAAGGGTTAGGTGGACTCAAGATTTTATCTTGACATATCTAATTAAACTATGTTTTGGTTTTGACTTTTGCTAAGAGGTATTTGTTCGTCAAAACATTTTAATGATTTTGTTTCTTATACAAACTGAGGAATAGATGTTACTTGCAGTAAGAGGGGACTTTTAGTATTGAATTCAAAATCACAAATTGACAAGTTTTCAACAATTTACAAATTTAAATATTGACTATCTTAAATGTATTTGAACCAAACTTGATGGAAGCAAGGGATAGTCCAAACCCTACTGGTTCAAATAGAAGGGTCTTCTTGAAGGAATTGCTAAGATCGTTGTTTGGTGTGAGAATTTCTAAAAGTTCTTAAAAGAGGAACGCAAGGGATATTCACTAAAGATTGAATCTGAGAAATGACACCAATGTCTTGGACACACAGTCTAAGTGTGGTTAGGGTACTAAAAGAAAATAAAAAAGGAAAAGGGTGTTAAGAATGAAAGATTCTACAAAATCTAAGAAAGGTAATCTGACTATAGGGATATGCATTCTAAAAAATATATCCAATATCAAAATAATTGCTTCATCAAAGAATCAAATGGAAACATTGTGACCTATGTGAAGCAAGTATTCAGAAGATTACCTAGGAGTTCAAATGAAAAGTGATGACCTACCAAGATCCATTATAACTGATTCTCTCATCTAGTCAGACAAGGGATTGATAAACAACTTTCATGGGAATTCCCAATGAATGGTCTGAAAGGGTGGAAGATTTTTTACAAGTTGTTAGAAATTTTTTTTAGATTGCATTTTGAGATGTTGAAGAAAATGAATACACTGAACACATACTAAACTTGGATATTCAAAATTATGAGATTTTGACTATAAAGTGACTCAAAATATGCTTGGAGTATTCAAGATTCAATTGGTGCTTGACACATATTAAGGAATGTTTTTTGATGAAGAAATTCCTTTTTCATTTCTTCCTTTTTGTTGGGGCTATATTTTGTGGTTTCACAATGTGTGCCCCATTTTGTTGAGAAATGGGGACCCCCTGCTTTAATTATTTATCTTTTTGGGTCCCTTGTCTAGGGCCTTAGTCCTTTTAGGGTTTTGTATGGTGTTTTTAATCTTATCTAGGTCTCTGTCTGAAAACCTAGATGCTGAAAACCTTATTTCTAAGGGAGAAAATCAAGTTTGCATGCTAGTGTGCAAGTCATTTAGGGAAAAGAGTACATTCCCCTCAGAAAGTGCGTAGTAGTGCACCTACACAGCTGCACACCTCCCAAAAGGTGTGCACCTTGTTTTTTATTAACATTACAAAAAAATCATAAAAAAATCTAAGCTAAGCCTTCACCTAGTATAAGGTGCGCAGCTACACATCTTACTTAGGATAAACATCCCTTTGGGCCATAAGGGTGTGCACCTAGCACACCCGATGAAGTGCACTAGATGTGCATCCTAATTTTAAAGAGCTTTGTTAAATAAAATCACACCTAGCACAACTTAGAGGTGCACCAAGTGTGCTCTTTTTTTCTTATTAGAGGTTTGAATGAGGTTTTTGCATGGTTTGTGATGTTTTTGAATTCTCAAATTTTTTTTTGTGATAATTAGGGTTTGTTTAAGGTTTGATTTTCAACTCTTTGGACTATTTTTTTCTTCTTTCTATAGATAAAAAAGCATCCTTAACTTGTTGGGGTCATAACTTTCGACCTAGAGCTCAAAATTCAAAACCATTTACACTATTAGAAAGAAGAACTAAAAATCTAATTTTAGATCCTAAAAAAAAAAGCCTTTAGCCACCTAATTTTAGGGACTGATGAAAGTTTAAACTTGAAATTTTGAGTAGAAGACCTTTAGAAAAGCCAATTAAAAAGACCTAAAAAATCTTGTGGAAAAGTTTCAAACATTTGATCGTTCTAGATAATCAAGATCACCTAGTCTCTGACCCAGAAGGATTGGGCTATCAAAGAGAAGAAAGAATCAAGTAATTTACATTGAAGATTAAAGATATAGAGGTTGGACACATGAACTAGAATAGGTTCTTCATCCTATGCAAACTATTAATGACAAGATTCAATGCAAGTGCCTTGGGAATTTAGAAGCAGAAGAAGTTTAGGTCTATGAAAGATTTTGGCTATAAAGAGGGTATAAATCATCAAAAGGATCGAAGAAGAACATAAAAGTGATATAAAACCCCATTTGAGAAAAACCTAGAAATCATTTTCAAAATTGAGAGCTTTGATTTTTTGGTGAATTATGCACCTTACACAAATTTCTCCCAAGGTGCACTTCTTCTAAGGTGTGTTGGCAGTTAACTGTGAGTTCTAAATTTAGAACTTTGTATGCATCAGAAATTTATTACGATGGCAATTTAACTCCTACAAACACCTAGTGAAGATGGAGCTTCTATTTTTGGCATCTCTAGAGACTCCTACATCAACTGAAGGCTTTCTCTTTTTTATTTTCTCATGCTTTCTTTGCTTTATGACATGTAATGGCTCATGCATCCAATTAATGATATAAATATGGATGGAATCTTACTTAGCACTAGTTAGAGAGTTAGTTTGTACATAAATAGATTTTTTTTATTAGTTTAGAAGCAAATGATTGCATAAAGATATCTCTCACACTCAACACAAATTGAGGAGAATATTTCTTATAAATTCAAGAATGTAATATGTATTCAAGGCTACCATTATTCTGATGCAATAACATATGTTGTTGGTGTTCACATCTAGAGTGTAGTGATTCTTTCTTGAATGTGTTATATTTTATGGATGTATGTTCATGGAATGTAATTAAGCCAATATTTTTATTATGTTATCTTAGATGTGTGATCTTTTAATTCTATTTTTTGCTATAGGTCTACGAATTTTGTTGACGTATTTAGTTTGAGAAAAGATCATCATATTCTTCCTACATAGCTTTTCATCTCACATGAGCACACTTTCCATGGCCTTGCAATTTGATGAAAAGTGAAACATCTTATGGTTACTAAATTCCCATTGACGATTGCATCAGTGGAATTAAAGAAGGACTATTCCTACTTTCATTGGTTACCCACTGATCTTTTCAAATGCTTAACTCACAAATGTGTTGTTTATGTGTCTTATGTCCATTAGGATTTTACTTTTCATGTTACTTGCTGAAATTTCTTGTTCCTTGTCTTTGTTATTTGCTTTACTAACCTGTTGGTTAAATTAGGAATTCATATAGTTGCATTGTTAGATTGCATTCACCATAAAAATGAAAAAATAGAAAAACATATTTCTTTCTTTTGTGGTATTCTTTTGAGATAGTGAGAAGATTCTACATTTTATCCAAGTTGTTTCAGAACCAACAAAAGCCTCCTTGTGAACATTCACATTTATCTTCAATTAAGCAAATTCTAGTAGGTCACAAGATTGCCTAGAACCTTATAGTTTATCCTCATATTAGCTTTTCAAGAGAGGATTTTGAAAGGATTACTACCATTAAGCATCGTGAAAAAAAACATCTCAATAGATACCAATTGTATATTTTTTTATTCTAACACCAATTTTCATACCAATTGTATTGGCTCCCTCTTTGACATTTCTTCTTGTAGTTCAGTTTCTCCTTCTTTCATTGATCCCATATTCTCACTCTTTATCAAATAAATTGTTTGGTAGTTGCATACATATTCTCCCTCTTTGACAATAATTCTAAAATATTATCCATTCACATAAAAATCATCCTCTCTATGTCACTATTTAATTGATCTTGCAATAAGCACTCCCTCTTTATGTTAGAAATATAATAGGAGTAACTGAGAGGGGAGGGGTACATTAGTTACCCCTAAAATAATTCCAAATCCCTTAGATGTCAAAACAAACTTCTTTTAAACTCACAACTTGGTTAGAACTAGATAAACATTGTAACTTAGTTAACAAAGAAATCTAATATATTATTGTGTATTAACCATTAGTAACTTACTTTTTTTAGCATGAATGCTGATGATACTAGATGCATTGATATGTTGCATTCATGATTGTATTTTTCATTGATGTCAACATAGTAGTAATTGTGTAAAGATTGGAAGAATGGCAGTCAAAGATCTTATGATGCATAGGGAAGGACATGTTCTTCAAGTTGTCCTAATGATGTGCTTAAGAGGACTAAGTTTGAGTCGATGGTGTACCAAAGTTACACTTTATTTAGTGAAAGCAAGGAAAAAATGTAGTAATGGGAAAAAGTGTTTTGATGATCTAACACTATCTTTCATTTGAGATGTAATGAAGAGATGCATAGTTACATAGTGATAGAGGAAAGTCATGTGGTGTTGTTAGCATGTGCACAAGACGTGGTATCACATGTGTAATTTTTTTTATAGACTGTGAGCTGATAATGCTATTGTAATTGTAATTAATTATATATCTTATTTCAATTAATTGGGAAAGCCTTAATGTTGTGTCAAGGAATTATTATGAAGATGTAGTATAGAGAAAAGTTGTTTTTCCTTATCTGAAAGGTATATTGGATAAGAAGATCAAGTTGGATGTGAAATATTAATGTGTAGTGAGAGAAGGAGTGGAATGCTTACTGAATGTGTGTAAGCAATCCAAGGGATCATTGGATGTGCAGTATGAGATTTGGTTACAAGATCTGAAGGAGTAGAAGTCCATTGATAGGATATAGACAAAGGAAGGAATTATATTTTAGTTTTACTATTCTACAAGGAATAATACATAGATCATTTGGATAGTGGGTTCATAATTCATAACCTTGAACTAGTTTGGGTAGTTGGTCTAGATGTCTTCCACAACTCCTAACAGGGACTCACATGTACTAAATATTGTAACAAACTCCTAACAGGGTCTATCCTCTAACAAGGAATATTTATATTAGTACATCATCTTGTGTGTACCATTCCCACTAGGGTTTTCCCTCTAATCAAGGTTTTCCCTAGTTAACATATCTAGTGTTTATTGTGCATGACATCTTGTTTTATTTTTAGTTTATATCACTCACATGGTTAAGTTTATTTAAAGTTAATGATTGTGATAATAGCTAGATAACTGATTCACCACCCCCCTCCCCCCACCCCCCACCTCTCAGTTATATCAATGGACTATATATTCTAACAAAAATAACATGAACACATGAGATACCAACCTTTAATGTGGAAACCCAATTTGGGAAAATCACCAATGAAACTAGTTACAACTTTTTACTCTTCTGAAGTGAGCCCTATTAGGAGCCAATCCTATTAAAGTTTATGAAACACATTGTTAGTTGTGACCCTGTTAAAGGAGTTAAGTCACCCTATTAGGAGTGGCCATGTTAAAGGTCTTAAGAAACTTAAATCTAGAATTGTGACCTTAGTGTAGGGGAACCCTAATAAAATGCAATAATAGGAATCTTTCAAATTCTTGTAAACCATTAGGTTTTGATTAAGAATGTTGGCTATTCATATTGACCCACTTATGAGACCTAGTTCCAAGATTGGCATTTGATAAGCTCTTGGTCAACTATGGTCAAAGGTGTCACATATCCTAGAATCTTAGGATAGATTATTTTCTCATATTTTTACATGTTTTGGTCCATATTGGTGTTGGAAATATTATGACAAGCTAAGTTACTAAGAGGGGAGGGGTGAATCAGTAACTTCTAAAACTTTTATCCCAATTAGCAATTAAACTTTTACGGGATGTAACCGCATGCATGAGAAACTAAAAAATATGAAAGCATACACAACACTTTAAAACAAGATTTGGTGACCCAAAAACTTTCCAAATAGAAATTAAAACTAGGGTGGGGATGATACCCCAAGCTTTAGTACTATAGTATAAAGTTGGCCTATTAAGGATTATAATGATCACTTCTAGTGATTTTCCCTATTAGGAGCAATAAGGACTGCTAGGTCCACCTTGTAAAAAGATTTACAAACATACAATGAAGTATGCAACCGATAAATAAATTTACATAAGAGTATTAGGTCTACTATATATATATATATATATATATCAATCCAATTACATAATTACAAAGTCGGCCACAATACAAGTTTACACAAATATCACAAATTTGGCCAAAGTGTAGAAACTCAGGCTTTGAAGACTGACTTGGTTAGGTTCTAATACTTGACATCCACTGTCAATGCTCAACATCATCATGCACTCAGTAGAAATAGAAGCTTGGTCCATAATGATCACTTCCGAGTAGTCTTGAACTCAGTCTACACTAGTGACTCAGTGAATATTATGAAACTTGATATATAAATTGAATCACTTGATTCCCATTACATAGCTTGGTAAACACTATCACCTTGAGCTTGGTATAAACTGAGTTTCTTGGTTAACACTAAGTAGCTTAGTCAACACTAGACTCCCATCACATCAACTGCACATTAGTGGTAAACTCGACATACACTGAAATGCTCAGTTTACACTGCTATTCATCAACTTTGTAGTAACTGTTCGATTCAAACTGAAATCTATCCATAGGACTCGATAGCAACTCTAGGACTCAATAACAATTGGCATGCTTGGTTTACACTATTAACTATACAATATGTTAAGTATAAACTCACAATCTAAATAAGTGTATGTTACTAATAACCAACATGACTAGAATGTCAACAATCTCCCCCTTTGGCATTAGTGACAAAAATACTTATTAGTCAAAACTAAATTATCCATCACCTTATATCTCCAACTCAATAGAGTATACTATTTTTGAGATTTTTCAAAATTGGTTTTGTAAAGGATACATTTTTGTACATGTTAGTGCTCTTCCATAGTATAATATATAGTATACTATACATACAATATACATTTTCTTTACACTCTTCTTACAATCTTCTCCCCCTATCTTTTTACATTTTCTCACCCATTTTCTTTAAAGCTTCTTCGATATAACTTCTATATTTTCTTCCCCTTTATATCATCTAAAATCTTCTCCCCCTTTTTGACATTAATGCCAAAATGAGACGAGTTTGAATGTACCTTTAGTATGAGTGCTAAGGTCTTGTCCCAATTCTCTTGCAAGAACTTGCATGTGTACAATGCCACCTACACTTCTACTGATAGTTCAATCATACGGTTTACAATAGAGAAATTATTATCATGGATGAGGGTTTTTGAATATGAAATATGCTTTTGCAATGCATCCAAATTAAGAAGAATCATATTTTGAATATCTATCAAAAATTATCTAGTTCTAGCTTCTTCTCTGAGCAATTTTGCTTGCATATCTATCAAATGGGCAGAGCTTGAACTCGGGTCAAGCTGCAATTTTTGAGCACTCACCTTAAGATCTTCATCAATCTTAGACAAATTTTCTTTTATTTCCTTTGTAAAACTTGAAATATCACATAATTTACCAAAAAGTAAAGTTACATTAGTGCATGAGGTTTCTAAAGAACTCAAAATAGTGGATAACTGTACTTGGTAAATGGAAATATGTTGAGCAATGAGCTCTAACACTTTATTTTCAAAATTTTTCTCTACTTTCTGCAATAACTTGTCTTGTCCATCTGAATTATCATTATCCTTCTAGTCTACTTCTGCCAACTGATACAAAATTGGTTGAGAAGAATCTACCTCTACACCTAAAGCCTTTGCCAAAATTTTCTTGGCATCCTCAATGAATTTAAATTCTTTCTCTCTTTCCTCTCTTAGCCTTTGCTGCTTGGCTTTCTTTAGGAGTAATTCTCCAAAGGTATACATTTGATCAGGATTGAGTTTTGAAATATCCCAATTATGAATCACTATTTCCTAATCAAGATCTACATCCTCCTCCTTATCTTTACTTTTACCCAAAAATTTTGTGCTCGATTGAGGCTTGGTCTCATATTTCCTTGCACTTATTGCTTATGTACTTGAAATGGAAACAATAGTTGAAATAGTAGGGCTTGTTGCAAAAATTGATATTGCACTCATTGTAGAAATACTAGTAGAAATATCTGTTGAAGCCAAAATTGATGTAACCAAAACTATTGAAGAGGAAAGAGCTTGCATCTTGGTAGATGAAGTACTTGGTACTTTAGTCAATGATGTGCTGAGTTGAACTGGTCCAAAGATTGATTGAATGCTTGTGCTTAAAGTGCTAGACACAATCACTCCTGTTGAGGTTGACTCTATACTAGATGTTGTCAATTTTTTTCTTGGAGAGTGAGGAAGTGAACAATAAACACTACAAAAATCTTAATTGGGTTGGTTTCCTCAACATCTTGAGTTCCTTCCTTGGTAGTGTCTTGCTTTTGTTCCTCTTCATCATCAAAATTATCAAAATGTGTTACTTCCTCATCATCTTCATCATCTTTCTCACTTATACTTACCAGAAAATCACTCAGTTTGTGAAGAAGATAGATATTCTTCCATGTATTTGTTGCATTCTTCACAACATGCTCTATTTCTCTTAACAAAATAAGACAAGTATTGAATCTTAAAGTCAATTTTTCTTCATTTTTCTTTAAATATTCTTTTACTTCCTTGTCAGTTAGATTTGGCATAAGTTTCCCCATGGGTTGCTCATGAATATGCTAGCTTGATTTTGTCCATTAATGCATTGGTAATCTATTGAGTGAGCTAATTAGGTGAGTATTTCCATTTTCTCATTTTAGATATTAGAATATCTTCAATTTGCTTTTGCTCATCAACTATTTTGGTCTCATATTTTAATGCCTTGAAATTTTTTATCCTAGAACTTGATTCTAATTCCTTCATCCTCTCTTCAAATGTGGGTGGAGACCTCTTGAAAATTATTTGCCCCCCTTCTTTGTTTGCTTTCTTCCTAAGGATATCCTAGTGAATACTACATTGGATTTCTTGGTAGGCTTAATAATGATTACCTTGCCCTTTTTCTTTAGTGGATCCTCTTCTTTTGATTCTTCATCTTCACCTTTGTAGTTAGTTAATAGGAGAGTAGAACTTGTTTTCAGCTTGGCAATCATTTTCTTGCCTTTTTTAACCACCTGAGGGAGCTTGATCTCCAATTCTATTTAGGCCTTAGCCTCATCACATGTGCCAAAATATGCAACCTTGGGATCAACTAGTTCATTTATCAGTACCTCAATTATAGCCTTAGTTCAATCAATATTTACCTCATATCCTGGAGGTTTTTCCCATGCAATTCTAGGTCTAACTACCTAAATATATACCTTATCACTATCCACCATAAAACAAACATCATCTTTATAATCCTCAACTAGTTTCTTGGGGATTTGGTATCTATTATTTATTTTCTTCTTGAATGCATCAAAATAATTATCCATAATACTGGTGTAGTTTTCTCCCATCTTAGTAATGTATTCATTTATCTAATAAAGTATTGGCACACCTTTCCTCCAAACAATAGTACCTTTTGATGGAAAGAATTTCTAAACATAAAAGAATAAACATGTCAATAGAGAGCCAAACTTACATGGATTTTTTTTTTATGTCCTAATGCTCTCCATGTTCTTGTTGAATTGATTCAATAGTAGCTTGAAAAGGTCAAGAGAAAGGTTGTTGTTGACTACCTTACATGCCAAGTCTATAGCTTTACATGACACACTATTTAATCTTCTCAATCTATAGATCTTGTGTGCAATGATGTGAATAATTCCATGTTAGTGACACTGCTAATTTTCATTCCCCTACCATCCCACTCAATTAGGGCTTTCTTCTCCAATTCGACCTAACCTAGGGTTTTTGTCATTTTATCTTTCGCCAACATTGGGAAACCAGTATTCCTATGAATCATCTTCTTGGTAATCAAAATTGTTTGCTCCAACCACAATTTTCCATTGTGCACATGATTGAGGATAGACCTAATCCATTTCACTTGGAAATTATGAGGTGTGTGAGGAATATGGGTTAAACCTTTTCCCTTGAGATGTTGATACTCAATTTTTAACATGCCATCAATGCATAACTCCTTTAAACATTCATCCATTTCTAGAGTACCAATATCTTGAATTTCACATTTAAAATGAGAATGGATATCATTGATCAATAGTACCTTGGGAGGGATTTGTGACTGCGCTCCACTAGGATCTAGGGTTTCATCAACTACATGAGTGAGCTTAAAATTTGGTGCCTTCCATTCTACACCATGAACCAACATGTTTGATCCTCATTTTTCTTTGTTGCCATTCTACACCATGAACCAACATGTCTAATCCTCATTTTTCTTTTTTGCTAGTAGCTTCCATCTTCACTCAGTAGGGTTTGAGAGAATTCAAAAGCTTTTGGTAGAAATTCACTCAAATCACTTGAATACTCTTGAAGATCGTTCTATGCAAATAGCTCTTAAAAATTCATGATAAAAATGACTTCAATTTCATTCCTTTTATCAACTTTCACCATAAATGCCTTGTATGAATAGTAGATCAATTTGACAAATTGTCATCCACTTTGCTTGCATTGATTACTCGGTAGATTCTTCCATCATTTGGTAGCCACATAAGACTTAGTTACTCTTGACCTCACTCAAAAGAGTCTATGACTCGATAATAACTAGTACCTTTTACCTAGTGATCCCTTTGCATCTTGAATGCTGATATGGGTCTTTTGTCCTATCAACTGGAACTTATTTTGATGTCTTCTTTGGTAGCCTAGTTCCAATTATCCTTTGAGAGATCAAGTGGAAATGATAGAGTCACCAAATTCTTGAGTGACCTGATCATCATTTCTTAGACTTGTATTCTTGGTAGACTTTGGAACCCATTGTTGTCTCATTTGTTTTCTAGTGTTATCACCTTTTGCCCTCTTTTCATCTTCTATTTTTCCATATGACCAAGTTCTATGCAGATGAAACATATTTTGGTAGTATCTTTTTTCCTCATGTGATGCTTTACACAATTCATTCCAATGTATCCAAATTCTCCATAGTAATGAAATTTGCACCAAGTTTTATAGCCCCAACTAAATATAGCTTTCACAATTTGTTCTATTGGATTCAATATCTTGGTTTTGCATTTTGATGAATTGTGCCCATGCTTCTTACATTTGTGAGATTTAACTTCAAATTTTGGTTTCTCTTTGCATTCATTTTCTCTATGACCATGATGATTACAATTGTAACATTTTCCATTGAATTTTTCTTTCCCATTACTCCAACATTTGTTTCTTACCACAATGATTACAAGTAGGTTTTTTGTTCCTTTAAGATCCTTGCTTGGATGATTCTCCTTCTTCTAAATATCCAATTCTTGTTTTTCCTTTTTGTCCAAAGTGACTTTGTTCATTCAACTGATTCATGCCAGCTTGGGATTAAAACATTCTTTCATTGGTTTTCCATTTAGTGTTTAGATCATTCTACAATATTTCATTCTTAGATCTTAGGTTTATGATTTCTTCATTTGTGTTGGTGAGCTGATTAATGAAGCTTGTTTGCTAAAGGGATAGGTGTTGAATTTCATTGTTCTTTCCTTCTATCTCTTCTCTTATCTTGTTTTTCTCTTCCATGACTTCACACAATCTCACTAACTATATTTCTTGCTCTCTTCTTAGTTTTCTTACTTCTTGATGAAGAGTACTATTCTTTTCAATAGTTCTTTGATTACTTCATCATCTTCATCTAAATTTTTTGGGATGATGTCTTCAAATATTTCTTCAATGTAGAGTGAATCATCCATATAGGTTGCAAGATATTTTCTTTATTTTAGGGATTGGGAGAGTTACTCTTTTTCTTTCTTGAGTTGTCCAATGGCCAATTCTAAATCTAGCTTCTCATTGTCAATAGCTTTGTCAAGTTTGAATACCTCCATTGCCTTTGATCTTTGCTCAAGCTATTAAACTTTCCACTGAGAACCACAAAGATCTGATAACAATTGTTGGAAATATTATGATAAGCTAAGTTACTAAGAGGGGAGGGGTGAATAAATAAATTCTAATTTTTTTATCCCAATTAGCAATTAATCTTTTTATGTGAATTCAGATCTAACTACACACATGAGAAACTAGAAAAATGAAAGCATACACAACACTTTAACACAAGATTTGGTGACCCAAAAATCTTTCAAATAGATATTAAAACTGGGGTGGGGATGATACCCACAAGCTTTAGTACTATAGTATAAAGTTGGCCTATTAAGGCTTACAATGATCACTTCTAATGATCTTCCCTATTAGGAGCAATAAGGACCGTTAGGTCCACCTTGCAAAATGATTTACAAACATACAATGAAGTATGCACTTAGTAAAAAGATTTATGTAAGACTATTAGGTCTACCTTGTTAAAGGATTTGACTAGTCCACCTATTAGGATGAAACAATAGCTAATCTCTGATCTACGACTTGGTCTTCTGAATGAGATTCCTCTGAGTGTACAAATCACCTTGCTGTGATAGATGAATCTTTGTTGCTCCTTATACTATTGTAGCCTTTTTATTTTTTTCTTCTACTCTTCTCTGATTATTACATTACTTCCTTATGTGATGATTTAGATGTGATACAATACATTACATATATATCAATCCAATTGCATAATTACAAAATTGACCACAATACAAGTTTACACAAATATTACAAAGTTAGCCAAAGTGTAGAAGCTTGGTCTATACTGATCACTTCCAAGTAGTCTTGGACTTAGTCTACATTGGTGACTCAATAAATATTGTGAAACTTAGAATATAAACTGAATCACTTGATTCACACTACATAGCTCAGTAAACACTATCACCTCAAGCTTAGTGTAAATTGAGTTTCTTGGTTAACATTGAGTAGTTTGCATACACAACACTCTAACACAAGATTTGGTGACCCAAAAAAATTTCAAATAGATATTAAAATTGAGGTGGGGATGATACCCACAAGCTTTAGTACTATATTATAGAGTTGGCCTATTAAGGCTTACAATGATCACTTCTAATGATTTTCCCTATTAGGAGCAATAAGGACCGCTAGGTCCACCTTGTAAAATGATTTACAAACATACAATGAAGTATGCACTCAGTAAAAATATTTATGTAAGACTATTAGGTCTACCTTGTTAAAGGATTTGACTAATCCACCTATTAGGATGAAATAGTAGCTAATCTCTGATCTGCAACTTGGTTTGCTGAATGAGATTCCTCTGAGTGTACAAATCACCTTGCTATGATAGATGAATCTTTGTTGCTCCTTATACTATTGTAGCCTTTGTAATTCGCTCTTCTACTCTTCTCTAATTGTTACATTACTTCCTTATATGATGATTTATATGTGATACATTACATTACATATATCAATCCAATTACATAATTGTAATGTCAACCACAATACAAGTTTACACAAATATTACAAAGTTAGCCAAAGTGTAGAAGCTCAGTCCATACTGATCACTTCCAAGTAGTTTTGAACTCAGTCTACACTGGTGACTTGAAAAATATTGTGAAACTCAACATATAAACTGAATCACTTGATTCACATTGCATATCTCAGTAAACACTATCACCTCAAGCTTAGTATAAATTGAGTTTCTTGGTTAACATTGAGTAGTTTGGTCAACACTAGACTCACATTACATCAATTGCAAACTAAATAAACACTGTACAACATAGTTTGTAGTGGTAAACTTGGCATACACTAAAATGCTTAGTTTACACTATTGTTCATCAACTCTATAGCAACTACTCAGTTCAAATTGAAATCTATCCATAAGACTCAGTAGCAACTATAGGACTCAGTAACAACTGGAATGCTTGGTTTACACTATTAATTGTACAATATTCTTGGTATGAACTCACAATATAAATAAGTGTATGTCACTAATAACAAACATGACTAGAATTTCAACAATTGGATCAGTTAAAACCATGTTTGGTTACCTTAGGCAAAGTTGCACTAAAATTGCAAAGTTGCTAAAAAGTTGTCAAGAAACTTTTAGCAACTTTTTGAAAAAGTTTTAATTTCATATCCTAATGACCATATTTGGTTTGAATATTTTTAATAACTTTTGGGAAATCTTACATGGACCTTTTAGATGGGTGGTAGGCACATAATTGTAATTTTGCTCTCAAATCAATAAAAATACCATGTTTTTTTGGTAAATCTTATATTGGTGTAACTCATTGTACGTATTCATTCTGACACATAAGTATATATTGGTGAAATTTTTGGATATCCTAGTGAATCACCTCTCTAATTCACTTGGAATGAGATTCTAATTCATTGTCTAACTCCAGATATTCAAGTTTTACTGACTGCTATCATAGTTTCTTGTATATACCTAGGGTTTTTGACATTTTCTCTCATATCTTGAGATTCCATCATGGAAAATTAATGGCCTTTGGTGGAATCCAAATAAGAACAATATATTTTAATATTCTTTTGATCTCATGTGAAAATATGTAGACAACAAGAAGAAACTTGATGCCCTAGGCATGCAAGATCCATGTGCATACTAGAAATGTATAACAATAACTCCCACAACTTGCTATAGAAGACACTTAAACACCTGAGATCTCATTTATAAACATTTTATGTTATCCCTCTCATGTTACAATTTTTGGATGGGATTTTTTTTAGAGGTTAAGGTACTTCCTTTGTAAATGGAGGCCTAATTAGCTAATCCTTCTAGGAAAGTTTGTAAGTTTTACTTGCTACATTCTCATCTTGGGATCCCAATGCTTTAGTATATTATGTAAACCCAAAAAGGGTACTTGAATCAGTGATTAATTCCTTGTCTTGTGTAGAGTGTTTTTGAATCTAAATCAAGTTTTCATATTTCAAGGGCTACAAGCCTTGTCTTGTGTTTGTGAAGTAACTATTGTATAGATGTTGCATAGTTTGATTCTAATGGTTGATTCATGTTTTTTTGGACCTAAATAGACTATGAGTGTGTCTTAGAATCACTTGTTGTCCTTATGTATGTTTGGAGATTCATGTATCAAAAATACCTTTTAATGCTCTTAGGAGCAACTAGTGATTAGTTTTCTTTGTGATAGGTTTTCCTTGTGATTTGGAATTCCTAGGAGATGTTTAGGTTGAGATAACCATCACCATCTTGTTGAACACTTGTGATTGGTTTTTTGGGGTAGATTGGCTTTGAAAGGACACTATTATATTCATACCTTTAGCAAAGAGGATTCTAGGAAACTTGTTTTAACCCACTACTAGTTTTATTGCATTAGACCTAGTTAGAGGATTTGCAAAATAATTGTTAAGTCAATTTTGTTAAGAGATTTCTTCATTGCTACAATTTTTATAGAGTAACAATGATTGCATTGATTTATTAAAAAAATGGCTTGTAGATTCAAATCACTATTCTAGCTTATCCTTTGGATCCTCAGTAATCAAAATATTCTTTGTAGCTCCTTGGATACTCTTCCCTTAATCAAATATCCTTCTCTATTCACATCTTATCTTCTTTACTTCTTGCTCATCTTTCAATCCACATATTGACCTTTCATATATATGAAATCCAATGTCAAGTTAGCTTGAATAGACTTTCAAACAAACAAATAACATCCACTGAGTCAGCTTGCATAAACCAACAAATAAATAAAAATAATATGCTAGAGGTTAGCTCAAACTGGGTCACTCAGTTACCAATGAGTTCCTTGGTAACAACCTAACTTGGTTTATACTGAACTCCTTTGGTAACCAACCTGACTTGATTTACATAGGAATTCCTAAACTTCTCTTCTTCTAAAATTTTTCTCAGTGAATACTAGAGCCTTCTGAACTCATTTCCAAAAGCCAGTGCTTGATAAGAGTATAACATTTGTGTAACACCAAATAATATATAGTTGAATAATTGTAATAAAAAATCTCCCTATTTAGCATTCATGGCAATGCAACATGTCATTAAGCAAAGAAAAATTAGAGAAATCAAATGATTTATAAGATTTTATAATATCCTTAGTTTCATTATGATTCTCTATCCATCCATGAGAACTCCCTCTAATATTCTCCCTCTTCCATCTTATCTTGAGACTCCATTAGATCAAGTTCTCCCTTTTGTAGATTACTGCCTCTGATTCTCATTTTACCAATGAATATATGACATGATTCTCTCCCTCTTTAATATCAAATTCCAAAGACTTGATAATGATTTTATAATGTACCTGATGTAATAATTCATATGCAATGAGCTCTAACTTCTTTGTATCAACTAGATGGATTTTTAATGCATTTTGGTTGATGTGTCACTAATCTGTACTCTAGTTAGCATCAGATAGGGGAATGACCCCTAGCTTTCCTCTTGGATACAACAACTCATCCTTAGTTATTGGTTTGGAAAATATGTCATCAACATGCTCCTTTGTATTAACATATTCCAATATAACCTCTTTATCTTTAACTAATTCTCTCATAAAATGATACTTGATTGCAATGTGTTTTTTCTTGGTGTACATCATTGGAGTTTTATATATATTGATTACACTTGTGTTATCACAATAGATAACCACTAGATCCTTGATTTGTTCCTCCATTCCTAATAATAGTGGCTTGAACCACATTATGTTCGATTGAGATATGCAATTCTATTTTTTGTTTGTCCAAGAAACTAGCCTCTTTCCAAGAAAGAATTATCCTCTATTGGTTCTCTTCTTGTCATCAATGCATCCATCCTAGTCAGCATCTGTAAAGGATTTTAGCTTGAAATTTCCTCCTTTATTTAGGATTTGTATAGAATTGTGCAACTATACCAACTACTAATGCAATATCAGGTCTTATATGAACAACATACTAAAGTTTCTAAATCATAGATCTATAGGTAGTCTAATTGACCTCTTTTGAATTATCATTCTTGGATAACTTATGTCTAGTAGACATAGGTGGTCCAACTAGTTTGGAATCTTCCATGTCAAAGGTCTTCAATATATCCTTGAAATATTTTGACTAAGTAATGTAAATGCCACCCTTCATTTAATTAACTTGTAAACCAAAAAATAATATTATTTCTCCAAACATTGACATTTCAAACTCTTTACTCATTTCTTTAGAGAATGACTTGCATAAGTGAACTTGACCTATAAATAGGATATCATTCACAAATATTTTTGGTAGCAAAATCTTGTTTTGGGGTCCCTATTTAATATACAAACTTTTATTATAGTTGGTTCTTTGAAAACCAATCTTTACTAGATATCCATGAAGTCTCTCATACCATGCTCTAGGAGCTTGCTTCAAACCATATAAAGCTTTGTGTGACTTACAGACCATGTCTCTTTTGTTTGGATTAATGAAACCTTTAGGGTGATCAATGTAGACTTATTCATCTAGAATTCCATTCAAGAAATTTGGATTTACATCCATTTGATACACTTTGAATCCTTTAAATGTAGCACATGCAAGTAATGTTTTGAATCCTTCAAGTCTAGCAATAGGAGAAAATATTTCTCCATAGTCTATGCCTTCTTCTTGAGCGTATCCTTTGCACATTAGCCTTTCCTTATACCTTGATACTTCACCATTTCTATTCAATTTTTTTCTAAATACCCACTTTGTACCAATTACATTTTTATCCTTGGGTCTAGGAACAAGAGTCCAAGTATTATTTCTTTCAATTTTCTCAATCTCTTCATTCATTGCCTCTATTTGACTTTCATTTTTCAATGCATCATTAACAGTTATAGGTTAAAATTTAGTAAACAAACATGTACCTTTTAATTTTTTGCTTGTCATTATGCCTCCTATTTGATTTTAATTATTTTCTTAGGTCCATGATGCCTACTAACATATCTAGCAAGTATAGGTATCTTAGTTTTAGATTCTAGATTGGATTCATTTGGTTCTCCATGCTCAAAGGTTCAATGATTTCTAAATTCTTCTATGTTCCTACTATCTAAGACTCAGTTCCAACAGACTATGACTCAAGTTCCTCTTTCTGAGATTAGTTTTAGATTCTAGATTGGATTCATTTGGTTCTCCATGCTCAAAGGTTCAATGATTTCTAAATTCTTCTATGTTCCTACTATCTAAGACTCAGTTCCAACAGACTATGACTCAAGTTCCTCTTTTTGAGACTTGGTGTGAACTAACTCCAACTTGGGTTGCACTAGCTCCAACTCAATTAACACTCCAGACTTGGGTGACTGGAGTGAGGTAATTTGCTAAATGTTGGGTAAGGTATCAAGTTCAAAGTAGACAAAGTTTTTGTAACCCTTAGGTTCTTTGCTACTTTTCTCTTTATTATTTTATGAAAACTCATCAATTTTTACATGTGTACTTTCGATAACCTTGTGAGTAGAAATATTCAAAAATTTATATGCTTTTCTCTTGTTGGAGTATCATAGAAAAATACTTTCATCATTTTTCACATCAAACTTTCCTTTCCTTGACTCTTTCAAGATATAACATTTGCTTCCAAATACATTGAAATAACAAACATTAGGTTTATAGCCATACCATAATTCATAAGGTGTTTGATATGTACCTTTCTTTAGTTGAACTCAATTTTCAGTGTTGAACTATTGTGCTAATTGATACCTTCCAGAATTTGGTTGCAACATTTTTCTCTATCATCATTGTTCTTGCACAATTCATGATGCATCTATTTATTCCTTCTACTATGCCATTCTACTAAGGTATTCTAGGTGCAGATACCTACCTTTTGATTCCTCTTTCATTTCATGACTCATTGAATTCATTAGAGATAAATTATCCTCCTCTGTATGATCTTAAGCATTTTAACTTCTTAAATATTTATTTCTCAACTCTACCCCGATACGACTTGAATTTTGAAAAGCTTTAGATTTATCCTTCAAGTATAGTACTATCATCATCCTAGAATAATCACCAACACACAAAATGAAGAATTTATCTCCAGTATAGGTCTTTGTATGTATTGGTCCACAAAGATCTTAGTTTTACCCATCTTTCCAATCTGACATTGTTTGCATATGGTCATTTCAGGTTTCTTTAGATTTGGAATACCTCTTACTCTTATATTCTTGCCTATAGTAACCAAATTATCAATGTTTACATGACACATCCTATTATGCCATAACCAACTTTCTACTACATGTGCTAAGAAGCATAAACTATCAATGAGATCAAGATAGAATAGATTACCTTTTGTTTGATTGCTAGTTCCAACTAGGTTTCCTTTACAATCTAGAAGCTTGGCCTTCCCATTCATGAATTCTACCTTGAATCCAATTTTTTTAAAGTTGTGCCACACCTAGAAGATTATTTCTTAGTCTTTCAACCTAGTAGGCATTATCACATCTAATTCTATTAGTTAATGCAATGCAACCTTTTCCCTTCATATAACATGGTTCATTATTTCTAACTTTAACATGTGTACCATCAGAGTGCTCCAAGTGTTCAAACTTAGTCTTATCACCAGTCATGTGATGAGAAAAACCACTATCTATTATCCATGAGTCATTTTTCTAACATAAGATATA